>CAJNDT010000921.1:0-113571 GCA_905221615.1 Symbiodinium sp. CCMP2592
GCATACACACCGACATGCACGTGTTCTTGCTCATGCTCTGCTTTTCTGTTTGTGAGTCTTCACATGTGCGTGTCCATTGTCCCATTATGTTCCTCGGAGTTGTGGAGACGCCGATAGTACTGCAGACTCTTGTCTCCTCTTGGTATTGTGCCTATTCTTTCTGGCAGTTCTAGTATTATGACCTGACTATGAAATTTTGTTTTGTTCATACTGTCTCATAGTCTGTTAGTGTTATTAGAATCATGTGATTCTCTTATAACTATCATCTCTATCATTCTCACTTTTTCCTATGAGTACCATTGTGATTACTCCGAGTATTGTTCTTACTAGTAGCAGTACACACACACATACTTATACATACATATATATATATATAGCTATACACATATATGTGGTCAATTACAGTTGAAGGGCAGCCGTCGTGCACCTTCCCGGTAAGAGAAACTCTCAAGTACTCGGGGAGGCGGAATCAAGCAAAGTTGCAAAGTTTAGTCACGAAGCATTTTGAAAACTTGCCTGAACCGCATTGCCTGTGTCTGACGTTTCAGACTCGCAAGCACAGAAAGGGTGCAATTGCCAAGTGCCGTTTCCAATGCACCAAGCACTGGAACTACGAGACACAAGCCGCCTCCTCCGGGCAAGGCACAGCTACCCTACTGCCGCCCGAAGGCAAAGTAAAGACCTGCACAGTGCAGCTGCAATACTAAGCGCCAGACCCGCATGCGCCGCACGAGTACAAGAAGTGTGGCATGTTAAGTTTTCGGCAACGTCAAATAGCTGCCAAGTCGAAGAGCAAAAAAAAACTTCTGATGTGGTTGAGAAACTCTCGCAGCAGAAAGATTCCGATGAGGATGTGGAGCTAGTCAGCCCACCTAAGCCGAAGCAGCTGGACGGCTTCATGAGGCGCGTCCGTGCCAAGTTCCGCGGCAAAGGAGCAGATGCGGAAGTACCGCCCCAACAGGCAAAAACAATAACCGGCCGATTTCGAGTTCCTGCAAGGCCGCCTCAATGCAGGATTTGCGGACACTGCTAACATTTCATCGAACCATAGCAGGCGACGAGCATCTGCGTGCTGTGGACATGATCATGACGGAGCAAGATGTTTGTGCACCTTTCAGTTGTCATGCGGACTTGCACGTCATCTTCGGCTTGACTCTGGCAGAGTCACACGAGCTCAAAGCAGCCGTAGCCCGCTCACAGTGACAATCCTTTGCCTGGCCCTCATCTCCAGTGTTTAACGGTCTATGTGAGTCTATCTCGGTCCCGGTTTGTTTGCCATTCTGGTTACCTTCAGTCAAACTTCACCAACGCAGTTTCAGATTTCTGCTGGCTTTCTCGTGTTGCCACTGCAGAGTCAGATCAGCGCAGCTGCAATGTATAGTGACTGTACGGCCTTGGGATCGCGCGTGTGTCCTCCGAAACCACGCCTGTAATATCCCTTTGTCTACTGCTCACCACCTCCCGAAAATCACAACCAAATCCGGAGCATAGAACAAGATGTCCGTGCGCCCAGGCCTCAAACGTTTCTCGTCCCTCTCTACCTGGGGACGCAGCCCCGGGACCTCCTGTCCGAGCCTCTGTGTCCGTGCTCGGTTGTGCTCCGCGCTGCAATTTCGAAGATCACGTAAAGCACATCTGGCAGCTGAGCGCCGCAGATCGGATCGGGATGTCCAGCGTGAGGTCGCTTTTCACCAGTACCCTCAGCAGAAGGCCAACGAGCGTCCTGGATCGGACTAGGGTCGCCGCAGCAAAATGTCTGCTGCACTGCCGCGCGTGTGTGTGTGCGTGTGGATTCATGTACCTCATTGCCTTGCAATGGATGGGGTTCCAACATCAACGATGAGAGCAGATAGAACAGTCATAGAGGGAAGCGATCTCCACGGGGCCGAAGTCGGCCAAAAAGATCAGCCGTTCTGAGGCTGATTCTCGGAGATAGACGAGCCGAAAGTCGCAAACCGCTAGCCCGCATACCAGAGAAAGGGAAGCTCGACACAACAAACCCAGAGCTTCATATAAACACAATCTACAGCAAAGACATATTGTGGATGTGCTCTGCAGTGCCAACGACTACTTGCGCATGAATCCAGATGACGGTTTGTATGTCTACATGTTGACCTTCGCATGGCTTCCGGCTGCTCGCTTCCTTGCCCTTGGTCGAAGGGCCAAAGTCGCGAATCAGCAGCTACGCATGGTGCTTGGGTGACATGCCCTGCAGCGTATCTGTTACTTGTACCATGGTCCATCCCACGTCAAGACAAATCTTTTTGCTTTTCATGGCGGGCAGCTGTCCGCAGCCTCTGATAAGCTGGGATATACTATATCATATTATAATACTTTATTTTGATATATGTATACATATTGTATTACATGTCATATATTATGTACTAGAATGTTTGTTTTGCTTTTTCTTATACATATATGTGTATATATATATATACATTTTTTACTACCTTAGCTTGCAGCAAAAGCAACAAGTCGTTGGCGTTAACCTACTTCCTGCTAGTTTACTACGGTCCCGGCATCACTGCTGCAATGAATGTTCATATACACTCATTTTACACTTCTTTGATTCCTATAGAAGGCTTTCTCACTGAGTTACTTTACTTCACACAGAGACACTTCACACTGAGCTTCTTCACATAGAGACTTCACATCGAGCTGCTTCACGAAGACAGACTTAACAGCGATTTGTTTGTAATAGCTGACACCAACCAACCAATTTGCGACGTTCCATAAATGCATGATCAGCGGAAAGGTGGTTGGTATCTTCTGGCATGATCAGTATTCGTCTCTCGTACTGCTCGGTCGTGTTTATTGAAAGGCACCTTCGGTACCGAGACGTCCTTTGATGTGAGTATATTCCAAGTTTTTTCCTTATTCGTGGAAGTCCACAATTGTCTTGTACTGCCTACTCTTCGTTGTTCTGTTTCTCTTGGCACAGCAGACGGCTGCGTTTTAAAAGCGGCGTGATGCAACGGATGTTGGCGGTTCCGACGTAGCACATGTCCCAAAAGCTTCTAGTCCGTTCTCCGAGAACTTCTGTGAGGGGCTTTATTTTTTGTGTATGCCCACGCTTGGAGCATTCGTGACTTCGTTAGCTCTTTTGTACACGTACTCGTTTGTATTGCTGTGATTAATAAACGTAGTGTGCAACTGCAGAATTTTACGCAATCCTTTCAGCTGAAAAGTATTGAGCAGCTTTCCCGCTGATTCTGTGGGTTCCAATGTTTCCAACCCATAAAGAAGTTTGCTTGTGATGACGGCGGTGTAGACCAACAACTTCCATTTATTGTTACAATTCGTTTAAGCCAGAAGATGTCATGTTTTTAAGATGACCATTGTTGCAGAGATTCGTCTACGGATGTCCTGACAGGGGTCAACTCGTTTCGAGACCAACGCTCCCAAATAAGTCGTCTCTTGCACACACTTCATTTTTCCCCCACTCTTGGAGCGTATACTGCCTCTGGCATTATATGCACGAAAACAACATTTAGATTGATTCAGTTTCAAACGCAGGTAATCGGACTCTTCTTCAATTAACTGTAAGTAGCCATTGGCAGTCTATTGGTTTTTGCAACGATTAATGTATCATCCGCGCACAACAACTCTTGAAAATTTATGCCCTGGAATGTTTTCTACGACTTGTGTCATTAGAGCTGTCCTTTACATCAGAAACAGTACATGCATCGTTAGAATGAACAGAAAACGGCTGAGGGCACAGCCTTGCCTGATTCCCGTACGCTGTGTGAAATGGCTACTTGTATGTGAACTATGATTGACCTGGAACATTGGCATGCGGTAGAGAGCTCTGATGGCGTCTAACATGTCATCGGTAATGTTCAATCTAGCAAGCGACATGAACATCTTTTCATGATCAAACATATCAAAGGCCTTCTCCCAGTCTAAAAATATCAGGAACAAACGTTCATGTCCTTGTTCAACGACGTCGGTGAGACGTCGCACGCAAAAAATTTTCAGCTGTTGACCTGCCTTTCCGGAACCCAAACCGTGTGCTTCCAATGTTTGCGTCAATAACGTTTGCTATTCTAGCTTTGAGAATGTATGCGAATATTTTGTATGTCGTATTTAATAATGATATTGGCCTATGATTCTCAGGATTTTCATGGTTTCCTTTCTTATACAAAAAGAAGCTGTGCAAAGGCAAAATCATCAGGCACATGTTTTTGTTCCACAAAACATTCAAGCATCGTGGGAGTTGTTGGACGTTTTTGAAGTCGAGGTATTGGAAAAGTTCGTTAACCACTCCGTCTGGACCTGGAGTTTTGTTTGTCTTCAGCTTGCGAACCGCCTCCTGAACTTCGGTATATGAGAACTCGCCTGTCGAAATGTTTAAACCTTTGTCAGATGTGCATGCATTTTTATATGTCTTATGTTATGTTATGCTATACTATATATTATATATAACATTTTGTTAAGATTCTATATTACAGGAACCTTCATGTTGTAGTATATTCTATTTTATATTCTGGACTGTTTTCTATGTATTAAATCACATATCATATGTTTATTATAGTCTAGATTATGTATTGCGTAACATATTGCATATCATATTATGTTATGTCGTATCATGTTACTGCATATTCTGTTGTATTTACCATATTGTACAATATAGTATTACATAACATAATACAATATGGTATAATACCGTATATTTATATCTTATATTGTACTATATTATACTATACTATAAAATTATTTGAATGTAACGTGATGCGAGGTAAAGTAATGTAATGCAATGTGAATTAGTATCATATACAATTATGCTATATTGTATCATATTATACTGTATTTTCCTTTGTTCCACACTACAACATAATGTAATATATACTATCATATTATTTTATATATTCTGTTGTGCTTTGCATAGTATCTTTTATTTACATTGTGTTATATGAGGTTATACTATAGTGCATTGTACAATATTTTGCGATTGAATTCCTGTGAGGCTTGAAATAAAGTAGTTTAGGCGAGCTGCCGAAGCGTCGTGCCCTGGACAGCCTTCTTCCACTAAAATTGTGCCGCGCCGCTGTCTTGGATCGTGGCACCTTCCAGGACGTCTCAGATGAAGGGGCGTGCCAGCAGCGCTGCGAACATGCGGCTGCAGCAAAGGGGGCTGCCCCCCCCCCCCCCCACACCCCGAAGAGAGAAAAAAAAGGGAGCAAAAAAGAACTCCACCCGTTTTTTAGGGCTTCTAGGCATGGGGGTTCAGTGCGTTTGGGGTTACGGTTTTTTAGAGATAGCAAAGTTTATGGTTGAGGCTTGCAGGGTTCTGGGCTTGCAAAGGTTTTTCGGGCTCAAGGCTTGTAGGTTTTCTGCCGGCAGCTTTCCGCAAGCAAGTCTCCACGCAAAAACCTTGTTGAAACCTTCGG
The DNA here is from genome assembly GCA_905221615.1 of Symbiodinium sp. CCMP2592. Taxonomy (NCBI): domain Eukaryota; class Dinophyceae; order Suessiales; family Symbiodiniaceae; genus Symbiodinium; species Symbiodinium sp. CCMP2592. The sequence continues at coordinate 5,391 of CAJNDT010000921.1, forward strand.
AATCCGTTACGCGTTCTACAGCCATATCTTTTATGAGTATGACTATGATTATTGTAATTGTAATTTGGATGAGTATGGCTTATAAAACCCTTACAGCGTCATTGCATCACAAGCTCTTGACCGGGTTTCAGGCGGTAACCTAAAACCTCGACCCTAAACCGTCATCATCCTAAATCCTTGAACCCCAAACTCTAGACCACAAGCACGTTTTCCTCATAAATACGTATATATATATATGTGTATATATATATATACACTTGGTTCTTCATGTACCCAGTATGGGTACTCTTGGGTTATACGCTCAACCCCAAACCCCGTGCAGGGACATCTACAAAACCAAGAAGCGCTTTTGGCTCTCGAATGTGGCTGCGGATGCGCCATGGCTGTTGAAAGATAGCTGACTTCGGGTTCTGCGTCTACTTACTTGGAGGGGCAGGGGATTTGGCAAGTAGGTTATAAGTAGAGTTATAAGTACCATAAATGGAGTAACCCCAATTAAAACCCTACTTAAAACCTACTTACTAAGTCCCCTGTCCCTCCAAGTAGGGTTTTGGGATTTCGGAATCCGGGTTGGGGTTGGGGCTTTGGGGTTTAGGATTTAGGATTTGGGGTTCCGGGTTTAGGATTGGGGGATGTTGGTGGGTTCAGGGGAAACCCTAAACCCTAAACCGTTCAGGGTTTCGGATTTAGGGTCCTCTCCCGAAGACCCAGGGTGTCGATGCAACTGCAGAAGGCCACTTTGACTGAGGTTCGGCATCTTTGAGCATCGCAGCTCTTATGAGTAAGAGTAAGAGTAAGAGTATGAGTAAGAGTAAGAGTAAGAGTAATAAATAATAGTAGTAGTAATTCCCCACATCACTGTGGGGTTTTTGTTTTTCATGCTGCGCACCCGGCCCCCGCGTAGCCACGACGCGTCCACCACCGCGACGCCAAGTGGCCGCACACAACACCAACAGTCGTACACACCACACCACGCAACATCACACATGTCTCTGTGCACGCTCGTACACACCAAGCACACAACACCAACACTCGTACACACCACACACCCTCAACCCTGAACCCTAACCCCCCCGAAAAACCCTAAACCCTGAACCCCTCAACCCTACACCCCTAAGCCCGTAAACACCGCCGGGGAGTTCAACCCTTGGGGTCAAGGAGCGAGCAGGTACAGGGTTAAGGGTTCAAGGTTGTAGAATCCCAGAGAGTTGGTCGTGCGCAAACTTGCAAGGCTTTGTTAGGGCATTGCAGGTTTGGGACGCTTGAAATTATCGGACTCTTTGGATGGAAGGCTTTAGCAAGAAGTACGCGTTGTCCTCAGACACATCGGGGCACTTGTAGCGTTTTGAGGATAGAGCTTCGACCGGTGTGGCCACGCCGCCATTGAAGACGACGGTGCCGAAAACCCCCAAGTGCAGGCTGAGCTCCGAGCGATCTTCAAAGATGTTGCTCAGGTCTTATGCGTGGAGAATGATGTTGTGCGCGTGAAACTCGCACAAACTCAGGAGGTTCTGGCTGAACTCCACGGTAAGATCTACCGACATCAGCTCAGGCTTAATGGATGCAGTTGCCTGTTACAGACAGCAATCTTGTGAACGGTGAGTTTTACGGCAATGATGTGTAGGATGAACAAGCATTTGTTGTTTTTTACTGTTACTCCAAGGCTTGCCGTATGAAGCGCAGCACCGTGCCAATGCTCCAAGATGGCTACGAGAAGATCAAAACCATCTTCGACCTCAATACCCACAGCCTCAAAAACGGAGATTTGCAGCGCAACTTGAAGGCCACTTGGGCATACAGTTCGATGTCAAGATGTAACAGGATTTCTGGGATTCCTTTGATACAAGTATGAGACACACCGGCTAGCGAAGCTGGGGCGGGGATATGTTGGGTTTGAATAGCAGTTGTAGTGGCAGACAGCGAGCTATTGATTCTATCAGCGGTTGAAGGTTTGAATTTGACTGTTTGGCAGACAATCAAAGTTGGAGGGTATCCATTGGGCTCATCCTGCTCGCCGTCGCCTTGCTCCACGTAATTGACTCATCATCACTACGACCGTCCTCCTCGCTATCCTTCTCACCGTCATGTTCTGACGTGTTCCTTCATGAAGCTGGCTACCCTGAGCCATCGTGCAGTGTCTCAAAAGCAGCGCTGGCCATGCCATGTTGTTTTCTTAACCCTCATCATTGGCATCTTTACACAATCAGGCGCTGCACCCACAGCACCGCCAACTATGTCAATCGCAATCGGTCGTGATGGCCCGCATCATCTCACCATCGTTTTCTGTTTTTTCCTCCATTTCGCCACCGGTAATGCTTTCTGTCGTTTGTCCTATATCCATCCTCCAAATCCGGTGTGTGTGTGTGTGCTATCATGCGTGCCATCGGCCATTAGCCATCGACTGCATCTCCATCCATCAGCCCGAGCGCTACAGCACCCTGTGCCACTGCAAAGCTGCCTAGGCATCGGTTTCGCCTTGTAGTAATGGTCAACGCAAAAATGGGAATAATATTAGTTGTAGTAATGATCGCAGTTGCAATGATGATGATAGCAGCAGCTGTAAACACATGATTTGTAGTAGCACCGGTGTCTTGGCCGCAGTTGGTGCTCCTGATGCATGTGGCGCAGACGCCAGAAGCCGGCCAACTCCTTTTCGGCCTGCACGAAGAGGAGTTGCAGACGTGGCTGGACCAAGGCACATCGCTTGACGATCTACGCAGCACGGGGCCACGTCGAAACGGATGTGAAGTTGTGTTGTAATTCGGTTTGTTAAAGTTACTTGTATACCGCTTGAGCACCGGATCATCATGGAAGAATTTCAGGGCTTCTGCAGGTCTTGTTATGGAGGGGTGCTTCAAAGAGGGAATGAGGCCATGGAAAAGGGGTTGCAGCAACTTCTCCCAGTGACGGCTTCACCTTGCTTGTGTTCGAGATGGCTTGGTGTTCTAGGTTTTGTTGTGGTGTAGTTCGTTATATCACCATTATCTCCCGAATGACTGTTCCAACTGTTGCCGTCATAACTTTTTGATGTTCGGTATGGTTTTTTCGGCTTGTTATGTCCATTTCCTTGTCCGTTGGCACAAGATCGTGTCAGCTAGGTCCTGGCAATCCGTCAACATTCTGACGCGACCATCGTGTATAGAGCTCTTGTTGGATCGTGCGCGCGAGTCCCAATTCTCGGGAAGAGTGTAACGCGACTAAAGCACTCTCTCTGGAGGGCTCTGTAGGGCTCTTGTTGGATCATGCACGCGACTAAAACAGGGGGGGGGAGAGGGACAGGGAGCTGGAGATAGAGCTGGAGCAGGAGCTGGAGCTAGAGATCGGGAGAGAGCTACAACTAGAGCTGGAGCTGGAGCAGGAGCTGGAGCTAGCGAAAGGGCTACAACTAGAGCTGGAGCAGGAGTTGGAGCTAGAGCTCGGGAGAGAGCTACAACTATAGAGCTGGAGCTAGAGCTGGAGGAGGAGCCTCAGCTAGAGCGCGGGAGAGAGCTACAACTAGAGCTGGGGCTAGAGCTAGATCTCGAGAGAGCTACAAGTAGAGCTGGAGCTGCAGCTAGAGCTGGAACTAGAGCTAGAGCTAGGGAGAGAGCTACAACTAGAGCTGGAGCTAGAGCTGGAGCTGGAGCTAGAGCCGACGACAACATGTGCGCCATGTGCTTTGCCGCCGGTTGCGACCGTAACAACAGCTTCTACAGATGCCAGAGCGAGGAGTGTGGATGGGTAGGAGGGAGGAAGGGGGTGGAGAACGGGTCCCAAGCGCGTGCCTGTGCGAACAGATACGAACACAGACGCGCGCACACACACACAACGCAAACGCTCGCACACACACACACACAGAGACAGACACGCACGCACACTGATGGATTCGGCCAAGTGTACGAGTGCAAGAGGAAAAAGAGAGGCATGTTGTTGCAAAAGCTTGTCAGATTGCGGCAAACGTGCAAAGCTTTATGCTCAATCAAAAGGTGGAAACCGTAAATGTACTAATCTTGCTGCCTCAGGGGGCCAGCGTTTTCTAATCTGGCTGCCTCAGGGGGCCCAGCTTGCAGGTACACAGTTCAGCGTCCTGAACTGCTTCCCACTCCATGGCATAGCTTCGTTGCATTGGGTCTGCCAAGGAGTGCCCAATGCCCCTGCAACAGTTGATTTGGTTAGTGTCCAATGTCAGATTATGTTGAAAAGCAAAAATTGCAAACAGTGTAGGAGTGACCCTCTGCTCCCATGTGCTAGGGAGGTTCACACACACACAGCCCCAAATGGGGCGTACATGCTTCAAGTAGAGTGAAAGGTCTGATGCACGGCAATAGGAGTGTATGGCGCACTTTTCTCGCTGTCAATAGCGATCGGGAGATTGTCGTATTTCCTGATCCGAACAGGTTCTAACAAAGAGCACCGGCATCAACGTGGCTAATGTGGTGACTGAATCCCAATCATGTAGTCGTCGTCGGTTTTGCTCGAAGAAGAAAGCTGGGATTTCAAGAGTTCTGCCGGTGATCTCCTTGATGCGGTAGGAGAAGATCTTGCGTGCTTGGAGAACGTTGTCGCCCAGACAAAGCACCACGTGTAAAAACATGTGCTTGTCTCTGGTGATGCGGTCGGGTGGAATTTCAACAGTCATCCGAAAACATTGTCCTGCCATGGAGTACCATGGAAGGCCGGCCTCGGCAGCCTTTCGCTTTGTCATACTTTTTGCTGCTACCAACCGACAAAAGCTTGAACAGTGAATGCAAATCAACATGGACATGATGTGTGCTCTGGCAAAACAACAAAGCGGTGTCGTCCTGACGCTCTTATGAGCAGGCTTTTTTGTCACGCTTAGCGGATCTTGCAGCACTAATCCGTCCTGAGAATTAGGGTCCAACAGCGAGTCTGTTGGGACAGTCACTCATGATCTTGAAATGGCAGCGACACCTGAATCCTGCACGTACCAGCATTTTTGCACAAGCGGTTTTGGACCGCTTGTGCTGAATAGTAGGATGCACAATATCGTAAGGTGCAATCGAGTCAGAAGACCAAGGATCTCGAGATGGAGACCGGTGTTGGTCCTCAGCCAGGTGTGACGTTGCCGTAGGTGATGCTGATGATGTTGAATGCGAAGAGCGTGTCCTCTTTCGTCTTGTAGTATGTGGATGTTGGCGTCGTTGCTGTGTTGTGGATTGGGATGGTGGTGAGATGTTGCGTGTTTTCTTTGTTTTCTTGACTGTTTTGTCCTTTTTGTCTTTGTTGTCTTTCTTCTTTTTTGTCCTCGTTGTGTGCTTTGTTTTTTGCTTGTGTGTGTGGCTGACTGCATGGGAGGATCTGGTGGTGTCATCCTTCCTCAAGAAGGCATCAATCTCTTCGGATCCCCATAGGCTGCTGTCGTCATCCTCGTCCATTTGTGTGCAAAGCTGTCCTAATGTGCGAACGGACTGCGATGCCTTGTCAAGTTCTAAGGTGTCACTATAAGAGCTGTGAGCAAGACCGTGTAAAGTGCAAGAGAAGGGGGCACGCTACGCGTCCCTCGACTCTAGGGGGGCATGCTACGCATCCCTCATCTTTACCTTTCTATGTGACCGCCAACGCAACGTTTGGCTCAAGGCTCAAGTCAATGCCCATAGCTAAGTGCTATATGTGTCTTCTATCCTGAGCAATCAGAGCTATCCCGTTGCACAGACGAACCGCCGCCGGCAGTGAGTGCAAAAGGAACGGCCGCCGGTTCTGCCTGCATAGGATCGCACGTGTGGAAGTAAGAGGGAGAGACAGGGTCCAGTCTGTGGAGAGTGCTAGCCAGCCACACCTACATTCATTACAGCTCTGGTGGGGAGAGCAGCAACCAAGTCGAGATCAATCCCCCACGCAGGTTATCAGCCGTACGCGGCTCTGCCTTTCTACAGCAACGACTACTTGATCTACTACGACCACAATGAACTCAGGATCAAGCCAAGATACGACAATGACTTTCGGTGCCGATGTGGCAGCGCCAGCCGTTGGTGAGTCAACAGCTGACGACACAGTGGTGCAATCCGTTGATAGCTCCACGGAAGATGACAAAGGTCAATCTTCTGCGCTTGCCATTGCAAAGGCAGTTCCCAAGGGGAAAGCAAAGAGTCTACCAAGAGCATCTACGCCTTCGCGTCCGACATCCACAGGTTCGAGGACGGGCAAGGCTTCAGAACGACGGGCCGAAGCGTCTGGTTTTCAGGCACCTCGGACTACGTCCAGGGCCAAGGACAAAGGAGTCAAGACCTTGGAAAAGAAGTCAAGACCATCATCTTCGAGAAGCTCTTCAGCACGATCGAGGACTTCGGCTACTCGTGGGCGTGACAAGTCCATGACTTGGAATCGGATGGTTACCAATCAACCACGCGATACTGACGATCTGGACATGACTCTGGATACGATTCCTGCACGTGGTGATGCGTCATCCGTGGCCACGCCTGCAATAGCTGACGGTCCGAATGCCTACCAGGAACTGACGATTTCGCAACAGTTCGAAGCATCGAACCTTGCACAGCAGATGTACTATCGCAGTCAGGTGCAAGAATACGAAGGAATCGTCCAGACCCTGATGGACAAGATCAAGGAGATGCAACAAGAAGATGAAGGATCTGGAATTCGCATTGAAGAATTGGAACGACAACGTGACCATGCATGCTTAGCCATGAGGCACATCAACAATGTCAATCAGGAGATGAAGCGAGACTATGAAACAGCTTTGTTTCGCATGGATGAACAGAACTCTGCTCAACAACGTCAAGCACATGCCGTTGCCGAGGAGTTAGCTCAACAGTTACACGTGTTCCGCACGGAGGCAGCCACCAACTTTGTGCAGTTGGAGGCAAGAGCGCAAGGCGACGGTGAGCTTATGGCACGTGAGTATGAGCGTCTGACTCATGAACTTCATGAACACGCCAGAGAGAACTTGGTCCTCCGGTCAAACACAGCAAGTTCGGAACAAGCCTTACAAGCAATGCAGGAACGATTCCACTTGGTCAAGAACCAGGAGTTGCGGGCTGTGAACGAGATCCAAGGGCTAGCTGGAAACAGCGCAGCCATTGAGCAAGAACGATTTCGGCTTCGCGAACGTCTTGGTGAAGAGGAAGAGTACCGCAAAATGGCTGTGAAGAGGATGCAAGAAGCAGAGGAACGACTTCATCAGAATGAAGATCATGCAAGGCGATCATTGCCTACCTTGCACGACGAGCTGAGTGAACTCAGGAAAACGCTCAAAGCACAAGAAGATCTTCAAGCGAGGACACGCAGCGAATTGGAGGCAGCGCGAAACTCCAATCAAGGAGGAGCGACGCGACCTTCGAGCATGCCCATGTCTTCGAGGACTACTGAGTCTGGCTGGGAGCACGTAGGAAAGGAAGTAATGCCTGCATTTTCCGTAGGAGATGAGGTACGATCCCCTGAAATACGGTCCCCAAGTCAAGTTAGTCCAGTCGCCAAAGAGAAGTTCGCATTCTCGGAATCGGACAAGGACAAGAACCTTGTGATGGATGGAATTCCATTCACCGGTGGAAACTTCTTCACTGGCCGCAGTTCAATGCCAATCGTGGCGGATGCAATGCCCGAGCACTACGTGCCAGGTATTAGCAGCCCAGCACTTGCGCGTTCCACGCCTAGTGCAGCCACTTTGTTCGGCATACCAAGCGGATTTCATGGGAAAAGTGATGCGGCAGCCGTGCGTGATCGACAGCTACGCGAACTCTTGGGGGATCGCGGGATGTTGGGATCGAAGTCCACTGCATCGGCCAGCTCCTCAAGACCTGTCGGTATCGACGGTGTTACCGCATCTACGAAGGGCAACGACCTCATCGGTCCCCCTATTGCCTATGACGATTCCATTCATGAAGCAAGAAGACGTCAGATCGAGAAAGAGATCGCGGAACAGTACGAAGAGAAGATTGCTGATCTGCGAAGTGAAGTACTCAAGGCTCAGAAAGCCGAACAACGTCTCAGAGCTGATCGTGATGAGTGGAGATCATTCGCTGAAACGATTCAGGAAAACCATGGAGACGATGACGGTGATGAAGCTGGCGACGAGAACGGAGAGGACGAGCATGATGAAGGAACCGGCACGGGGTATGATCCTCCAGATCCGCCTGATGATGATGATGACAAGAAGAAAGGCGGAGGGGGCAAACCTGAATCGGATCCTGGTTCGCATGCACGTGATCCTGACGGAGATGCGGATCCTGAAGTCACAGAGGTGAGAATTTCCAGGAGGGAAGCCGACAAAGTGACCGTTCCTCCATGGCCTACTCTCACTCATCTCAACAACTGGCGATCCGTGTGCACGGCCAATGTCTTAGGGGCATCAGCCGACCCACATCATGAGGACTGGATGTTATGGCTGGCACCAGCGTTCAACCCATTCCCTGATGTCGAAGCATTGAATGATTCAGGACACAAGAAGTTCAAGAGCATAGACGTCAAATTGGGGATCGCCATGGTCGCAATGCTACGTGCCGGTGGTGACAAATCAGCTGACCTGTACCTTGAGGTGAACCGGAAGGCCAACGATTACATCAGCAGGCCTGACGTGAAGATCATCAAAGGACGACAAGTCATTGCGATGATGTATGAAAGTTTTCGAACGCATGATCGTCTTGACATGATCATCACTCTTGAGTATTTGGTGAAGCTCCAGTACCAAGGCGACAACAAGCTTCATACGTTCAAGCAGACGTGGTTGGAAGTTCTGGGACGGATGAGACCAGAGGACATTCCATCCAAAACAGCTCTCCGTGATTGCTTGTACAGCAAGATCAAGGACTCGCCCGCAATGAAGATGGAGTTGGGCATGCATTACGAACACTTGCCCTACAATCATGAAGACCGATCGTACGACAACCTGATGAAGATCATTGATCGTACTATCATGCGGAGACGAGAACAGTCAAATCTCACTCAGACCCAAATTGGCTTGCGCCAGATGCTTGAGGGCAAGGATTTGCTTGCTGCACCGGCCAAGGTACCCGAGAAACCTACGCCTAACGCAGCTCCATCCGCAAAGGTCAAGGCTTCGCCGACCAAACCGGATAAAGCAACACCTGTACTACCTCAAAGCAAAGCGAAGAGTCATGCGAAGACCAAGCCAAAGCCCAAGAAGAAGACGAGGAGTGAGTCAGCGGACAACAGAGGTGACAAAAGCAAGAAGCAAATCCGCTGCAAGTTCCATTTCACAGATGCAGGGTGTCGAAATGGCGATAAGTGTCCATTCAGTCACTCGAAGAAGACTCCAGAGCGACCCTTCACGCCGAGGACGAGAACTCCAAGTCCATCTGGAGGAGGAGGAAACAGGATATGCTACTCGTTCAAGAACACAGGCTCGTGCTCAAGAGAGAATTGTCCTTTCAAGCATGAGGCAGCGGCTACCCCAGCTCCGGAACCAAAGGCAAAAGCTAAAGCTAAATCCGAAGCGAAGGCAGCTCCAGCGAAGCCGAATGCCAAGGCCAAGGCACTCCCTGCGGCACCCGCCATCAGATTGTGTCGAAGGTGGAATCCATCAGCTCCGGCTATATGGAAGCGATCTTCAAGACAAGATGAGGAGGAGTCAGATTGTCCATCCGTTGACAGCGACGCTGATTCGGATTGTTCAACAGATGACGAATCCTCGGGAACGACTACGTCGACCCGAAAAGTGATAAAGCGCAATGTGACATTTGCCAACGACGTGAAGTTCATTTCTTCGTGTCCTAGAAGATCGAAGAAAGACAAAGAGCGGAAGGTGAAGTACGTCGACATGGAAGCGTTTATCAATGATGAGGATCGCGCCGTGAGCTTGGAATTCGCCAAGCACAAAGCGAGATTGAGGGCACAGATCATGAGAGACATGGTTGACGACGATGATGATCAATGCGGAGATCGAGTTTCATTCGTACGAATCCCAGGAACGTCTCGAGTGGAAGAAGTTTCGTTCGTTCTACGACGGTGAAGATTCCAGGTCTGACCAGACGGATCGGGGAAGGGTGCCTCTTACGGAGAACCCGGAACCGTGAAGTCGAGTAGGGTGTAGGGACTTCCCTCCTACGGAGGAAGGACCGAAACCCGAGCCATGGCTGAAAGCTACAATGCCTACGAGCTGGCCTTCGAAGGAGTGGACCACGAAGAAGTTTTCCCGTCTGGTGGGATGATGCGAACGTTTCTGAAGTTCCACAAGTTCCTGGAGATGTATTCTGGGGATCCGTCGCAGAGCGTCTCGCTCCCGCCGAAGATTACGAAAGACAAAGTGGTCGACAATGATCTCATTCGCACATGGGCAGCGTTCAAAGCACCTCCGTTGGTCTTGCTGTTCACGTGTGCAAATCTGTCGCCAGGAGGGGATCTTTCCATTCGAGTCCGAGAAATCCTCAAAGCTTGCTTATTTGCTGCCCCTGAGGAGTACATGGACAAACCCTATGGGGAGATACTCGCCATGGTCATCAAGTTTGGTGGAGGTCTCAAACACATTGTTGCTGACTACGAGGGGAAGTTCAATGCCATCACCAGGTTTATGGTGGATGAGGAAGTGATCCGCGATGATGCAAAATTGGCTGTGGTTGAACTGGAACAAGAACGAAAACAAGTTCGGTTCGACTTGAACACTGCAACAAGGAACATCGTCAGTGCGGACGGGTACTACAACCTCGCCGTTCTCATCAACTCCGTGGAGACGCCCTACCAGACTGTGACAGACACGAGAATTCAACAATGGTATACGGTGAATCAGGACTACTACCACAAGTTGCCTATGTCGGGTAGAGCACCTGACCAATCAGACCTGTTGGCGGAGCCTACGTTATGTAGGGTGTGCAAGCTGATGTACATGTTCGCAAAACACACTGGGTATGGACTACGGACCTACAACCAGGAATGAGCGAGCAACGATGGCGCTACGCCACTCAACGTTCACCAGCTGGCTTTGATGATGCGCACAATGCCTCAAGGCATGGGACATCCGCTCGCCTTTGCGATGAACTCGCTCCAGGCGTTCAGTGTTTGTCTCCACGTGCTTCATTCCTACGTATCATGGGTTGATCCAGATACTGGACACCCGCATTACAGATGGTCCAACGATGTGCTCCCTGATTCCGACTACACCACGTATTCTTTCCTCAAGCACCATGTGGATGCTGTATGTGCAGATCAAGACAGGAACGGTTTCCAATTGCCGGATGCGTTCCGTAGCTACACCTGGAATCAGTGCGGAGTTGAATCTGGGTATGTGGTTGACTGCTCTACCAAACGCGCCACGTTGAGCATATGGGAAGCAGAATTCCAACAGATGGGGGCACCAAGTCCGCTTATGCAAGATGATGGCCTATTTCCGCCCAATCTTCAACGGCATCCTAGCTGGGTGTACTCAACGGGGAGGGTGGCGATGCCTACGGCAAGCAACCTCGAACCGGAAGGAATCGTGCACCCTGAGCATGGAAGAACGCCGGGACAATCGCAAGGATCCGCTGCTGAGCCTCGAGCCACCCCTAGCCACGGACCAAAGAGGGCAAGGACGGACGAGGCAACGGCATCGGCGTCATCATCTTCTGCGGCACCTCCTCCACAACCACCGACTTCGCAACCGGAAGAAGAACCATCGCAACCGACATGGGAGGAAGCTCCAACACCCGCTGGCGCTCAGGAAAGTTGGTACCATTATGTCAACATCGATGAAAAGGGCTGTCGCTCGAGCTTGCTGGCGACGACCCGTGATCAAGACGAGTACCCACCTACCATTGATGAGACGCCAAAGTTCGTGGCCAACCACGACGTGGGGACCACACCGATTCAGCATTACGTCAGAAGACTGGTGACCTACTTGGCAAGGATTCGTTCCGTCTCTCAAAGTGACGACAAGGGTCTCAACCTGAAGGTCTACGTGAAGCTGAGCACGAAGATGTGGTTACGGATGTATTCGCGGCTGTACCATGCATTGGCATTGGTGTCGTGCGTGCATCTTCCTTCTCCTCCAATGCTTACCTCGGCAGTGATGATCGAGGCAGACAGCGATCTTGTCGACAACGATGAAATTCCGGCAGAAGCAAGGATCAATACCATGAACACGCTGAACGGATTTCGCAATAGTTTGGGTATGGGTGGCAAGCCTGATGCCGCGACTATGCGCTCTCAATGCACAATCCTCGTCCAAGACTTTGACATGGTCGCAAGGACCAGAGGATCATCGCATACAGTGAGAGAAAATCTCGTCATGCATGGATGGAGTGAGATCTACATTGTGAGCCCGTCGATCACCGCAGGTGCCAACTACAACTTCCAAGTCACAAAGGGATCGTTGGAATCTGTGAATGAGACATTGGATGGCTTGACTGAAGAGCAGCTTGCAACCGTCACGTTGCACTACCATCTGTCTCTCCAGGCGATCCTCATCGAGAACATATCATTTCCGATGAGTGAGGTCGGAGACGGAGCAGCGATTCGTGCTGATTTGCAGCGACAGCTCAAGGTCACGTACGTTGACCCTATCATTGCGGCAGGGAAGCGTACCACGCGCCCTCCAATTGTCAACATCAATCATGACTTACGGTTCGTAGGAGCAGCCAGCAATTACCTTCGACAGAAAGCTTCTATGTTCAACGGCTTCCACGCGCTGGGAATGTATATTGAACTGGAGTTGCGGGCCCGAGCATGCGTGGTGATTCATGGATCTTCGTTTTGGTCAAGAATGTATAGCCAGGCGAAACATGCGTCGTCAGGCGTGCATACACTGTCAGTCGAAAAGGTGCCACCACCGGACAATCGGGTCAGGTTCAAATTGGGCCTCGCTATCTACGAGAAGCAGCTGTTCTGCGAGAAGATGGTATCCACGTGCTTTGTTGAGGCATCGAAAGTTCGCTCATGGGACGAAACAGTCCGAACCGACTCAGTCGCTCACCCGTCGCTTGTCGAGATTTGGGAGGACAAGAGTGAAGTCAAGACGTCCACCAAGATTTCGCAGACATGGTTTACGGGGGAACAGCAGCAACAGATCAGGTCGGGTGCCCAGGGTGACACGGTCGCTGAATCGTCCACAGTCACCTGGCAGGATTTTGACATCGCCATGACCGTTCCCGAAGCCTACTACGACAACAGGCACTACTGGTTCAGGATCGACACCTATGCGACCCTGAACACTGGTTATGTCAAAGGGAGAACGTTCTATTGCCCTGGATGTGAAGCAATGAAGTTGGCTGAGTGCTACGCACAAGCCTTCTTCAAGCCGACCGGAAACGGGTATCCTGGACACTGCATTGGGTGCGCGCATACTTCAGCCTTGAAGATGCAGCATCAAATCAGCTCCTTCAATGACTTGATCACGTCCCAGAAGTACACCTTGGCTTGCGCAAAGCACCTTTATGACCTGAGGCTTCAATTCGTGGATCCTCGCGTGGACATCAAGGAGTTCCTCAAAGTTTGTGCAGAGATGGTCTATGAAGACATCGGCAAGACGGTTTCTCACTACGGTGGTCTCCGAATCACAGCCAGTCAGGCCATCGAGTACGCGGCATGGGGAAAGGCCAAACAGTTGGCGTGGGACAGAGGGTACGACTCCGAAGGCAAGACATGCTACATCTGCTACTACGACGCCGGGAACTGCGCTTATGCTGGTTTCATGAGGATGCTTTTGACTCCGGAAGAGCGCCAAGAATGCTACAGAGGGTCAGTCTTGCCCAAGGAAGAGCTCCTGGGTGACACAGTGGAGCTGGCGCTCGGGCTTCTTACAATTGCAATGAGACACCCAAGTCATTTTCCGAATTGGGGTGGCCTTGAGGGAGCAAATGCGTGCGCGAGGGGAATCGAAAGATCATTCTTCCGCTACGCGTCGGCCGAAGCTATCGAGCTGATCACGGTTGACTCCCCGCGCAAAAGGACACCGCCCAAGAAGAATGAAGCAGTCGCTGAGATCGTCAACAACATGTCCGCTGACCTCGTGATTGATTTCACAGTGATCGTCGATGGTGATATCTACCCTGTAGAGATTGCGAGAACCGACGAGACACAGGCCGCTGACAACGTCACGGACGATCCAGGGTTCTCAGTTGCTCCACCAATACCTGCACAGGATGTAGATGTGGATGCGCAACCCGAAGAAGAGCAAGGTGCAGAAGGCCCTGATCCCAGGCATGCAATTCGTGAAGGATTTGTCGCGCAGCTTCAGGACTATGTTGGCGTACTCGCTCAGGGCGAAATGTCAGTCGGAAGCGACCGCATCACGTTCTGTGTCGCTTGTGGCAGTGATCTACACACTCTGTCCAATTGCACAGAAAATGCTGCAACCCGGGATCTGGTACTTCGAGGCGTCCAGATTATCAAGGAAAGTCTTCTTCGATATCCACGTCGAGTACCTACACAAGAGGCTGAGCCAATGGACGTTGACACCACAGATCATGTGAGTGTTGCATCCTCGGACCGACGACCCAAGGCCAAAGCCCGACCGCGACGCGGAGGCGAAGCCGTACGGGGTGATGTGGTCTTGATCCGTTATGAGAACAAACACAATCTCTGCACGGATGTGGAGAATCGTCGGGGCCTAAATGATGCTTGTGGCGTACCACTGCAGGAATCGGGACCAGAGAATAGCCAGCGAGTGGTGGACATCATTGAGCAGCTTTCGGACCATCGCGACCGACGCCTACCTCAACGAGGAGACCGTCCTAGCTTTGCTTACGATGAAAACACTCATAGCTACACCAATGCAGGCTATGAATCCATCGGCGGCGGAAGGCCAATCCGGTGCGGGATTCTCGACCTGATCCCAACCAAGGGTGCAAGCTTCATCAACAATCGGTGGGACCTCGTGAACGAAGTTGTCCTTCGCAACATCACCCGTCAGCGCAGACTTGAACGCGGATTGGGCGCTATCATGCATCCAGTCTGACTTGCGCCACAGAATCGCCAGGCGCCCAGGCTCGGAATGGCTTGACAACAGGTGCCAGGTGGCATTCAACAGTGTCATCAAATGTGATGAAGGAGGATGGGTGATGATCGAAGACTTGGTGAGGCATGAGCCACTATGGACCCATGAAAGCAGACGCATCACCGAAGGGGTCTCAAGGACCGATGATCAACAGAAGAAGAGAGTGTACAATGAAAGACTTCAGCTATTGTTCCAGGGGAACATGATTGCAGCCACGAAACGCAACAAGGCCAAGATTCGGTTGCAGTTCCTGGGTGTGAGAGTGAAGGACCCCGGCACGGAAGTTCTTGGATCAGCAGGTTCGAACAGGTTGGTATCGGTTCAGGACCAGATCACGGAGATCCAGAACAACGATCATTGCCGGCATGGCCAGAGGTACCTGAACATATGCAACGGCTGGGTGAAGCCATGGGCAGTTCGGGCTACGAGTGGTCACTCTGCGCACTCAGATCCCCAGAACAACTTGCTTCAGTTGGACAAGAACAGGTTCGCAATATCTCCATCTATGACCCTCTTGCAACGTCTTGGAGGTGCGTTCCACGCTACGGCATGCCGCAACTTGGATTCCATTGTCACGCAAGGCATCATGCCTGGTTCGGAGGACCCCGACGGGGACTTCGACCATAGGCGCCAATTCCGAGGCAACCAAGGTGGCAGACTCCACAGCTATTGGGGGGTGTTTGCGCCGTTCGATCACCGGAACGCAACGACCAAGATGCGAGTACATGGACGAGACGCCAAGCACATGCCATTGGCGGTCCTTCATGTCCCATCGCAAGATCTTGCACGAGAGGATGGACGTATCACAGACAGCGGCATCATGATCGTTGGTCGAACGATACCTTTCCATTTCGTCAAGGAGGTATGGTTTTGCGTCCCTGATCCTCGAGATACACACTCTTTCGCTCTGGTGGAAAAGATCTACGATGAAAGGTTGGAGAAAGAGCTGGTGTTGGACTACAATGCATCACCGTTGCTTCCCGAGTTCGAGAGATACCGAACGCCAAGCAAGATCATGGAATTGCTTTGCGAGATGCCTCCTGGACCCCACGACACAAGCAAGGAGCAGATCATTCGAGACCTCACGACTGTCCTGGAGTCCCACAGGGAGAACACGGTTCGGCATCACTACATGGACAAAGGAATCAAGTTTGTCATCAAGAATTGGCGACCCGAAGACCTACGCAGAGACGAGGATGGACGGAGAATGAGGGTATGCCCGGCATGCTACAACATCGTTCCAGCATGTTTCTCCCGATGCACGTCTTGCTGGTCACAGTTCATTTCGAGCGGATATTACCAAGGTTCTCCACAACGGGAGACTCCTACGGAGATCCCCAGTGACTTCATTGCTCAGACAATGGAAGCCGCAGCAGCCGCAGTGCCTGAGGCGCCCGAAGAGGAGCAGGAAGCCATGGAGGTAGAGACCGTTGCGGAACCTGAAGAAATCCCAGAACCATCTGTCATCGCGGAGGACGATCCAGAACAGGAACCTGATGAAGAAATGGACATAGAGCCTGGAGAGGACTTTGATGACGCAGTACCAGAAGCAATTGCACAGGAACGTCGTCCCGTCTTCGTTACCGGCCAGTCTTTGAACATCGATCCTGAGCTACAACTTGCACGTACCGCCATGCAGCCATCCTACTATTCTGGAAAACGAAATGCCCATTGCATTGACGCGAACATGACCGCTCTTTCGTACATGGCATACGTGGTATGCAGATCCATCTACAAGGCCTGGTCAGGATTCGCAAAGTGGGCGACTATGCCGTTGTTTCAGATGAGGGAAAGTTTCGCACTTGGCCAACGCTATGATGTGCTTGGAAAGTGGGGATCTTTGGCGGCAGTGGATAGGGAAACGGGTGTGAGCAAGGATGTGACTGATGAGGAGATCATTCGCTTTGCCAAGGAACCTGAGAACCTCAAACAGTATGATCCCAACGGGACTTACACCTTGAAGCGCTTCCGGACGAACCAGATGCTTTCTTTACTTACACGGGGAGCCAACATGATGGGAATTGGCAGGGACAACTTCAACCCTACTACTTACTTGAAGAGCGAAAGGGATGAAGATGTAAAGGCTATGCACTTTTGTTGCCTGAACGTCCTGTGCGAGGTGATCCCAATGGTGACGGGACACCAACAATTCTCAGTGCTACGACCAACGCCAACTGGACCAGTGGACTTCTTGTACATCGACCCCGTCGGTATTCTGCTGACTCATTCTGATCAGTCAGTCCAGACCATCGGCTTGCTGGTGGACCACAGTGTGCAAATGCCTGCGCATTTCATGGACAGATTGAACAGATCCAAGGCTGAGAGACAGCAAAACCCGACGACCAAGCGTACTGAAGCCCTACACCACATTTCGGCCGCTGACTATCTTCCTCCAGGTGGTACATCCATCCTGGACACGCCTGTCACTACGGAGGAACGTGAAAGCGCTTCTTCGTCCAAGGGACCTTCAAAAGGGCGTGGAAGAACCGGAGGTGAGCAACATGGTGGCTGGAACACCAATTCCTACCACGACTACATCGCCGGCAAAGGGCGAAACAAAGGCAAGGACAAAGGAAAGCAGAGGAACCAGTATCCAGAGGAGAACCTCCGGCCCTGGGAACGCGATCCTACGTCAACGCGAAGATGGTGGCGAGACAACGCCTGATCTTCCTCGCCTATCAGTTCGTGACCTCTGAGCTTCGCCCATGGAATGCCATCGCGAATGCTTCTTTCTTCGGTGACGCCTGATTCGTTTGTCATTTCAGGGGATCGTTACTGACGTAGATGAGTGTCACAACGTTTCTAATTGGGATGCAAAGCTCTGATTTTCAATGTCAACGTTGCGGCGGAACTTTTCTGTTGTCCTATCGTGCCATCTTCCGGGTGAGCAGCGTCGGAGACGCAACTCATGGGGGGTGCGAACGGACTGCGATGCCTTGTCAAGTTCTAAGGTGTCACTATAAGAGCTGTGAGCAAGACCGTGTAAAGTGCAAGAGAAGGGGGCACGCTACGCGTCCCTCGACTCTAGGGGGGCATGCTACGCATCCCTCATCTTTACCTTTCTATGTGACCGCCAACGCAACGTTTGGCTCAAGTCAATGCCCATAGCTAAGTGCTATATGTGTCTTCTATCCTGAGCAATCAGAGCTATCCCGTTGCACAGACGAACCGCCGCCGGCAGTGAGTGCAAAAGGAACGGCCGCCGGTTCTGCCTGCATAGGATCGCACGTGTGGAAGTAAGAGGGAGAGACAGGGTCCAGTCTGTGGAGAGTGCTAGCCAGCCACACCTACATTCATTACAGCTCTGGTGGGGAGAGCAGCAACCAAGTCGAGATCAATCCCCCACGCATAATGTGTTTCAGCAACTGTAGTTCTGAGAAATGGCTGCGGAGTCACAACTGCATTGAGGCATGTGCATACGCTGGTCTTCAGAAGAGAGAGAGAGGTACACAGAGACATCAATTGATTAACCGCGCAAACCTGCATGACCTTTCGACATGATGCTCTTAATGTTGAACTTCATCAGATATGATGGAGTTCGCAGCACAGCTTTGCTGTGTGGTTGTTGGCTGCCGGGGGCAGCAAATATGCATCTAATTGTCAACTCAGCGATGCTGCTCACGGAGTTCTTGATCGCTTTCGCTTGTTGGATGTAGGAGTTGATGTAGTAGATACTGTCTCCTTTTGGGTAGGAGTCGTTGATGTCGGACGCTGATCAGGTTGCTCCGAATGCTTTCGTATCCACT
This sequence comes from Symbiodinium sp. CCMP2592, assembly GCA_905221615.1. Taxonomy (NCBI): domain Eukaryota; class Dinophyceae; order Suessiales; family Symbiodiniaceae; genus Symbiodinium; species Symbiodinium sp. CCMP2592. The sequence continues at coordinate 24,015 of CAJNDT010000921.1, forward strand.
CTTGAGATGCGATAAAGTACTCTCGCCACCATGAAGAGCCGTTAGTGGCCCAATGCCATCTCCATTGTGATGCCGTCGGAGATCGCGATCTGGTGCGTTGTTCCATGGTGCTAACACAACTGGTTGTTTTTCAAAATGCTGCGGGAAAGAGTGCATCAATCGCTGCATAACAAACATATGTGAAGTGAGTGCACTGACTGTAACAATTGGCAAAAACGACTATCATTGTTTTCACCGTCCGCTGCAAAGCGCCCGATGACGGTATGAGCATGGTTGATCACCTATTGTTGCGAAGCTTCGAGTCGTTCCACTCGTTGCTTTAGCTCTGTGATCTGCCGAGTTGTTTGAAGAATAAACTCGGCTAATTGGTCGCGTAGAGCCCCATCACTGAATGTGGAAGGTTCGCTTCCAGTTTCTGAATCATAGTCCCGATGCTGTGTCAAAATCTCCATGATGGCCTCGGAGAGAGCTTCACGTCGTGCCTCATCGATGGGTGGCGAAGCTGTAGTCGCTGTGTTTGTCGGAAAAGATGCTTCACTCATGGCTCTATGTCGGGATTCTAATAGGTGTCACTCTGAGGCATAAAACTTCAGAAGGCGAAGTTATGGTGCGTATCTGCAAGCAACATATGTTCAAATGCAAGAGGTGTGCACTACCTGGCTCTTTTTATACCAGCGGATTCAGCAGCACATTCACGACCAGTCTGGTGTGTTTTGCCTCATAAGGCTCTCGAGAATATCAAGTTGCTGTTTGCATGATGCCATAATGGCAGTGGTGGCTTCGTGTTGAGTAGTCAACACCGTTATGGCCTGCTGTATCAAGCGTTCCAGCTTGGCATTGGATTCAAGCAACGAATTGTGAAACTGTGTTAGTAACTCAATAATCTCAGCCGATGAATCCGGACCAGAATGCGGCGGAGGTGGAAATGGTGGAGTCGCCGGTGCAGCCACTGCTGCGTCCTGCTGTTCTTGCGGATCTTGGTGTTGCTCTTGGTAATCTTGGAAATCTTCGTCTTCTGCGACACGTAGGAACTGAGAGCGTAAAGGCGCCGGCTGTTGAGTGTGGCTGCCAACCGCAGGCTGCTCGTTGCGGCGTCTGCTATGCTTGGAGATGGATGGCCGAGGACGGCCGCTCAGCGCTTTGTGGCTCGGCTGCAATCTGCCAGTCATGGCACTTTTATACATGATGATGCCTCAGTTAGTCCCTGTAAATGGCTGCGGGAAACACTGTATTGGTACAAGGCGTCTCACATGTTGCAAAGTTGCATGGCTCTGAACGCACGCACTGCAACTTGGCACAGTGTTTTTGCTTACAGCTGTTGATCAGTATAGCCGGCAGCGATGTACAGATCGCGCATGGCTCGAATGGCTGATGTGGCCTCGCTGCATGGTGTTGTCACTCTGCGTACCATGCGTGTGCGGGCCTGAAAACTGCTGCGAAGTGTTGCAACAGAGGTCGCCGACTGTGGGTGTAAAATATCCGCCTTGTGTAAAGTGCAGTGATGCGTAAGGCTGCTGTGCTGAGGGTTTATGGCGAAACCCAGGAAAATGTTGGCCGGTTCAGTTTCAAGCTGAACCGGTGGTTTGTAGAAAGATGCGTCAGTAAGCTGTGCAAAAGGAGGCAGTCGGGTCAGCTGTGCAGGCAAAGAAGGACGCGGTTGTCGACGTATCTGGTAGCAAAAAAGTAAGCTTGATCCTGCTTGTTGTGGTCTGGAAAATGCTTGTGGTTCGTGAAAAGTTGTTGTATGTGTGGTGCCAACACTGCTCTTCTACAGCAACCACGATGTTGCATAAAGCTGGGCTGCAGGGCGAGCCCATAGGTGCTCCACGAAATTGCTCAATGAGTGATGTACCGACAGTGAAATAGTTGAGCCTGAGCACTGCAATGATGAGTTGTGGTATGTGTTGTAATTGTATGCAAAGCTTGTTGCCGGAGGAGGCTTCCTGCTGCTTTTGTCTGCTTTTACCTCTGTGGACTCGATGTGTGGGGTCTTTCTGTGAGTGGTCAATGAAGAATTTGGAAGAGTGTAGTGGGTTCTTCTCTCTGTACCATCGAACCATGATGCTGTATGCTGAAAGAAACCGGCTTTGATCGACCGATGTAAAGAAGCCAGCTAAATCCTGATTGTACAGGATGTAATCTGTTGAATCGTGTAGTTTCCTGCGCTGATGCAAAAAGAGCGCTGTTTGTTTGAGCTGTGTTATCCCGTCTCCTTGGTGAAAGGAGTTTGGGCATGCTTGAAGGGTCATCAGCTGCAGTACGTCTGCTAAGGCTTCCCATAATTTCCTGCCCATGGTGTCGATGAACGCCACTATAGGACGTCCTTTTGTGAATTGCTTCTTTCTTTTCGGTAAAATGTAGGCACGTGGGATGCGTCCCCACTGTGGAAACGCCCATGTGTATGCTGGTAGAAGACTGCGGATGTCTGTGTAGACATCGAAGTGGTGTTGTAGAGGTGGGCGCTGCGACATCCGAAAAATCTCTTTGTCTAAAAAAGTGTTGTGTATGGCAGTGTGGTATAGTGCTGGGCAGTACCACGTGAGTCGGTTCGGGAAGTGATCTTCGCAATGGATGATGCCCGTTGGTATTTTGTGTTGGACTTGCTTGATCATCTTGACCTGTAGTATGTTGTTTTGAATGCAGTGTGAATTGTGTTGTGGTATTTGTTTTGATACAAACTGCTTTGCAGTTTGATGGTTGTAAGGTAGTCCATAGTGTCGGTGCCATGTGCGTATGGCTCGGCATAATTGTGACGCCAACTGTGTGGGCTTCTGAAGGCAATTGCTTTTGCCTGAGTATGCCAAAAACTGGTGTTGTGGTTGTAGTTCTGCAAGTTGGATAGCAATGTGATTGTGGAAAATGTGTTCCTGGGGTACTTGTGACTGTAATGGTGAGCATGTACAGGGTGGTGGTGTATCAGGTTGCCATGTGGTGTGGGCATCGCGCCAATTGTGTAGGAGTTGTTGCATAGGTGGGTGCTTCTTGTAGACCGGTTTCGTGCTGGGTAGGTGGAATGGTGGAATGTGTTGTTTGTTGCTTGTTAAACGAGAGCGCAAATATTGTCGTAGGTGTTGGGTGAAGGTGGGGTGTAAGAGTGGCTGTAGGTAAATGGGTTTTGTGATAGGAGGTGGTTTTAGTCGCCGCTTCTTAAAACGGTGTTGAGAGCTTTGTGAGCGTGTCTGCGGTCGCGTCGTGGTAAGTTGTTTGAGAGTTTGTGTAAAGCATAAACGGTGGCTGCTGGTGTGTCGGAGCAAAGCAGTTGTTTTGTTGTGTCGAATCTGGTGCGAGTGTTGGAAGTAAGATGTGAGACAGTGGTCCATGCCTGTTTCCTGGTTTTGAATAAGGGGGAATTGCTGAAGCTTCGAATGGAGTGGTGTAGTTTGCCTCGGCGCTGCTTCGCCCATAAGGTGGCTGTGCCGTTGTGCTTGTTGTTGGCTGCTTTGGTGAAGCCGGAGAAAGCTCCTTTCATGTGTGATGTAATGTAAGGAAAGTTGAGCTTGGATTGGTGGTGCTGTATAAGAGTGTTCTCCGTGGCTTCCAATTGCTCTGTGGGTATGTTGGCTTGTAGTACAATTGGTGTGTATTGGTGGTAGCATTTGTGTTTAAGCCACCATCGTAAGGCAAGTTCGGCTTGTACAATCTTGTGTTGTTGAAGTTGCTTGAATTTTCGATTGCGTGTGCCCTCTCGTTGTGTGAGAGAGTGACTTGTGCTGCCGATGTAGACGTAGCCACGAAAAGGTTGTTGTGTGGTGACTCTGCAATATACCACCTGTGGCTGACGAAAGAAAGAGAGTGTGTACGATGGAAAAGAAATGTTTGAATGTGCGAACAGTCTCTGTAGGTTGGAGAAATGTCCTTCCTCATGTTTGAGGTAGAAATGCTGTGTACGAAGTAACAAGGTCAGGCCTTGAAGCCAAAGTATGATTTGGTGGAATTGTGTAGAGACTGGTTCTGCCAATGGTGCGACAAATTGTAAGATGGATCTGCCTTGATCCAGAATGCGTATGATGTTCTTGAATTGCTTTTGTCGGAAAATTGTTGTGTGATCTAGTGTCTGCCGGTGTTGAATCAAGTACTGTCTGAGTCACTCTGTCATCTGACTGATGATAGCGACAAGTTTGATCAGTGCTGGGGAGCCAAATTTGTCGATGGCTTTGGGCGGGACACCCCAGGCGACTGCAGCGGTCTGCAGTGTCTGTTCTTGTGAGTTGCTGAGTGAAGGAAATTCCGAAGCAACAATGTCAAGGTACTTTTTTACCTGTGTTTTTTGTTTGTCGCTGATGCCTTTGATGGCACCAAACCATCTGGTGATGCCGGATTCAGAGTGAACACCAGTGAAATGATCCTGAAACCAAACACTGGCTTTTGTAGGCTGCTGAAAGATGCGCTGGGGATCCATCTTGGGATCGAGGGGTGCCGCCTTCGTTGGTGTGAGAGTTGACTGCTTCTGTCGCTTGGCGCCCAGAAGGGAGCGTCCCGGAAAATGCATACCTGTGGTGGATGACGATGCTGGGGAAGCATGTAACGTGTTGGTATCTTGTTCTGCAACTGTTGTTGTGGAAGGGGAGAGGCTACCAGTGGTAAGTGTGGTGTCGTTGTGTGTATCGTCATCTATGGTAGCTCGTTTTTGTCCACGAGTGGTTGTGGTGGGGGAAATCTCAATTGTGGAAATTGAGTCAGGTGGTGGAGAGGGCGTGTTGAAAGGAGTGCTAGGTGCTGTGGCTCGTTTTGGTTTCTTTGGTGCTGGTGTGCTGGGTGCCTCAGTGTTTGCATCCGGAGCACGGAGAGCTTCGATTGTCTCCAGTGCTGTTGAAAGTCGTGCTTCCAGGTCACTGATGCGGTGTGCAGCCAGAGTGTCTGCTTCTGTCGGCTGCGAAGATTGAAGTGGAAGATGAGGTTGTGATTTGCTGGATTGTGGTGGTGTTGGAGATTCGGTGGGTTGCGATTGTGTGTTGTCTGTGTCTGATTTGGCATCTTGCTTGTCCTTTTTGTTGCCGTCATTGTACTGGTCCTGCAGCTCTTGCAGGTATAAAACCAATTCCTTGATGAGGTGTGACATTGCTGGCCGTTTTGCGAGTGTGAGCTTCTCTTGCCAGCAGAATGCGGTGGCTGCTTGGTCCAGATCAATTCTCCGTGCTCGGAGTTGACCCATAAGTTCAGTGGTAAAGACAGCTTCGCTGATATGTTTGCTGCATGTGAGATGGATGTCGAAGCCGTGTGCGGCGTAACGTAGCCAGTATGATGACCAATTGTGTCTTAGAAATGCGACCAATGGTGCTGTTGCGATCGGCATGCCTGCCGTGCGGTTGTGCACTGAATGTGGTGTAGATTGAATGTGTTTGGGTAGGTTGAGGCCGTAAAGCTGTCTGTTGTCCCAATGCTCTGGTGTTTGAACGAAGTCGTTTGGTATCTGGGGATTTGCAGGCGTGAGATTGGTGTGTTGTTGTTGTTGGGGTGTGACGGTGGCCTGAGGCAATGTATGTGAAGAAATGCTGGGGTTTTGAGTCGTCATCGGAGATGGACTCACAAATGTGTGTTGGGGAGTGGCAGGTGTGGGTGTTGGCAGTGTGGTGGGTGAAGCTGGGACGGTAAACTGCTGGGGTGGGGGAGGGGGTGGAGGGAAAGGGGGGAGAGTGGTGTTGTGGCTGTAAGGGTGAGCTGAACCCCAAGTAGTTGGGGTCATGGGTGAGGTGTGGGGTGGGATGTTGTGGATCCCTGGTGGTGGGGAAATCGGGTGCATTGGGGTGCTGCTGGTTGAGGCTGTTTGTCGCTGCACCGCACTGATTGCTGTACCGATGATGCCTGTTGGCATTGTTGTATGCCACTGAGGCTGTGTCGGCTTGTACATGGTTGCAAAATGGGGCACTACAATTGCCTGTGACTGCAAAAGCTGCAAATAGCACGTGCATGGACAACATAGTTGGCTTGAGTGTCAGCATCTACTTGTGCAATGCATCCAGCATGCAGCTGCATCGTCTCTTCTTTGGCTCAAAAGCGGGGTCGAAGCAAATGCTTGATTGCATACAGCTATGTGCAACGGGAGTCAGGCCTGGAAGAGAAAGGATACTCGAGAGTGAAAGGTAAACACGGAAGAGGAGAGAAAGTAAGACAGAACATCACTGAATAAGGCCGAATCCAACGATGCTGAAATGCCCCGAGTGGAATCCCCACTTCTCTGGGGTCCGCACAACACCCTTTCGCCCCACGATGAAGGCCTCTCTATACATGTCCCGATACGTCATCTTGTAATGCTGATACTTAGTCCGTATTGTCCCGATGACGATCACTCCCTGTTGGCCCTTCGGCCGCCGTGTACATTGATCGGTTACTATATGTACCGTGCTTTCCGATACATCTCCTGGGGTCGCATTCCCGTATATGACGCAAGAGGGAATGGGTGGGTAGGACTTGTCGTCGAAGCAGTGTCTGACTGAACTTGGGCGGACCAAGTCCTCGCGCATAATGCGCGCGGCACTTGCAATGCTCGTGCCGTGTCCGGCGGTGTAGATGTATGTCTCTCCTGGTGGGTCAGTGGCACGGGTGCCGAACGCTCTGCGCTGCTCTCCAGCCCAAGGAATGAATAACATAGTATGCACGCCGTCCGATATTGGCGTCAGCACTGCCCCAAGTTCGTTGCACGCTGATCGCGTGCCTGATTGTAGCACTGCATGTGCAAATTCGGCTAAAGTCTCCTGCCTGAAATCGCTGTCAGCAGCTATCTCGCCCAAAGTTTTGGCGAGTTTGTGTGCTTCTTCCATGTCGACGGCGTGAGGGGTCGGCTTCTCATGTTCGTAAAGCTCAGAAAATGGCGCCACATCAATCTGTGGTGGTCTGCTCTGTTTGCCCAGTTGTTCGAGGGTTGGCTGACCCGATGGGGCAACGGCTGTTGATGCATCGTAAGTCGGGGCAGGTGTCCGAACGGAGCTGGAGGGATTGTGCTGAGCCTGTTGGCGGGAGGAGGTGCCCTGTCCGGCTGGGGGCTGCTGTTGTGCTGCTTGGCGGAGGGCGATTCGCTGAACCTGCGAGGCCAATGTCCTTTGTGGGACCTTGGGTGGGGTGGGTGGCCTCTGACGTAGCTGTGTGGCTCTGTAATGCCACTTGTTGGTATCAACATCACGCACTGTAGAATAGCTGCGGAGCACAACCGAGGTCCGCGGAGGTGTCGACGAAGATCGCCTGGTGTCCCTGCGAGAACGACTTCTGCAGGTGTCGCGGGATCGGTGGTGTCTGCGTCGGCGGTGCTGTCTCCCGCTGCTGGCAGGTCGTGCTTTGCTGCGTGTGCGTCGTCGGCGTCTAGTGCTCACGGTGCGGGTTCTGCTGCGTGTGGGTGAGCGCCGTCTCCTGCGTGGCAACGGAGGATGGTGGGAAGAAGCACGTGCTGCGAGCGGGTCAGTGTCTCCCGATCCCGTAGCGGGTGGTGGTTGTGTGGGTGGTAATGTGCTGACAGAGGGTGTGTTGGCTGTGCTTATTGGCTGGGGTTGGGGGGTGATTGCCGGTGTCTGTGGGGCAATGTGTGCAGCATCGGTAGTGGTAACATTGGTGGGGTGAGATTGTGAAGCTTGTTGGAGGGTCGTTGGCGGCGGTATATGGGATTGTTGAGCGGGTTGTGTGGAAGGGATGCTGCAAGGTGCAGGTTGGGGTTGTGGAGCAGGTGGTGTGAAAGGAATGTTGTATGTGGCAGGCTGGGAGTGATGCGGTGTCAGAGGTGATGGGCTCGTGGGAAAAACTGTTGTATGGGTAGGCAAAGGACCAGGGTTCAAGAAAGTGGGGGGATGTTGCGACATGAATTGCTGGGGTGGAGGTTGTTGTGGCATCTGGGGCTGTGGTGTGCTGAGTTGTGTGTATACCATCGGATGCTGTGGTATAGGAGCAGTGTGTCCACATGGCATCATGGGGAAGCTGTGTGTCTGCTCAACGGGGATCGTAGTGGGTTGCGTCGGCAGTGTGTGCTGCTGAGTGGCAGCAATGCCAGTTGGCATCATTGCTGGGTATCCTTGTGACTGCGGTACCCAGGTGTTCGGGTGAAACTGATTGAGCACCGGTCGGGTTGTTGGTGCGTATGGTGTTGCTGGTGGCTGCGTGGTAAAATAATCCGGCCACATAGCTGCAACGAAGTTGGTGAAACAAACACAGTTGCACAAGCAAAGTGCAGGCTGTCCTGGTTGTCCCTGCTGGACGGACTTGAGAGGTCGAAGACGGAGAGAAAGAAGAAGGCCGATTACTTCCCGGAGGAAGCGCTGCTTCACTTGCGTTAGACACATGTTACCACGCCTGCCCTCATGTCAGTTGCACATGCCCTTGCAGTCCCTGAGAAATAAAGAAGCGGTCGAATAGAGGACAGACTAGCGAGGTAGCACCTGCTCACTAGACGCACTTTACTGCATTAGCCGTCCATTACTGCACCTGCACTCATGTCAGACGCACATGCGAGCATCAGAGAGAGAGAGATAAAATAGCATCGGGAGAATCTGAACGATCTGAACGAAGGCTGAACACCCGGTTCATCACCGGTCTCCCCGGAGGGTCACCACGGCGCCATGACGGAAAGCCGTTGCTCTGGAGTCTCAACGACCCACGCTGATCACACTGATGGATTCGGCCAAGAGTACGAGTGCAAGAGGAAAAAGAGAGGCATGTTGTTGCAAAAGCTTGTCAGATTGCGGCAAACGTGCAAAGCTTTATGCTCAATCAAAAGGTGGAAACCGTAAATGCACTAATCTTGCTGCCTCAGGGGGCCAGCGTTTTCTAATCTGGCTGCCTCAGGGGGCCCAGCTTGCAGGTACACAGTTCAGCGTCCTGAACTGCTTCCCACTCCATGGCATAGCTTCGTTGCATTGGGTCTGCCAAGGAGTGCCCAATGCCCCTGCAACAGTTGATTTGGTTAGTGTCCAATGTCAGATTATGTTGAAAAGCAAAAATTGCAAACAGTGTAGGAGTGACCCTCTGCTCCCATGTGCTAGGGAGGTTCACACACACACACACACACACTCGCACTCACACTCACACTCACACTCGCACTCACACTCACACACACACACACACGCAACACAGATGACACACACACACACACACACAACACACAACACACAACACACACACACACACACACACTCACACACACACACACACCCACGCACGCACGCACGCACGCACGCACACGCACACACAACGCCCACACGCAACACAGACCACACAACACACACACACAACACACAACACACAACACACAACACACAACACACAACACACACGCACGTGCACGTTCGACACAGCGCATATGCACCATCACCAACATGGCACACATACACGCGCATCATGAATTTTTCCCTGTGAACTCATTTGGTTTTCATACGGGAGTCACTGTCATGTGGGGTTATCCGGTCCCGCAATAGCAATAGCAATAGCAATAGCAATAGTAATAGTAATAGTAAGAGTAATATTAATAGTAATAGTAATAGTAATCAGTAGTTTGTAGCAGTAGGGTTTTGGGTTCGCAGCACACGGGTCTTGGTTTTTTTGCGAGCTCCTGATACGCACCAGTTAACCGATCAGGCCTTGAGACTCGAAAAGCCTTTAAGCACGGATAAATCCTTGAAACATACGTGCAGGATCCCGTTACTAAGGAAGGTGCTCCAAAGAACATGCAGCTCGTAAAACCCATTGTAAAGAGCCCCGTAGTTGCGAGATTCCTGGGTCATCAGAGCTTTTGAGGAGGAGTCAACAGTCAAGCGTCCATCCAATCTGGCTTGATTGCCATACTTATACGGTCATGGGACTTAGTAACTAGGGTCTTAAATAAGGTCACTATGCTATAACTAATAATAACCCCACTTAGGGTACTTATACATTACTTACTAAGTCCCCTGATCCTCCAAGTACCGGCCTTTATGCCATGGGTCGGGGTGCAGGATTCACGGCTTCGGTTTCGGGTTGAGGCTCAGTATCCTAGTAGTCGAGCAGGTTTCCTTTAACTTTTTGGGTAGTATAGCCCCTATATAATCCCTATATAACCCTTCAGTTCCCCATGATACCCTACAAGTAGGGTATGGTTAACTAGTACGATTTGGGTTCACGTTCAGCGAAGCTCCTTTACTGGTCTTTGGTCGAGGCCTTCTGCTCCGTTGCCAGAAGGGCCCAAAAGTCAAACATGAGGGACTCACTCAGCCGAACCTGTTTCACAACACGCACAGAGCAACGAAAGGGAGTCTGTTTGCAATGCTGCTGCTCTAAGCTGCATCCTAAGCTGTGAAGCCCAACGGCAATCTTCATGCTTTCAGCCAAAATCCCCATGCTCCATCAGTAGAAAGATTCTGAAAGATACTTCAGTGGAAAGTCCTTTCCGAAGATCTAATCCATACTCCCCGAAGCCACAACTCGGTACAAGAACTGAAGCCAGGAAGGACTACGCTTGATAACATAAATCCTGTGCTACCCACAACAAGGAAAATAGACTATATTTCGAGCAGTTCAGGGCTCGTAAGGTAATGCAGGAGTTTGACCATCAACAGTAGTGCGTGAGTTCCGTGCCCTTCGAATGACGAATGTTCCTTTGGGTTATAAAGAGATCCGCAATATAATTGACGTCAACTCGGGGTTACTGGGTTCTCTACGGCTGCAACCCTGAGCCCATTGAAACGCCGTTTTGAAAGAACCTGTCCCAAGCCCTAGTCTTTTTGAAAAATACCTTATGAGTTCCGACAAAATGACCCCAACATTTAAACTTTCAACAGCAAACCTTAGGTCTTGATTTCTGTTGCTTTGGGCCACCTGTCCTGCAATTCCTCCTAACAGGCCGGTCATGGAAATCAAAAACACCCGCCACAACGCGAATCCCAAGCCAGGTCGGCCCTGCAACCCCTAAAGACCAAAAATCCGAAACAGTCAAACCCTGGCACTTCCGAAAGCTAAACCTTGTGCAACCTTTTCCACCCTGAGTGCATCGATTCGACCAGGCATAATTCCAAATCCATCAAGAACTTCAAGACTAGAAAGCAAACCACGATACACAGACAAACAATGCCCCAGACGAAGGCACCGGAACTTAACCCCTAAACCAGGAACCTATGACCCAAAGAAAGCCTATGTCCTAAACTTCCTCAGCCATGGGTTCTTGTTAAGCTACTTAGTTTAGCTACCATAATAAAGAAGCCCTACTACGCAAAACCCTCAAGCCTAAACCTTAAACTCTAAGCCATAAAAAGCACTCTAAGCCAAACCCTACACCCTAAACCTTAAACTCTTAGCCACAAAAAGCACTCTAAGCCAAACCCTCAACCCTAAAGCCTAGACCCTAAACTCTAAGCCACAAAAAGCATTCTAAGCCAAACCCTACACCTTAAAGCCTAAACCTTAAACTCTAGGCCATACTTGAAGGTTCATGGGTAGTTATAAGTGGACTTATAAGCAGGGTAACTGTACATATAACCCATTTATAGGGGACTTATGACCCCACTTATAACTGCCCATAAACCTCCAAGTAGGCCATAGTACCTCAACCCCAAATAACCTACATTCTTACGGACTTGTATAAGGAAATCTTAATAGGGAACCCTAACAAGGTAGGTTCTTTGGGGTCCAGGTAGGCCATAGGAAGCCTAAACCCCTAAACCTTAAACCCTAAACCCCTAAACCCCTTTAACCCTAGACCCCTTAACCCCTAAACCCCTTTAACCCTAAACCCCCTCAACCCTAAACCCCTAAACCCCTCAACCCCTAAACCCCTAAACCCCTCAACCCCTAAACCCCTAAACCCCTCAACCCCTAAACCCCTAAACCCCTAAACCCCTAAACCCCTTTAACCCTAAACCCCTTGAACCCCAAGCCCGAACCCAGGTCCTCGCCGGCGTCTGCCTCGCTGCCTGCGCTTTGGTGGAGGCGCTGATGTGGCGCCAGGCTGCCGCTCGGCCACAGAGAGCCAGAGACTCCAAAATCTCTAGGGTTCCTTTAAAGGGCTCCTTAAGGGTTCCTTTAAAGGGCTCCTTAAGGGCTCCTTTAAGGGATCTATAGGGTTTATAGGGTTTAGGGTACCAGACCTGGCTCGGCCACAGAGAGCCGTTCCTTCTTAAGGGATCATGCGACTTAGTAACCTTGAAGGCCTTCCTAAAGGCCTCCTTGTAGGGATCTATAGGGTTTAGGGTTTGGGGTATACAGAGAGCCGTTTAGTTAATGTAACATATAGAGGTTCATAGTATACGGTGAGGGTATAGGGCCCCTACTTTTGACTGTCATGTCGTCCTGAAGGTGTGGGACGTACTTGGAGGGTCGGGGGGCTTAGTAACTAGCTATTTTACGGACTTCTAGGTAGGGGTCCCTTTTTGGGGTACTTGAAAGTTTACGTACTACCTACTTACTTACTCGGCCACAGAGCCCAGAGACTCCAAAATCCATAAGGAATACCTAGGGCTCCTGTAAAGGGATCCTTAAGCGCTCCTTCAAGGGATCTATGAGGGATCTATAGGGTTTAGGGTTCAAGGGGACTCCCAAATCCCGGAATGAAGGAATATACCTTAAATTATAGTAGGATCCCGAATATGATTTAAGGTATATTCCTTAATTAAAGGATTTTGGAAGGTCTGGGCAGAGAGCCGTTCTGGGTGCCTTGAAAGGGTATCATAAGCGTTCCTTCGAGGCTTCTTTAAAGGGCTAGGAGGAATCTATAGTAGGGTTTAGGGTTTTAGGGTTTTGGGGTTAGGGTTTTGGGGTTAGGGTTTAGGGTTTTGGGTTTGGTATGTTGGGTTTTGGGTCCAGGGTTGAGGTGTTCTTAAGTGAGTTTAGCAGTGTTTCAAGAAATCTGCGGAGCTTCGGTGTATTTGGTACAGCCGATCCTTCTTGTTTTTGTGGGGCATTCAGTAGTTCGTTCAGGGACCTGAGCTGAGGAGGTGTGGGCTTGTTTGTTAAGAAATTTGGGGTTCGCTTTCCGGAGTCTACAGTGGGGGATGCTGTTGGTCGGTGGCCCCGAACCCAAATCTATTTGCCTAGGGTTTGGGTCAGGGCTGGGCGTTTGCCCGCTCTTACTCCGGTGCATGCTGGCAGTGTTGGGGATCGAATCCTGAAAGAAGCAATCGCATGTTGTTTGGGTCTGTGGTTTTGCACGCGCAGTGTTGCTGAAAACATCGGTATTTACTGTGTTGTGCGTGTTTAAAATGCTGAAAAGGTAAGTACCGCGTTGCCCGTGCGTGCATTGGCCAGAGCATCCATGGCCGAAAGATGATTACGTCCGTGTTACCAGTGCGTGCGATTGGCCAGAGCATCCATGGCCGAACGATGATTACGTCCGTGTTTAAAACAATCTCCCTGCCAACCCCGTAAAAATGAAATTTGGGCCGCGCTTTTCAACATCTCCGAATAGAGACATCTTCCTGCAAAAAAACAACCACTCCTCAAGTCCAGACCTACAAAAACCTCGTTTTTTCTCAAGTAAGCTAGGCCTTCCTCTCCTGTGGTATGCTTGCTCCATGCTCCCCAACCTGGCGTGTACTCCCCAAACCTTCTACACGGAACTTCCAAGTTTCGTATCCAACAAAACTAGTCCAAACCTCAGAAAACCTGTGTTTTTGAGTAAAACGCATATTTCCCCAAATACATGCGGGCAAACGCCCGTCCCTTAGCCTAGGGTTTGTTGTAGTCGCCCTGGGCCCAAGAAACGGGGGCCACCCGGCAACGGTGGCAGCGATGACATGATGGTGCTTTTGATGGCGGTGCCGGGGGGCCGTGCCATGTTACTGTTATTGTTGCTGCTGTTGCTGCCGAGGATGAAGACGATGCTATCAATACCACGACTACTACTACTCTTACTACTCCTCCTCTTCCTCCTCCTGCTACTACTACTACTACCACCACTACTACTACTACTACTACTACTACTACTACTACTACTACTACTACTACTGCTACGACTACGACAGCTACTACTACTACTACCACCACAACAGCTACTTCTACTTCAACACCACTTCGACGACTCGAATGCAACTCCTCAGCCTGCTGCCGCTGCCGCTGCTGCTGTTGCTGCAAATGCGCGCGCATACAACGCTTTGATTGAGGGATGCCCCAGTTTTCGATCTTTCGGCAAGGTCTGGGGAGCTTGTAATTTAGGTAGCGCAAAGCGTCGAAATCCTGATTCGTGCGAGCCGAGGCCTGTTATATCGGGCTTGTGGAAAATTTGAGTCCCGTAAGGGTCGTTGTGATAAGGATTGCACTGGTTGGGATTGCAGAAAAGGGCCCATCCTGAAACTTCCGCCAAACTCCAAAAAAAGCATTGCCAAGTATACTAGAGCCCCGTTAAAGAAGCCCTTTCAACACCCAGTGAAACATTCAGCAGAACCAAAGAACTGTCCCAAGCCAAGCCAAGATCAAGAACCAGATGCTGAAGCCGTTCATCTTGAACGTCTATCGGCTTTCTAATCTACTGAGCCCCTTGGCTAAGAAAATGTCGAACGTACTTGGAGGGGCAGGGGACTTAGTAAGTAGGTTATATATAGGGTTATAATTGGGGTAACTCCATTTATGGTACTTATAACTCTACTCATAACCTACATACTAAGTCCCCTGATCCTCCAAGTAGCACCCTAAACCCTAAACCCCATAGATCCCTTGTAAGGAACCCTATAGATCCCTTGAAGGAGCCCTTTAAGAGCCCTTACTAAGTCCCCTAAAGCCCCTCCAAGTAGGGCTGATTTGGTAACTTTTCAGGTTCCTGCTGCGTGGGGTTCCAGGAACCCTGCAAAAACTACAGACGCCTTAATAGGGTGTTGATTACACTATACTACAAGTACATGAGGAAACTAATAAGCCATAACATGAATAGGGTGTTGGGGTATACTGTACTGCAAGTATATTAAGAAGCCTAAGCCGTAACATTAGCACTTATCAAGGCTTCGACATTGATATTGCCAACTGTTGAGGCTTCTCTTTTCATACCCGGATCCACTTCATGGGATCCCGATGCATCCTCCCAGGATTTTTTGTGAGTTTGGGCTTTGGGTTGAGGAGCCCCACAAAGACTATACTATACTCAGAATGTAGTGATATGTATAGTTTTGAAGGTTCCTTAACAGCAGTTTCTACGAAGTCATAGCCGAAAAGCCTATTCGAAGTATTGAAGGCCCACTGTACTGGCTGAGCAAGAGGGCTTGGAGGTTCACATTCACGATTGCGCTTTTTCTTATAGTATGGAAGCCATAACACGCAGCAATATCATGGTTCAGGGCTCTTAATAAAGAGAAACTACTGAACTTTAGTATGCCCAAAAAGCCACGACCTTAAACTAAACGCCACATCGTCTGAGCTGACCCTCTACAGAAATTCAGTTCGGTTCTGGGAGGATGGGGATTGTTTGTTGTTGATGGTTTAGGACTTCGTGTTCAGGGTTTAGGGATAGGGTTTAGGGTTTGGTGCCGTTCAGTGCCTAGGGTTTAGTCCAGTGTCTTGGGTTTAGGGTTTGCGGTAGGGTTGTTTGTTGAGGTCTTCAAGGATTACAGCTCAATGCCCCTCGCCTCTGAAATGTCCTTCAGACTCCAACCCAAAGCTGCAACACATAACTTATTATCACTGTTAGTAGAATGATTGTTAGTAGTGGTGTTACAAACGTTGGTGTTATTGTTGCTGTTGCTATATGTATTCATGTATCTTTTGATTTATCTATCCATCTCTTCGCTGATTTTACTGTACTTGTATTTCTATAAGTAAAGCACGTTATAAGCCATAGATACCATATCTTGTATTTCTTGTATATAAGTTTAGATTTTCAAGTGCCCAGAATCGAAAGCTACCTGCTGAAGCGACGACTTTCCGTAAATGCCAGGTAGATCAAGGTTTTAGGAGTTATGGTTCTGCTTCCACCTCAACCTTACGTAGCTTGCGGGTCCCGACTTCCTTGTCCGTCCTAGTCCCGATCTCCTGTCAGCCATCGTGGGTGGTGTGCTCTACCTCGCCTACTACGGCGGTCTCAGCAGTCCCCGCGATGTTTTGCTTTCGGGGGGGTTCGGGGAAGGAGGGCTGCTCTTTTCAGGAGTACATAGTTCAATTGGGAGCCAGCGGGAGCCACAAACTCTCTTGCTTTATGGGTTCTATCTTTGAGCTCTGCAGGGCTGTATACTACAACCTTAGAAGAAGACGAGGGGTTTGGGCCGAGAGCTGGAAACCCGGAACCCTAACCCGGCAGGGTTTCCGTCTTAGCCTGAGCCCAGAATCCAGGGTCTTGGGGGACTTCGAGCCGAACGTCCGGAATTGGAATTTACCGCAGCTCGCAACGCAGAGCCCCGCAAAAGGATGGCACTGGGTTCACTGCATCACCCTCTAATGAGCCTTCGTACGCAGCCCCGAAGATGCACTGCCTTGAACATGTGAAGGCCATCCGCTGAGCTCGAGAACCCAATCCAAACTTACGAGACATCGGGAAACGGTTCCCAAACCCTTGAACTTGGTAGCGGCTCCAAACTTAGTGTTTGAGTAGGTAGCCCTGATTTATTTTGGCCTACCTTTGCAATTTTGCACGCAGCAACTAGGCCAAATTATTGGTGTGTGCGTGTGTGTATATATATATATATACACATACTATGTATGTATGTGCATATACATTTATATATATGTATATATATATATATATGTGTACCTATGTTAACTGATGAGAATATCGTCCCCACATACTCCTTACGGACCCTGCCTGCATTTGGCTCAAGCAAAAGTGTCCGACATATTATTTTATCATGGTAGCGGAGCTGTCGGCTCCTTCCGGGGAACCTTGAGCCCAGTTCCCTGGTGCTGTAGAAGGAAATTTTCCTTGCAGCGATGGCGCAACCCACCGCCGGGGATTTTCAGCAAGCTATGCAACAGATGCAAGGCTTAGCCCAGAGAGTGACCGAACTTACGCAAGAGCTTCAGATAAGCAGACAGCGCGAGTCGGTGCTGGAGAGCAGAATAGAACAAAGTGCTCACATGACCGATTTGGTCAGAACAATTGCCGACGGGCAAACTAGAATGACTGAAGAGCTTGTGAGAAGTCGGGGCAAAGAACTCACGCTAGTCGACAACCGAGGTGTAGCAAAGCCCGACAGGTTCAAAGGAGAAGAGTCACACTACTTACAGTGGAAAACGAAGACAGAAAGCTTTATCTTCTCAGTGTTTCCTGAGCTAGAGAAAGCCCTTGAATGGGCGGAGGAGCAAGAGGCTGCAATCAGCATGGCGCAGGTCCGGGCCGCATTCGGCACCGGAGGCGCGCAAGGAGAAATAGATGGGTACGAGAACAAGTTTGCCCAGCTATACGCTGTGTTGCAGAGCCTGCTTGAGGATGAGCCGTTTTCCATCATCAGGAACATATCGAAAGGAAACGGTCTAGAAGGATGGAGGAAACTGGCAAGAAGATACGACCCCGCGACGGGCGGAAGAAAGAAAAGCCTCCTGAAACATATCCTGACACCTGAGCGGCAGAAGCTTTCAGAGCTATCAGCCTACCTAGAGCAGTGGATGGAACTTGTGCGGAGATACGAAGAAAGACGAGGAGCCGGTGGAAGGGCCGAGCTTCCCAATGACATAAAGATCTCCATCCTGGAGAGCATCTGTCCAGTCGAGCTGGAAAAACACTTACAGCTAAACAGACAAAGGCTGGACACCTTTGAGGAGGTGTACGACGAAATAGCGTCGTACTTGGAAACGAGAGTAGGAATAAAACTGAAGATTGGCACGGGCCATCCGTCCAATCCAGATGCGATGGATGTCGGGAGTTTCGGAAAAGGAGGAAAGAAAGGAAAAGGAAAAGACAAAGGGAAAGGAAAGCCAAAGGGCAAAGACAAAGGAAAGGGAAAAGGCGGTGGAAACAAAGGACACGACAACAACAAGAAGAACGACCCGAACGTATGCAACGTATGTGGCAAAACCGGCCATTGGGCGAGAGACTGTTGGTACAACAAAGGCCCGCAAGGCAAGAAAGGAGGTGGAAAGAAAGGCAAGGGAAAAGGAGGAAAGCACGGCAAGACGAAAGGAGCAAACAGCATGGAGGAAGCAGAAGGCGAAGAGGAACCCAAACAAGAACCGGAAGCAGAGACAGGGTTTCTGCTGTTGTGCGCGCTAGAGAAAGAAGAGAGAAAGAAGGGTTCTAGTAGTGAGGGTTCGGAGCGCAAGGGTCGAGAGAGCGTAGAAGGAGAAAGCGGACAGTATCCGCAGCCGGTTCGGGCAGCGGAGGGCTCGGTAGAGAGTAGCCCGGTAGCCCGCGGCGCCTTGTGCTCTGAAGCCGCGATGGCCCCGAAGCAGAGCATATGGTTTGAAGAGCAAGAGGGGCCGAAAGGAAAAGAGGTGAGAATGGAAGGAAGAGGAAAAGGAAAAGAGAAAAGTGGAAAGGGGAAAGGTGGTGTGCCGCCGGCTGTCTCGGCCGTGGCCACCATTACTGCCCCAACTCTCGAGGGCGTTCCGGAGCGCATCCGAGCGCTAGCTGAACAGAGGGCGAACCGCAGAGCTCGAGAGGACACCGCCTGCGACTGGAGAGAGGTTCCAGATACGGCGTACCGTCAGCGCTTGATGGCTGCTCGAGAGGTCACCTTGGGCAAACGAGGCAGCATAGCGCAGGCGGTCTACCACCGTATGTTGAGTGACAACACTGGGCTTGATGAAGCCTGCAGCAGCTGCGACGACCGAACAAAGAAGCTGAAAGGTGTTGGCTGCTTGACATCTACCTCCTGGACTAACTCCTCGGTGGCAGCGGGCCCTCTTGTGAGGGAGCGAAAGATGTCTAGTTATCACTGCGGTGACAATGTGAAGAAGCAAGAACAAAAGCAAGAATCAAGCAAAGAGGTCAAAGTTGACCCTGTCAAGAAACAACTTCAAGATCCCAAGGAGGACGATGGAGAGGCCTCTGCGCCCTACACACAAGATGCCAAGATAGCTCAGAGCTACCAACAGGCCCTCGGGCTGACTGAATTCAGATTGCAAAGAAAGATGCACACTAAAAGAGTGATTAATACTCCTAGTTTTAGCTTTTCCCATACCTCGGGTTGGTTGGGTAAGCCTCTCTACTGGTTTATCTTAGTGGTGAACCTGTCGTGCGGAGTGGGATATCCACTTCGTGCAAACAGCTCTTGCGCCTTGGATGCACTAAACCACTGCCCTTCGGGCTTCCCTTTGCTCCCTGCCACGTCTTGCCATGGCTGGGAAGCGAAGTCGAGTGCGGCGCTGGCGAGCAGCTTTTGTCCCTGGGAACGTTTTCAACATGTTGTGGGCTTACCCAACTTCATTAATAAAACTCCTCAGCCGGACCCCTGTTCCTGTTCCTTACCTGTGGGCTTACCCATAGGGTTTTCGAAGAAGGTGCCGTCGGCCTTCGGACGGTTTTTTCAGACCAAGCTTGCTTCACTTGCGTAAGTCATGGGAGGTCATGTTTTGGTCTTTCTTTTGTAAAGCTTCTTGCTGAGCTGGGCCTTGCCTTAGCTTTGGTTGGTGGCAAGAGGGCCGTGCGCAGTCGGACCTCAAGTTTGGTGCATAAGAGCCGGGGTAAGCGTCGTCCTCAGAGGTCGAGGCTTCGGCTCCGTATGCGCCTCAGACAGTACAAGAAAACTGTTGCGAGAAGAAAAGAACGAGCTGCTACACAGCGGAGCGCTCCGCTTAGCAGACGCGTCATCCTTAGCTGCAGATTTGTCGCTGGTGTTCGCCTTAGAGGTGCCAGGCTCAGATGTAGAATTAGGACTCGTCTTTTGCAACTTGAACGTTTGAAGTGGAAGCTTCAGGGCCGCACAGGTGGCTCGGGCCGTAAGCTGGGCTGTGAGCAGGCCCCTGAAGCACTCGACGCTGAGACACAGCTTGCGCCTTGGCCTCCTTCCGTGGTCCCGACCTCTGAGTGCAAGTGGTACACCAGGGTTTGGGAGGCCGTCTGGGTGTGGTACTCCGCGTTGTTCTTCGACCCGTTTTGTGGCACGCGAGTAGGAGAGGCCTCGCACCCAGGCCCTGGAGGTTTGGCTGCGGCCAGGAGAAAGAAAACGCAACTTAAGGACACGGGCCTCAACCAGAAAGCACTGGAAGCCATCGTTCAATCGGTGCTTCTCGTGCTTGATAAACGTCAGGCTGCCAGTGACGCTGCTTGGTGGCCTCAACAGCCCCGCCGCGGGGTACGACAGTGGCAGAGTGCTCAGGCAGCACATAGCTACTGGGGCGAGTGGTCTGAGGACAGCCAAGACAGCGACTACAACTGGAAGTGGTGGGAACCAGCTTGCATCACTTCCTCCTGTTGGCAGGGTCAAGACCCTGAAACGGGATGGTGGGATCCCGAAGCTTGGACCTCTTGGTGGGCTGATCCCCACTACCAAGGTGTGAGCTACACGGACGAGGGTCTCTACGCCTCAGGTGACCAGGCCGATGAACCGGCCACTTGGGCGTCCGCTCCCGTTTCTCAGCCTCCTCGGAGGCAGACTGGCTCTTGTCCGCCACCCAAGGAGGCTTCCGAAGGAGGGCCTAATAAGAAGCGCAAAGTTGACCCCCAACAGTTCCCTGAGCTCCTCAAGGTCAACGCTCCTTCGAAGAGTAGCAAGTATGCTCTCCGCATCGAACCTTCCGAATGGAACTCTGAAATCGTGCTGACTACGGTCCCTCAGATTCAAAAGGCCTTGGAAGAAGGAGCGGAACTCCCTGGTAACCTCGTTGTCAGTCGCAGTTCCACCTGCCTCGAAAGCCTTCTCAACCTTGTTGATGCTTTCGAAATCAGTGAATCTCTCTCTTTTGCTGAAGTGACTCAGGCACAGGGCTCCGGGCCCTCTGTGGCAGTCTGGTTTAGGCCCTTTAAGGACTCCCCGAAGCCTGAAAGGGTTCAAGTCCGGGTCCGCCAACTTACGGCGACTCCGGGCCCCGAGCCCAAACCGCCTTTGACAGTTGCTATCAAGGTCAAACCAAAAGTCGAGATGACTACTCTGCGACTGCTTGCGCCGAGACAGTACAGACAGATCTTCCTTGGCTCTTCCACGCAGGACACACCGGTTACCGTTATCTCAGCTTGGGCTAGCATGCTGGGATGCAAGGTCAATGAACTGACGGGAGGCACATGGGAGACGTTGCATCTTCCCAGAGGCTCATGCCTCTCAGGTCACGTGAGGGTTCCGCTGGCTCTGGGTCGCAAAGCCGCTTCGCTCAGTGGAAAGAGGGGCCTCTTTTCGACTCTCGTCTCGAAAGGTGAGACGAAAAGCCCGGTCGCCTGGATGCCGCTTGATCAGGACGTCGATGATGAGCAATACTTTCGGGTTGCTAGTGCCTCTGCTGAGGCGCAGGGATGGGATGTCCTCTCGTTTTGCGCCAGTCCAAACGTGCTGATCTTGGAGTGGTCGGAGGGCAATGCTTCCAAGGTCCCAGGCCGAGACACTACATTCTCCACGGTGCGGCTCGTGCTTGGTCGCAGGAGGACGTTGCCGAATTCTTCGAATCGGCCAACTGGACTGAAGTTGAGGTTCTTGCTCGTAGACGTAGCTGGTCAAAAAACAATACTCCCGAGTGGGTTGTCAAGGCCCTGCCTCCTGAAGGTTCCCAAGGCCCCTCGTGGTCGTACTCCGATGTCGACTCATACCTCACTATTGCTGAGGAGCCTCACCGTAAAAAGAAGCCTGTTGAGAGCGTCAAGGTCCAACCTCCCAAAAAGAAGTGGATTGACCGGCCCCCCAATAGGTCTGCTAGCATTCAACCTACGCAAATCGACCTTTCGGATGACGACGAGGAAAGCGCTTCCGAGACCTTGCGAGCTACTGGGGCTACTACGGCTAAAGCTGAGACGAGAGCTAGATCCAGATCGCCCAAGAAAGAAAAGAGTAAACCTGCCAAGCATGTTGCTGCTGCCAGGAAGTTCACACCCGATGAGACACTCCTTCAGGACCTGGGGCCGTGGCTTCTGCAGGAAGCGGGCGGAACTGGTGACTGCGGCTACCGTGCCACAGCCACTGCACTGCAAGTCAACCAAGGCAAACCGGCTTTAACTGATGAAGATCTCAAGCTTCAAGCTTCAACACTGCGGCTCCTTGCCGTCACACACATGAGTAAGCATAAAAAGAAGTTTGAGGAGAGCTTTTCCCCGGACCCTGACGAATGCCCTGATGTGTGGGGTGGTCACGAGGCTCCAGGTGATTTCGACTCCTACTTAAAACTCGCGCCCAAGCGCGAAGTGTGGATTGATGAGCTTCAGTTGAGATCTCTTGCCGAAAGACTGGGCTCACCTATAGTCGTATGGGCCTTCAATAGCAGCTGCGGCACTTGGTTGAGGTCAGTGTATGCGCCCTTCTGGGCTAATGACACTGCTCAGGCTGCCAAAAAGCAGCGACCCATCGTACTCGCCCTCAGGGATCGTCATTACCGTGCCTTGGTTCCGGCAGATCCAGCTGTCGCTGTGCCGGAGTCTTGGCTGTGGCGCACTGAGTACACGGGTACTGACAAGCTTAGAGGGGCTGGCGCTCTCTCTGAGGCTTTGTCAGTCTCCGCAAGCACCCCACGTCGTGCTCTTTCCCTCCCTGGCAGCACCCCCAAGCGTTGCCAGCCCTCGTCTCTTCCTTCGGCTACTCCCTCCTGTCCTGGGGGTTCAGGCTCTTTTTTCTCGCAGGGCTCTTCTCGAGGCCTGGTTTTGGGCCCCAAACCTGGGTGTTTTTCTTCCGAGGATCCCGTGCCTCTTCCTAAGGGCGCTTCCGGCTGTAGTTCTGGTTCTGCGCGGGCTGCCTTTCAGGGTCAGAAACGCAAGGCTGCTCTTTCGCTCCCTTGTTCTACTCCTATAAAGGCCCCAAGCTTGGAGCACACTGGTGAAGACAAGAACCGGGCCAACCTTAGTGCTCTTCTTGGCCCTAATGGTCTTCCTAAACGTCTTAGGATCATCGGGAAATGCAAAGGCTTCAGATGTCTTGGCAGTGCTTGTCGTCCTTCTACGGGCCCCTCTGCCTCTAGTCACAGTGACATCGCTAACCTTAATGAACTTGAGGAAGGTGAGTCTCCCGAGTCCGACTCCCGTTTGCCCACTGCTCCGAGTACCTCGTCGGGGCCTGGAACTAGACCTATTGGTAGTGACAACCCTCCGTGGACGTGTCCTAGCTGCGACATCGTTTTGCGGGCTCCTTGTCACGCCAAACTTAGGGAGATGGTTTGGAATCACTGGTGCGTCAAGCATGTGGGTGAAAAGATGCCTCCTAACTGCTTGTTTCGTCAAAAGCCTGAACCCGCAGTTGCCTCTGCCAATATCCCTCAGGACCAGCGAGACTGGGAATGCCCGATCTGCCGAGTTGGGCTCCCCAAACTTGATCGCAATGTCAAGACTGCGAGCATCGAACTTCATAGAAGCTCGGTTCATCCCCGCATGTCTCGCAAACGGATGTATGCCAAACGTTGGCATAATTGGAAGGAGGTGCAATACCTCAAAGAAGGACGGAGCAAGATCTCTGACAAACTCAAAGCTGCGTGCGATCGTAGTTCTTCCACCAAGGAGTTTGGGGGACATGATGTCCGCAGATTGGATGCTCCTGATCTCAGATCTGGTCGTGGCAGGTACTTGACTTGCTCCAAGTGCAGGCTTCGGGGCCATGCCATTACCACGTTCACCCGGGTTAAGTGTCTCGGAAAGCCGGTTCCTGTTACTGGGTCTAGCCGCACGTGGTGGGCCAAGCACAGGTCTTGTGATGTGAAGTCACTCCTCGCCGCCTGGAAAGTTTCGTTTGAGCAGGCAGACAGCTATTTTGGTTATGTTGACTGCGAGGGCCGCTTGCCCAATGCACCGATCTTGTCTAAGGAGCAGGCTAAGGGGCACGTCCTCTGCTACGTCGATCTCGGGGAGCATGCTGAATCCTCTAAATCCACTAAGGTCCTCAGCTGCCTTCGGTGTCGCTTCATCCGGCATAACCTCAGCAGGCTCATCGAGTGCAGAGGACCTTCTGAGGCCCCTCACCCCCTGCAGTGCCGTTTCTGGCACGAAAGGACCTCGCCTGTCAAGAAAATCATGTGCAGGGCCTGGAACTGCACTGTTCGAGATGCTAATCGGTTTTTCAAGGCCCCTAAACCTGACACCAAGGCTCAGAGCACCGCTAGCCTGCGCTCTTGCAGGATTGGTGAGGCCAGTAACCCTGGTCCTTCGTCCGCTGGCCTAGGGAAAGTCTCTAATTTCTCTCGGACTCGTCCAGTGTTTGCTCCTAAGGGCCGCGCTGGGTCTCTTAAGGTTTGTCGCGTCACCCAGACTGTTACCAAGGCTCAGCTTACCGCTGCCTACAACGGGGTTCGATTTGAGGCCTCCCACCCAGGACCCACTCAGGCTTCACCCTCTGGTCAGGGTGAGAACGTCGTCGTCACTGGGGAGCCAATCCGACCCTTGTCTGCAAAAGTGGTCTCGTGCAACGTAGGGGGCACTTCTGGTGCCTACGCAGCTGTCAAAGAGTGGCTTTCTACTGACGTTCACGACGTTGTTCTGCTGCAGGAGCTTTGCATGTCTGATGCGCAATGGAGTACTTTTCAGCGTAAGGCACAACGTTGGGGTTTCCAAGCTTACTACCAGAAAGGGGGCGCCAGTCGTGATGGGTGGGGCAACCCCACTGTCCGTGGTGGCATTGCCGTGTTCGCGTCTAAGCGCCTGTCTCAGCGGCTGGTGTTCAGCGATGCTCGCCAGCACTCTCAGCTCTTGATTGTCGCCGTCGGTGGGGTCCACTTCGGGAGCATGTACGCCCCCCCAGGGTACGAAGGCTTGCCTCAAGACGAGCTCTGCGAGCTTCTCACTCTCTACAATAGGACTGATCTTGCGGCCGCGGCTCAAAGGTGGATCATCGGTGGTGATCTTAACGAAGAGTTTTCTGATTCCGCGATCATTGATCACGCCGGGCTTTTTGGGGGTCAGGCCCTTAGGCTCGGCCGTTCCACTCGTTGGGATAGCAATCGTGAAATCGATTTTTTCCTCGTCAATCGGCCTGCCGAGGTTCAAGCTTTGCGTGCGGGTCAAATTCGTGTTTCTGAGCACGTGTCGTTGCACACCAGCATCCAGTTGCGGTGTCGCGAGTCTCGCAGAGGCATGCTTCGCACTACGCCTGACTTCTCCAAACCTTCTGGGGTCACTGCCAAACGGTGGAGACAGCTTCTTGATGAGGCCTGGCAGGCCAATCCTGAGGTCCCCAGCTTCCTCTCTAGTCTTTCGGGGCCTGTCCACCCTGATGAAGAGTGGTGGTCCTTTCAGGGCCTTTTGCAGGCTGCTTTTCTCGAGGCCCTGCGAAGGGCTAAGCAGGAGGCTACTGCTGACAGCGCAAATGACCTTGACCTGCGACTGCGAACCGCTAAGGGCCACAAAGGGCGGCCTGGCCAGCACCTGTGGCTGCAATGGTCAAGCCGTGGCCCTGAGCTTGACACAGCCTCCTTTCAGCTTCGAAAGAAGCGCAAAGCTCTCGCTAGAGCCTGTGAGCTCTCCAGGCTTCGTCGGTCTGGCTTGCCTCAGGAGGACCCTCAGGTCGTTAAGCTGCTTCGTCGTTTACCCATTCAGAAAGCTGACTTGGGCACCTTGGAGCTGTTCATACGTAATACTTCTAGTGAGGTTCAGAAGCAAACGCTTGAAGAGAAACGAGCTGCTATCTCTCGCTGGAAACGCAACATGATCGAGGACCCCAAGGCCCTTGGCAAGTGGCTTCGTTCTAAAGAGGACCCTGCCCCTGCTTGTCTTGTCAACGAACGCGAAGTCGTTGCTGAGTCGTTGGAACAAGGGGCCACGTTTGTCCGAACTTACTGGGAGAGTTTCTGGCAAAAGCACTCCGCTCACAAGCCTTCTGAGGACGAAGTGTATGCTGTGCTCCGTCAGGGCCTGCCCCAGTGTAGACCTGTCGACATACCTCCCCCCTCCGCTCAGGAGTTGCTCAGGCATGCTCGGGCCCAAAAAGGCTCTTGCGGGCCCGATGGTTGGACTGGTTCCGAACTTGCTCACTTGAGCATTCACATGCTTGATGCCTTTCGCAGGGTTGCTATGAGGTGGCATCAGGCCTCTAAGATCCCTGAGGCTTTGCATCACATCAGAATGGTTAGTCTCCCTAAACCTGGTAAAGCTTTCGAAGGGAAGCTCAAGGTTTCTGACACTCGTCCCATTAGTGTTCTCAACACCTTCTGGAGATTGTGGATCACTACTTGGACGAAATCTGATGGCATGAAAACTTGGGTTTCACTGAACCTCCCGCCTGAGATCCGCGCTAGGGCCGGCCAAGCTGTTCCCGCGGTTGCTTCTTCCATCCTCGAAGAGTTTCATACTCAAGGGCTTCTTTTGAGTTTGGATTGGTCCAAATGTTTTGATACGCTGTCCCCTGTTGCTACCACACGTATCATGCAGGACTTCGGCCTTCCCAAGGGGTTGGCAGACATATGCTGTGACCTTTGGACGCATCAGGTTCGCTGGATCTCGTGGTCTGGCACCTGTTGTGAGCAGCCGCTACACACTAAGGTTGGAGTCCCCCAGGGCGACCCGCTTGGACCTCTCGTCACTGCCCTTTGGGCCACTTGTGGGTCTAACCTCGTCAAACAACGGCTCCCTGAGCATGTCCGTGGCGATGCTAAAACCTCTGTCTTTGTCGACGACCGTACTGTTGTTGCTTCCAAGCCCGAAACCATAGTCGCCTCCAAGAGAGAATGGTTCCGTTGGAGTAGCCAAGTTGGTCTTGTTGAAAACGAAAGGAAAGTAGTTGTCGCGGCCGCCACTGCGGCAAAAACCAGGGTTGCCGAAGACTTCGGCCTTGCTGAGTTCGTCAAGCCTTACGCTAAGGTGCTGGGGGTCTGCACGGCCGCTAAGAGCAGAACCTCTACTGAGGAAGAAAAGGAGCGCCTGGGCAAGACCTTGCGCACGCTGCGCTTGCTGGCTACTGCTCAGCTGCCTTTTAGGCAGTACCACGCTGCCGTTGCCACCTATGCTATGCCCAAGGCTAGCTATGGGTGGTTCGGTCGCCGTCCTACTCAGGCTGAGACTTGGAAGCTGTGGGCCCAAGTACGCCGAGGCGACGGCGTATGTCGCTTGGCCAACAAGTTCATTCGCGGTATTCTCCTCGGTGGGTGCTCGCACCTTGAGCTCCTTGCTACTCGGCACTTGTTGTCTGCAGTCACGGCCTCGGATGACCGAAGTGTGCAGAGATGGAATGGGCCTCGTGGACACCCGGTTCACACCTTGCGGGGCTCTTTGCTTGATCAGGGCTGGTCTGTCACTAGGCCTTGGGTGCTTGAGCACAGCTCCGGCCACCGCCTTGATCTCAGAATCGGACGGCTGCCCCACGCTAAGGCTGCTCATGTTTTGCGTGAGGGTTGGAGGGCTCATCTCTTCGGCCGCTTTCTTCAGTCTGACAGACATGAGACTTCTGAGTGGCATGCTCTGCCAGATTGGAGGCCTCTTTTCCGTAAGGTTGCTCTTGAGCCCACTCGTAAGTGGTTGTTTTCTGAGCCTGCTGCTCGTACAGTCGCCCTGCTAGCTGCTGCCAGCCCTGCTTGGAATGTCCCAGGGTCTTCGGACCGCTGTATATGGGGATGTGGTGCTCTTGGTAGTTGGGATCACATCTGCTGGCAATGCCCTCTGAGGCCTTGCTCCATTTGCAAACCCAGTTCTACATTTCTGTCGAGACTGGGGTGGACTGTTGACTCAGGACATGCTTCTCGCCGTGCTCAGGTTTGGCTCGTGCAGGTCGTCAAAGCCATCTGGGCTGACCGGCACGATGGCAGTGCTGTCTAGCACCATCTAAGGTCGGGTGCGCTGCGCTCTTGCTCTTGATCGCGGCGTTCTCCGGCCTCTCCTTCGGTGTCGTCGGTTGGCGGCGTTCACCTTCAAGCTACTACTACTAGCTGAAAGGTGTTGTGAGGAGGTTCGCAAGGAACTCCATGAAGCAAGCCCGGGAAAGGCTTGTGATGGCGGAAAGAAAGAAAGAAGGAAAAAGGCTGAAGGCCATGGAAAAGGAAAGTGACGATGAAAGCCTTTACGGATGCGAGGAAGACCTTAAGGAGACCGAGAAAGGAGCAGAGGCAGACAACGAAGAGACGAGCGACCCTGAGGCCGAGGAGGTCGCTACGACCCTGGCCAAAGAGCTTAGCCCACAGAGTGAGCCGGAGGCACCACCGGAGGAAAAGTCTACCCCTGCAAAGAGGAACGTCGGTGCATCGAGCTCGGTGCTCATGCACCGGGTGGTGGAGAGCTTGGAACTTGGCAGACTGTGTGCAAAGCGGGACGAGCTGCAGAGAAAGGCCGAGGAAGCTGAGGACGCTGACACCCACGACCAGGCCGAGGGAGCCTTGAAGGAGGTCCTTGAAAGGATCCGCGTGCTAGAAGAGTACGTCAAGTCGAGTGACCAGACAAAGCCTGCCAAGCTCACGGAGGAGAACCGAACTGACAAAAGCTTCCACGACGTGCGCTACTACAAGGCCTTGGAAGCAGGGGAAAGCAAAGGGGCCGCCTGGAAGGCTGAAAAGAAAAGACGCCGAGCAACTCTCTTTAGGATGAAGACGGCGGCCGAGAGAGCACAAAAGAGAAAGGAGCTGGAGGACCGGTGGACAGCCGAGTTTCGAAGCGGAGAAGCAAAAGAGGAGGACTACGAAGACGCAGACAACGAGAAGTTGGATGCAGAGGGCATCGAAACGGAGGTGCTGCTCCCTGAGGGCAGCAAAGAAGGAGCTATCAAGGTAGCTCGTGGTGCAAAGGCAACGGCAAAGAAGAGAGTGCGAAAGGCTCTCACCAAGGAGGAGCTTGCTAAGTTCCGAGAGGAGCTCAAGGAGGACGAGCTTGCGCTTCTCACAAAGCCGAGGAGAGAGAGCAGCAACAAAGGAGGAAGCAAAAGGTCGGAATCCGCCGTGGCCCGCAGGAAGGTAAAGCAAAGGGAAAGACAGAAGGAAAGGAGAAAGCAGCAAAGGGCCGAGGGTTCGGAGAAGCCTCCGGCCGTTTCGGCCGAGGCGGCTCCCGAAGAGCCCGAGAAGCCCAAGGAAGAGAAGAAAGAGGAAAAGAAGGAGGAAAAGAAGAAGAGCGTGAGAACCGCTTCCACTGTCCAGGAAGCGGCCAAAGCGGCGGCGAAGGCGGCAGCGAAGGCCTTTCTGGCAAAGGCCCAGTCTACAGCTGTCTCCAAGATGGGACAGAAGCCGCTTACGATCGCCAGGGCACCCCCGTTGCCAAAGGCAAAGACCAAGGCGAACACACCTACGGTGGAAGATCTTGAAAGGGAAAGAGAAGAGAATAGAAAGAAGAAGGAGGAAGCCCACGCTGAAAAGCTGAAGGCCAGCCAGGAGAAGTTGAAGAAGCAGCTGGCGAAAAGGGGCACGGGAAGTGCCGCGAGTACCGCGGTACCCGCGCCTAAGACACCACCGAAGGCACCACCCAAGGCAAGGCCTACGCTTTCGAGTGAGTCGGCCCGGCGCGTGGAGGAGGCAATCGCCTCAGCACCCTGGAGAGAGGGAAGAAGCAGAAGCCCAGCGCCGAGAGACAAGGGAAAAGACAAAGGAAAGAGTAAAGGAAAGGACAAAGGAAAGCACAAAGGAAAGGACAAAGGAGAGCACAAAGGAAAGGACAAAGGAGAGCACAAAGGAAAGGGACAAGACCTAGACTTAAACAGTCTGGGGATCCAGGCGTTTGACGCCGAAGGCAAAGTCACTTGGAACCTGGACACCGGGGCGGCAGCCAGTGTTATGCCAACTGAGTTGGCTGGACATGTCGGTGAGCCGATCAAGGGAGAAGAGGTTAGGTTTAAGACCGCTTCGGGTGAGTTCTTGAGCTCGCAAGGAAAGGTTCAGGTGAAGGGCTTGAACGAAGCCTACAGGAAGGTGGCCGTCACCGCGCACGTTGCAGACGTGCACAGGCCACTTGCTGCTGGAAGCAGCGTGAGCAAAAGGAGCCTCATCGTTCTAGATGAGAAAGGCGGAGTGCTCGTGCACAAGGACACCCCAGCCTACAACCGTATCCTCAAGGTGCTTGAGGAAGAAAAGGAAAAGGAGGAGAAGCAAGGAAAGAAAGGAGAGTCCTTTACGCCCGTGCACCAAGAGAAGGGCGTCTACGTTTTCCACCAGTGGGCAGAGACACCGAAGACCCCTTTCAAGGGGCAAGGCGAGAGTCTGTAAGGCCCGCGGTGCGTTTCACCCAGTGCTGGCAGACGGCCAGCAGCAGTAGCACTGTAGCTGAGTGCAACGGCGGCCGCAAAACAGCAGCCGCTCGTAGCACAGGGTTTTCCGGTTTAGGTGAGAGAGAAGTGAAGAGCAGAGAGAGAGAACTGAGAGAAGTGAACGCTGGCGAAGTGGAAGAAGAAGCGGAAGGAGGAGTTGAAGTCGAGAGACCAAAGGTTGCAAGAAGTCCAAAGGACCCGACGAGAGAAGAGATCGAGGAGCATCTCGCAACGGCACATGCGGTCCACCGCTCATGGTGTGGCCACTGTGTCAGGGCAAGAACCACGCTGCATCGGCATGGTTCCACCCAAGATGAAGAGGAAGAGGAAGGATCTCTACCGACTGTTGCCATTGACTACTTTTGGTACAGTGAAGAGAAGAAGGACACAGCGAACCTTCAAGTGAAGGACAGCAAGAGCAAACATGTGTGGGCCTCCGCGGTCCCACAGAAAGGTGCGGATGAATATGCAGTCAACTTCTTGATTAACTGTCTAAAGGAGACAGGGTACCAAAGACTGGTGCTGAAATCGGACAATGAGAATTCGATAAAGGCCCTTAAGGACCAGGTCAAAGCAAACGTGCGAGGGATAGAGGTTATCCTTAAAGAATCGCCAACCGGCGACAAGCAGGCCAATGGGCTTGCAGAGGTAGCTGTCAGGGAAACAAAGAGACAGTCACGAGCTCTTGTGAGTGAGCTCGAAGAAAGACTTGGAAAGGTACCACCTAAGAACCCTCTTCTGTTGTGGGTGTCAAGACACGCCACATTCTGCCTTAGCCGATTTAAGATTGGCGACGACGGCCGGACACCGTACACGAGACTTACGGGACGCAAGTGGAAAAGACCTATGGTACAGTTCGGGGAACGAGTGTGGTTTAGACCGCTAGAAGCCTACCGCAAGGGAGGAGACCTCGAGACCAAGGTCATGGAAGGCCTATACGTAGGCACGCACGGCAGAAATGCAGACGTGCTCTGCATGACAGAGACGGGTGTCTACAAGGGCACCAGTGTGAAGAGGATGCCTGAAGGGCAAAGGTGGAACAAGGAAGGACTGGACAAGCTACTTGGGGCCCCATGGAAATTGAGGCCCAACCTTAAAGAAAAGGAAGACGTGGATGCCACCATCGTGGTGGATCTTCCAGCCACGTCGGAGAAGCTAACGCCCGTTGCCAGAGACTCGGGACCAAGAAACCTGTACGTCCGAAGAAGGGACCTAAAGAACGAAGACGGGAGTGATGACTTCACTCCTGGTTGCCCAGGTTGTCATGCGATAATGCTGGGTCTACCTGCTGTTACACACGACCCGCACTGCAGAGAAAGAATCCGCAAGAAACTTGCAGACACTGAAGAAGGCAAGCAAAGACTTGAAGACGAAAAGAAAAGAAAATCCGAAGGGGACAAAAGTGAAAAGGGGTCGAAGGAACCCAAGGTTAGTGGGGAGCCTGATCCCGAGGACATGGAAGTCTCAGCAGAAATTGCAACTGGAGGAGAAAAGAGAAAAGCCAGCAAGTCCACGGCTACAACCGCGCAGGACAAGAAGAAGAAGGAGACAGAGAAAGAAAAGGGAAGCATGAAAAGACAGACGTCGACTACGGTCGATGATCTGTATCATGAGGAAGAAGACGCTGCTAATCCTCAGGTTGTTTCGGCCGAGGAGACAGCAGGAGGACAGAACCTTGTTGGAGGAGGATCCGGGTCAGCAGCACCTGGGTCCGACTTGTCTCACGGACAGTTTTGGAGCCCTGTGGTTCCAGGAGGGGCGTCGACCGCAACGCCGGTCTCAGAAGCCCAGGAGCAGCAAACGAACCTGCTGCTTGGAAGTGTCACCGAAGCTTACGAGATAAGCAATTTGCAAATGAGTCCAGAGCATTTTGCTCTGGCGAAAGATCTTAGTGCCATTGGGCTGAAGCGTGAAGATGCGAAAGCAAACAGAGAGCGCGAAGGAAACGCGAACTTCTTTGGACTACCAGTAGGGTACGTCCTTGAGCTTGGGAAAGCAAAGAGTACGGGAGAACCTTGGAGGTTGGAGAAAGACCTGTTGACGCTACAAGCGACCATGGTTCGAGAAGACACCTATCTGGTGATAGGCAACAACAGCAGCACCCTTGATGCTGCAATTGACCTGTATTCTTTCCAGAGTCAAAGAAGAAAATACTTTCTACATGAACAAGTGGAACACAAAGGTCACCAAAGAAGTGCAAAAGAGAAGACGTTTCTTGAAGGAAAAGAAATCTACAAAGCAGAAGCTGAGTGCAAGATGCACGAAGAAGGAGGATATCGAAGAAAGAAGGTGACGTGGATCACCAACAGCAAAGAGATGGCGCACAAGCTGCAATCTCTTAGGACCATCGAAAGAAGAACAAAGAAGATACATGATGTAGCACAAGTGCAAGCCATTGTTGGCGGCCTGAAGTCACAGATGATGGCCGATGGAGAAACAAGTGAACATATGATTGCAGTGGGCGCAGGGCCCACTCCTCACGAAGCTGAAGAGAACAAGGAAGAATACTACGAAGGGTGGTTTCCTGAAGAAGAGAACCAAGAAGTCATCTACGACTCAGTTACAGGGGTACAGTTAGACGCGGGAAAAGTGCTTCAGGCACGGAGAGAAGAACTTGCGTGGATACACAAAGCGGAGGTGTATCGCAAGGTACCCTTGGAGATGTGTTACCAGGAGACACAGAAGGACCCCATCTCCTTGAAATGGGTAGATCGAAATAAAGGAGACCACATCAAAGAAAACTTTCGCAGCAGACTAGTCGTAAGAGAAATCAAACGACAGCATGGGCAAGGGACTCGGAAAACAAAGACATGTCCAGACCAGGTTTCTTTGGTTGCAAGAAAAGGTCTCTGACAAGAAAGTGTTGCTGAGCAAAGTTCACACTGACAGCAACATTGCAGACCTGATGACGAAGCCCACGAGCCGGGAAAGTTGCGAGAAGCTAATGTCACTGATGAACCAAAGGTTCGTCGAGGGCAGAGCCGTAGGAGCTAAACACCTGGTAGAGTAGGTGTCTGTACCCAACCAACGAAAGTTGGCCATGTACAGAAGGAGGGGTGATGAGAATATCGTCCCCACATACTCCTTACGGACCCTGCCTGCATTTGGCTCAAGCAAAAGTGTCCGACATATTATTTTATCATTAACGAGAATTAGCAAATATGCACAACGCATTGTTTATACATATATATATATACATGCATACCTACAATACAATGCATACATACATACATATGTAGATACATTGTACTTGTGTGGGTGTTGGTGAGGCACTGTGAGATAGAGACTGTTCTCTTGCCGTGAACCCACCAGGCCAAGCCCTAAACCCTGAACAGTCGCAGAACCAGGCGGCTCGGTGGCTCAGATTCACGTGAGGATGACGGACTATGCTGACGCCAAGGCTCCGGCATTTTTTCAAAAAAAAAAGAATACGTGCATGCATACATACATATACACGCGCACGCAAACAAATATGCAAGCACTTAAACATATACGGATGAATGTGTGCATACATATACATGCATGAATAAGTTAGCAGTTAAAGTAACAAGCACAAAAAACTTAACTAACTGAGTAACTAGCTAACTGCCTAACCAACGACCTAACTAGCTGAGTGACTAGATTATGTATTAGCTAACTAACTAGTTAGCTTGCAGCTAACTTGCTACTTAACCCACTACCTGACTTTCTACCTAAATAGCAAAATGGTGTAACTGTACAAGCAGCAGTCGGGCGTGTGTGCATGTGAAGCACCCTAAACCCTAAACCCCGAACCCCGAATTCGGTATGTAAACTCGTATAATCTTGGCCCAAGTGTGCACGGCTCGGCCCGAAAGGAAAATGCTGCGTTCACAATAAAACAACTTAACTCACCAGCTAGCTACTTAGCTACCCCACAAAACAGAGCAGCACATGAGCCAGTAAAAGAACAAATCATGGATGAGTGACTGAGGAAGTATATACATATATACATACATAGCAACAAGATAGCAAGAAGACAGTTAGCTAAATCAATTCCATGCATAAATGTACGAACACGATATACTACTGGCAACGTGTGTTTTCTTCAGATTGTGTTTTCGGACTGACGTTTTGGAGACGTCGTAAGGGGAAGGCGATTTGCGGTTGGGGCTGCTAGAGGTCTTCAAGCCCCATCTACAAGCCCAGGGACCTTGTAGCTCAAGTTTTCATTGCATCTATGCTGCTTGAGTCGCCACGGCATGGAATCGATGGGCCAGAATCGATGGGCCATTCTGGCACCCTAAACCCCAAACTGATTAATATAGGGGCCTCAACAATTGCCTACATTATTTTGGCACTTCCTCATTATATTTATAGTATAATGGGCACCAAAACCCTATTCTAATTATTCAGGCCCCTCTATTATCTTCAGATCATTGACTGCACTTCCGTGTCTGAAATCGGGCCGTGGTGGGGAGTGTGTGATGCATGCACAAGGGGAGGGACAGTGAAGCGAAGGGAGGAGCATGGCGTAGTGTAGGGTCCGCTTAGATCTTAAGGAGTGTGCCGCTTTCGAAGGGCAACCCTCATCCTTGTAGCGATTCTATGTGCAAGCAAAAGCTCTTTCAAATTACAGAATCTTCGTTCGACAGCCTGACTTGCATGTCACATTGACTATGAGTTCTATCCAACTCCCAAACCACAAAAACCTAAACCTCAAACTTTCCATCCCTGAAACCACCGACACCACAAAATCTACAACACCGCAAAAACCCGAACCTGGAACCCCAACCGCCCATCCCAAACCCCAAACCCCCAACACCCGAAAACCTTACACTCCTCCAATCCGAACCTTAGCCCCTAGTAACGCTCAAGGCCCTCGAAACGCTGGACTCGCGTTTCGGTTTTTACGACCCACCCAGAAAACTGTTTATCCTGCTCTGTACAACCACCCCTCCCGTGAAGCCCAAAACCCCTCTGAGAGGCCTATAGAGCTTTATCTGGAAAACCCTCAAGCCTTAAACCTCAAACTCTCATAGTAGCCATTTGCCCTGAACCTACCTTTGGTTAGGGAATGGAACAATGGTAGTAAAAATAGTTATAATTTTACTCCATTCCTCCATTCCCTTCTAACCAAAGGTAAGCATAGTAGCCATGTTATCAAAACTAGGGTCCCTTTTTGGGTACCCTAAATATTAGGTGCCGTACAATAATCAAGGGACCTTAATACTCACAACCACCCATGTGCCCTGAACCCTAAACCACACACCCCTAAACCCTAAACCCTGAACCCTAAACCCTTAAACCCCAAACTCCACACAACCCTAGGCAAGGACCCCTTTTCGGGCTTCCTAAACCCTTAAACCCGAAACTCCCATAGTACTCGGAGGATCATGGGACTTAGTAAGTAAGGTTATAAGTACCTTAATTGGGGTTATAAGTAGTTATAAGTATAGCTGCCTTATTTATAACCCTAGTTACTAAGTCCCATGATCCTTTAAGTAGCCATGTGCCCTGAACCCCCAACTGCGGCCCAAAGACCTTCGCCTCCCGGGCGCCTGGCGCCAGCAGCGGCCCGTGGCAGGCCCTTGCGCGCGGTGCATCAAGGGGTTTTGGGGTTCGAGGATTTTTAGGGTTTAGGGTTCAGGGTTTGAAGGTTTGAGGTTCTAGGAATTTTAGGGTTTAGGGTTTAGGGTTTCAGGCTTTCGGATTCAGGGTTTGGGGTTCCGGGTGTAGGGTCTAGGCCTCAGGGTGTAGGCTTTAGGGTAAAGAGTTGAAGATGGAATGTGCTTGTAAAGATGGGCGAGTCGTCATCGGTCTGAAGATATGTAGCTTAACGATGTAGCTGCGCGGTGGAAAGCGAAATGCAGAATCAGGGTTCAGAGTGTTGGGTTTGAGGTTTCTTGTGTCGAGTGGTAAGTTCTGTTTTTGATGGATGCTATATGTGTTTTTGCAATGTCTGTCAGGGTTTCATAAGATGTGGTGTTTGCTGGCTATAGTGCATCTAGAAGCAGTCTTCTGTCGGCACACGCCAGCTGACATGTCCATGCAGCGATGCTCGTAGGGGTTGCGCCGCAGACCAAGATATGTCGATATGTGGACACTCTATACTGCAAGAAAGAGCTCCGGAAGCCAGAGCAGCATAGCCAAGCCCAGATTTCCGCAGCCGCAGCCTGTGGGGTCCTTAACCTGTCAGGCCTTAAGCTTCCAACTGTACCCCCACACCTCGTCCAGAGGCGTTTCGTTGGAAGACAAGCTGTGCTACGATAAACGGACACAGATCGCAGTTGTAGCACCCAGAGCCAAGAACCCATGGTTCCCCTTGCTTAGTGGTACTTAAGGTCAGGCAGGATTTGCTCCATCGCCGTACCGTATCGCCTTTCAAGGTTTCGCATCGCGGACTTGTCCGGGACCTTAATGTGGATACTCGAGTCTCGGGATCCGTACTATGAAGGACCTCTACTTCCTGACCTTTGGTGAGTAGGGACTGGAAGAATGGTAGTAATAGTAGCTATAATTCTACCCCATTCCTCCATTCCCTAACCAAAGGTAAGCCATAGGATTATTAAAGCTCCTATATTCTACTACCCTTATAGATCCCTTATAGTAACCCTTATAGACTCCATTCCCTACTAACCCAAGGTAAGCTTCGGGATCCTGCGTTCTTTCCCTGACGGGCGAGGCGCGGTTTCGCATCATGGGGGAAGTCCATGCCTTGGTGCAAGACACCGCGACCTGGAGCCTCGCTTGCTTAAAGGATCATGGGATTTACGAACTAGGGCTATAAATCTGGTAACTATACTTATAGAACCCTTATAACCCCAATTAGGGTACTTATAACCCTACTGACTAAATCCCCTGATCCTCCAAGTGAGGTTTCAGGCTTCGGGTTAACTGGGCTTTTCAGCAACTGGTCCTGACATTATCCTCCGGGATTCCTTCAAGTGTCTCTTTTTTAAGGTTCGTTAAGGGTTATATAAGAGTTCAGGAGTGCAAGAAGCCCGAATAGGATTCCTTCCATAATTCTACTAATTCTGGTATATCCCGATCCCTCTTCCAATTATTTAGGCCCGTATCTTGGGGTGTAAGGCTTGGGATTTGAGATCTTCGGGTCTGGGGCTTTTCAGGTTTAAACCTCGGGAACATGAAGTTTAGGGCTTAGTGGTGCGGATTGAGCTGAATCAGACAGAGTTACATACAAGCACTCGCCGCTTACTCATGCTGCGACCAGCTGTGTGTGTGTGTATCACAGAAGCCTCGGTAACTAGCGACATCATTCCAGTGGGCTCCCTCGGATCATTAATTATCATAAGAACCATTAACTTTAAACCTGCATGAACCCCATACACGGTCTAAGTGTTTTGCCTCCTAAGAGTATGCGTGCCTAGCCGCTGATGTCAAACTCGTTCCTGCAGTTGAATGTTCACATGTCGCGACCCTTGCACTGCACCTTTCGTAAAGATTACGAAGCCCGAAACCCTAAACCCTAAAACCTTTATCGGGTCTGTGAAGTGGTACCTACCCCTTCTTGGACTGCTGTCCGCACTAGCTTGCTCCTGTCCGTGCGTTTTTGCGCGCTCTCTGGCTGTCATCTTCGGAGTGGAGGTGCCAAAAAGTGTGTATTGGGATCCCTCGGTTCTCTGCTGGGGATCCCGTGGTTCTATACTGCGGATGCCATCGGAGCGAACAAGAACCGCGCAGCCTTCAGGATTTTACGGGTGTTGCGTTTCGGGTTGTGAGGTAGGATGCATAAATCTTAGTGCCCTTTTACTGGACGGCACACCCTAAGCCCTGAATCCTAAACCCTTAACACTAAACCCTAAACCCCTACACCTTGATGCCCTAAAGCAACTCTCAGGTCTTAGCAAAACCAGCAGCCTAATCCCAAAAGAAGCAAAATCGCATCGAGAAGTCGAAGTCCCCAACACTAAAACCCAAAATCCTAATTCTTCAGGTCCACCCTACATCCTAGACTTCAGGTACCGTGGGGCACAGTGGATTTGCTTTTGGTACATGCTCATCCTCCTTGTCAAGTTCGGCGAAGGCTTCTCGGCTCTGGGCGCACGGTCAGGGTTTAGGGTTTAGGAATGCCGAACCCATTGAACCGATAACTCCCCCCCTGCAAGAGCTTTCGGTACCCGGTTCTGCTCGGACTCAAACCCCCTAACGCCTGAACCCTGTTGTCGATTCTTCTTGAGGAGCACGGAGAGCGCTTCAGTCCAAAATATTGACCCAACCCTACTTAAATTAAAGGATCATGGGACTTAGTAACCAGCGTTATAATTAGGGCAACTATACGTATAACCCCAATTCAGGCACTTATAACCTTACTTACTAAGTCCCATGATCCTCCAAGCCCCATGATCCTCCAAGTAAGCCCTCGACCCTGACCCTGCTAGCCTGCAACCTCGGCCGCGATAGGGTTTAGGGTTTGGGGTTTAGGGTTAGCGACCCCTCAACGACGTGTGAAGTCAGGCCTTCCTGTTTCACCCCGGCTGATGATCTTCGTGAACACTCTGTCCGATGCGGTGGCTTTGTGGGCACTTTCAGGGTTGTCGTGCTTGAACACCACATGCACATGCACGTAGAGACGCATGAACTATTTCAGGTCAATAAACACAAACACACACCACACACACCTTCACATGTGTATATACATATGCACATAGCCAAGATGCACATACACACACACACACACTCACGCACGCTCACATGTGTACTTACTGAAATATGTGTATGTACATACATATATACACTGTATATGTATATCGTCATGTACATGCATATGCATATGTGTATGTGCAGCCATGGGTGTTTTAGTATGTGTTTGTGTACATGGATGGTTCGACAAATACATATGTATGCATGTATGTATGTGTGTATGTGTAGGTATGTAAGTTTGGACATGCATCTGTACATATGTACGCATAACGGATACATGGCCGGATACAAGACCGAATACACATGCAGAGGCGCGAACACTCATGCATGCCTTGGATAGAACACAGCAATCAAAAAGAGGTATGCTCGAGAGTGAATGCACAAGAATACAGTGTTGTTGCTACCATAGCTGGATAGGTTGCATGCCAGCAAGCACTTCTGGTTGCAAGCGAGCCAAAGACAACGGAGCTTAGCAGTCCCCATGACTGCTTGGGCGACAACCGCCAGAAGCAATGAAAGGCCCCCTAGAGCGGTGTGGTGAACCCTAAACTTTATTTGAGAATAGTGGTGGCGGCCTGGGCTTCATGTCTGGGGAGTCTTTTCCCTGGTGACTGTATGCTTGTTTTTTCGCAGTTGTTGAGGATTCCACAATGCCGTGACCCATCAGAATCGAGGAACCTAATTACGAAGGCAACGGGTCTGCATCGACAAACATTGTAGATCCTTCTTTAGAGCCCGAATGAGAACCTGGGTGGTTGGATCAGGTTCCTACATTAAGCTTCCTCAGGTCTTGAACCGTATTCGAACCCCTTATCCAGGTGGGCAGTATCTTCTATTTCTTCATCGTCTTCTTTGTCGTGCCCCTCGACTCGGTTTACATCATGTTACATCCTAAACCCTAAACACCAATTCCCCAATTAGATTGTAGGGTTCTTTGGTGTGACCTCCGTATTGGCACGAAGCAAAGGCCGCGTGGAAGAGTGTGAGGCGCAAAGTGTCATGAATGCCAGCCCTCGTGAAAGACAGTGTTACGAAGGAACTGGTTCCCCAAGGGTTCTATGAGTGTGCTATACAGGAGTTTCCGAAAATTTGAGGTACGTTATTTTGGGGTCCTTGTAATAGTGATCCTACTATTTAGGGTACTATATTGTAGTCCCCTGTTTTCGGAAGCTTCCATAAAGATTCTAAGCATACAAGCATGGATAAGCCATGGACCCGCTGGGATTCCATGTCCCAGGCTTTTTATTGCCTCCTGTATTCTTGTTCACGACGGAGTAGATTCTCAGTGTTGAGCCAACACCCATTTACGTAAAGCCCCAAAGCCTTGTAACTCATAAAGCATGCCAGAAAAGAGCGCAGAGCTCAGAAAGCACACATTGTCGAAGATTGTAGAAGCAAGCAGCGATGACAAACCTACGGAGCAGGGTTTAGGGTTGAACTGTTTCGGGTTTAGTCTTGCGTTTTGCCGATTTGGCCGGTCAGAGGGGGCTCCACACCGCCTAAATCCTAGACCCCGCCAGAAAATGCAGACACTACTTGGAGGGGCAGGGGACTTAGTAAGTAGGTTATAAGTAGGGTTATAATTGGGGTAACTCCATTTAGGGTACTTATAACTCTACTTATAACCTACATACTAAGTCCCCTGATCCTCCAAGTAGCACCCTAAACCCTAAACCCCATAGATCCCTTTTAAGGAACCCTATAGATCCCTTGAAGGAGCCCTTTAAGAGCCCTTACTAAGTCGACTGAACACGAATCATCGCCTCTTTGCCCGCATGGGCCGTGACAACTCATGGGGTGTTGTCGGTGCGAGTCCTGATGGCCATATGGGAGTTTCCAGAAACTGCCTTATTTTGGGGTACTGATAATGTGGATCCTGCTATGTAAGGTACTATGTTAGCGTCCCCATTTTCGGAAACTCCCATAGCCTTTCTTCAAGAAGTCACTGTCGGGTTTGGGGTTTACATAGGTTTGTTTGCAGGTGCTGCGCGAGCGTTGCAATCAATCCCCGCAGAAGTAAAAACACCACCAAATACTACTTAAGGGAACCCTTAACCCTTAAAGGAACCCTTATAGAACTTTAAACATCCGGGTTTCCAGCATCGAGCTCGCAAAAGGGAGATTTGGAAAAACCAGGGGCCCGGAATGTAGAACCAGTGGTAGCGCAGCGATTAACGCGGATACCAAATCAGGGTTCTAGTCAGGTTTGCCAACTTCGCGATGGGTGCCCACTTCCTCTTCGGCCACATCCTTTACTCTTGGTCAACCACATTCCTGCCGTTCGCTTCCTCGATGAGGCGGCCTGTGAAAGGGTTTTCGGGGTGGTTTGGGGTTACTTTAGGGGCTTAATTTGCATAATTACCTATACTATTTTGGGGGTTCCTTACTATAACTATAGTATAATGGACCCCAATTTCCTATTCTAATAGGTTATAAGTAGGGTTATAATTGGGACACTCCATTCAGGGTACTTATAACTCTACTTATAAACTACTTGCTAATTCCCCTGCCCCTCCAAGTAGGGGTGGTTTCGGGTTTCGGGTAACTACCGAGGTTTCTTGGAAGTAGGGGTTTCTTGTTCAGCGTCATCAGCCCAAGGATCCTGGTAGAGACGGGCTATGCTTGAGGCGGGTTGTGATCGTTTTGAAGCAGTGCTGGGGGCTTTTGGGTGTTCGGTTTTAGGGTAACAGGAAGGATGCGGCTAAAGGGTTTGAGATGAGGGTTCGTGGGGGTTACTACTTAGAAGGCCATGGGACTTAGCAACGAGGGTCATAAATAAAGAATATGGTAACGACAGTTAGAGTTACCTGTATCCTCAATTACGGGTCCCGGCCGAAACGCTCAGGGGTTATTTGGGAGTTTCCGAAACTGAGGGGTATCTGTTTGTGGTGTCCTCATAACAAGCATCCTACTCGTCAGTATAGTATATTAGTATTCTTAGGGTTTAGGGTTAGGGCCCCTGTTTTCGGAAACTCCCATTTGTCGTCACCAAAATTTGGGAG
The DNA here is from genome assembly GCA_905221615.1 of Symbiodinium sp. CCMP2592. Taxonomy (NCBI): domain Eukaryota; class Dinophyceae; order Suessiales; family Symbiodiniaceae; genus Symbiodinium; species Symbiodinium sp. CCMP2592. Next base: position 65,701 of record CAJNDT010000921.1, read on the forward strand.
TCTCCCTTTGGGGGTCCTCTTGGAGGGGGGGTCTATGATTTAGGGGTCTACATTGGCCCCCCCCCCCCCAATTGTGGAAGCTCCCGTTTCTGCCAGTCTCAAAGCTAGGAGCGGACACTCCAAACCAAAGTGAAACGGTTGATGCTATAAATCCTGCATTACCCTAATGACCCTACAATATGGGAATTATGATATATTCCCCCCATTCTGGGTAATGCAGATTTTTATCATCAACCGAAGCAAGCCCTGGAGTCTGACTAGAAGCTGCTTTCGAGACACTTCTTACATTTTGACCTGTGAAGCAATGAGGATATGTTGTTGTGGACTCATCTAAACTGTAGGCAAGTAAACTAACCCCCTGCACCTTAATGCCCCCAAAGCAAAATTGCTTAGGTTCCTTGTTACGCTTTTTTGTATTTCCCTTGAGAACAGGCAGGCTGTTGGGGCAAGTAGGCCCGGAATGCGAAGCGCGGGACCATTCAGGCTGTGCGGTTGATGATATAAATCCTGCATTACCTTAAGGACCCTAAACTATGGGAATTATGGTATATTTCCTTATTGTGGGTAATGCAGGATTTATATCATCAACCGCATGATCCCTAAAAGGTAGGGGCGGCTAAACCCCGAAATGACATTCAGGGCCTCCAGGCTTTTGGTTTCGAGTTTCAGGGTTGAGGGTTGGGTACGGCCCCCACTCAGTAATTGTTGAATAATATTCAGAATGTAGATATGTTAGGACCTGAATAGTAGCCCTATTATAGACTCTTACTGTATGGGGGCAGTACCTAAGTTTAGCGTTTCATGGTTTCGGGTTTCAGGGTTCAGGCTTTAGGGTTTCGGGTTTAGGGTGACGTTGCCAAGCTTCAGAGCCTGGCGCGTTAACGCGGCACCAGCCCCCGGAACTAGAAACTTCTACCCCTAAACCCTAAGCCGTAAACCCTAAACCTAAACCCTGAACCCTGCAGGGTCTTAATGGGAGACTTCGACTTCATGGGGATGTACGACATTGCGCCTGCGTCCTGGCTTCAACTTCTTAGAGGATCATGGGAATTAGTTAGTAACTAGGGTTATAACGAAGGTAACTATATTTATAACTTGGTTATAAATATAAGTAGTCTACTTATAACCCCAACTAGGGCACTAAAAAACCTTACTTACTAAGTCCCCTGATCCTACAAGTTGGGGTTTGACACTAGAGCTTCGGACCATTTTCTTGCTTAACGTAGAGAATCTTACAGTAACTGCCATCACTAATCCTGAGGGTTTCCTGATCTTTTACTAAGCCATGATACTCCCGAACTCCCATTCCAAGTATGAAGGCCACCATATCAAGCCGCATGAAGGCTGTAGAGAACCTTGTTAGGATTCGTCTTCCACTTATCAAGGGTGCCTGTCTCAAGCGTCATAGCAACACGGACTCTCCGCGTAGATTTATGAGAACCCGAAACCCTAAACCCTAAACCGTTACTTGCCGAAACTCCCAAAAAAGGATCTACAGAGGCGAGGCCCTCAAAGCAAGGAACTTAGTAAGTAGGTTACAAGTAGAGTTATAAGTACCCCGAAATGGAGCTACCCCAACTAAAACCCTACAAATAACCTACTTACTAAGTCCGCTGCCCGTGCAAGTAATAGGGACCCTAGAATGCCTGATGTTTATTAGCCTCACCCCTGGCACTCGCAGGTTCTTGAGTTGTGCATTTCACTTCTCAGCGCAAAGAACCCTTAAGTCCTTGACCGTCACCCCACAGGAGGATTTTTCACGGTTTTTTGGCACTCTTTGTCGGGTTGAGGCAGAACGGGCCCTGAACCCCTTCGCACCCACGAGGTTTTTAGGCTTATTTGGCGGTCCTCACTAGGAGGTGCACCCTATTCCAGGCCCTATATCAAAGCCCCTTATAGTGTTGGAAGCTGCACATCCCTGAAGCATCAGGCCTTTGAAACTTCTCCGAATCTGTTGTATTTCTGCCTTTCATGGTGTTTCGTTGATGATTAGAGTGTACTGTTCAGTGGCAAATAAAGGTTTACAGTAGGGTTGAAGAAGATTGCTGCATCAAGAGATTTGGAGTTTGTGGACAAAAGTAAAGGTGTCCCTACTGAGATTTCTTCAACACTTTGCCATGGACTTGTGTTGCAGAGCAAGCCGACTGAGAAGAGGTCATTTCTGATCAACCCTCTGGCAAGGATACCTGGATTGTTGCCCTTGTGGTCTAGTGTTGCTGTCTTACTTAGAGCTTGGGGCTTTTAGGCTATGCTGCATGCTGTGGGTACTTCACCTACTCCCTAAACCCTAAAGCCCTCAACTCCCTAGGTGAGTTCCGTCTCATGGTTCATGCTCTTCACAGTCATGGTGGTCTTTGTGACTCGGATGCCGTGAATTCACACTGCTTGTTTGCAGTTTGGGATGCTTTGTTCTGTCCCGTCATGGTCGTTTAGAGGTATCACATAAGAGATACGGTTGATGTTATACATCCTGCATTACCCATAATAAGGAAAATACCATAATTCGCATATATTCCCTATTATGGGTAATGCAGGATTTATATCATCAACCGTAGGTCGTAAGTTCAGGGGCTTCAACGTACAAAGCCAGGGTTTGTTCCACCAGGGCGCCTTCGGGGCCGCATTTTCAAGTTGTGACGGTTCTGGAATCTCTTGAAGCTCTTCTTACCTTCGGTTCGTAGGGAATGGAAGAATGGTAGTAAAGGTAGTTATAGTTGTACCCCATTCCCCCATTCCCTACTAACCAAAGGTAAGTCTTTTGAAGGCCTTACGGCACAGGCCGGCCGGCCACTGCAACAACTGCTAGGGCCAACGTGCACCACCACAGCCCGCGCGCATGCGTGTGCGCCACATGATTGAAGGTTCTCTGGCGGGCCCCCTGTGGGATGTACGGTTGTGGCCTTTGTTGGCACCCCATTGCACAGGCCCCAGCATCATGAGCACAATCAGGGAAAAAGACTCACTAACACGGACTTTACTTGAATGTACCCAACATACGAAAAACAATAATGAGGGTCCATCTTGGAACAAGAACCTGTCCACTAGGATTAAGGGAAAGTGCTTTGTTCTTGTTGTCGTAGACGGACACTTGAGCCCACGTGCTGCAACTAGCTTAGCAGCACAAATAAGTTTCTGCTTCATTCGAAACAGAAGCCGTTTGCATGATCCTCCCTTTGTACAACCCTTGTACAAACCCTATAAACCCCTTATAGATGCCTTTGCGTAAGGAGATCTTACTTACTAAGTTGCACGATCCTCCCAGTATGTTAAATGATTCGCCCACTCAAGAGGCTCTCCGGGCTGCAGTTGAGGGCTTATGGGAGGGTCATGAGCAGCGAAAGCTATGCAGATCCACTGGCTGGTGTGGATAATGTAGGAGCCTTAGTGATTCGACCAGGCTTGTCATGTCTATTCTTGTACATTTCAGCTTCTGAACCCGACGGAATCATGTTATGGTCTGCTCATGCAGACAGTATCTCCCTGATTTCGCACTACCTTTTGCCGAACTTCTTTGCTCAATGCGAAAGCTCGTGCGTTGCTTGGAAGGGAAGGTGCGAAGATATGTCGGGGCGTTCGGGCTGGGTGTGAAGCAATATCATCCATCGGACATGGAATTATTCTGACTTGTTTCTGCATTGAAAACAACCCTACACTGATTAAACCGCAACCGCAAACACCAAGCCATGAACCATGAAGTTTCAACCTCAGCGCTTCCCTTCCATTGGATCCACCCCTACTATAAAAAGGTTGCAACGGCGTCATAGCGTCTGCCAACCATATCAGTTTTCACACATTGGCTTATCTAGCTTTGGATTTGGGGTCGGACCTCACAGCCTGGAGGCACAAAACTTGATTCGAGGATTCAGGGATCATAGCCTCCGGAAGTGTTTACCAATCGGGTCGCGCACGTGCTGTATCCTCGTGGAGAATGTATCCGGAGCCACCCGGGGCTCGAATATCCCTTCAGACCTCAAGAAAGGGTATCTCAGGAAGGATTGAAATCCATGGAATGATATGTACATATACATATAAAAATTGATATATATATATATATATACACATATATGTACCCGTACATACATATATACATACATACATACATACACACATATATATTATATGTTACATATGTTTATATTCATATTGATATCCTTGCTTGCACGACTTCGAATGTCTTCGTGTGTTCTGTGCGGCAAAGGGTCACCCAGAACCTCAGCTTTAAACGTGTTTCTTCCTTTGTGTTACGGGGGCAGAATCAGCCCACAGTTGTTGCTTTCTCTTTTTTCTCTCTCCCTCTCTCTCTCTCGCGCTCTCTCTCTCTCTCTGCATGTTCTCTCTCTCTCTCTCTCTCTCTCTCTGCATTTCTTCCACCCTGTTCCTGCTTCTCCCTCCTTTCTCTCTGCCTTTGTCTGCGTCCGCCCTTCTCTCTCTCTCTCTCTCTCTCTCTCTCTCCCCCCCTGTCTCTCTCCCTCTCTCGCTGTTCTCTCTCCCTGCCTCCCGCTATCTCTCTTGTTTTCTCCGTCGGAAGAAAAAAAGCCCTGAGCCGAAACCCCTGAACCAGGTGCTCGTAAATCTCTTCATCGCCATCGTGACGGATTCGTACCAGCGGGTGCATCGTGACACAGTCGGAAGCCCACACGAGGCAAAGGGGCTGCAGCCCTGAAAGAGGTTCAAGGATTTTGGGTTTTACTCACCTTTGGTTTGTAGGGAATGGAGGAATGGGTACAATTATACTTACTATTACTACCATTCTTCCATTCCCAACTAACCAGCGGTAAGTACATCCCAAACCCTAAACCCCCGCCCGAGTGGCAAAAGCCACTCCTTGGAGGACATGCTCATGAACTTCGCGAAGACGATGACAACTGTCGGAAATGCAGGTGCAACCAACGTGGCTGCTTGGCCCACGATTTAGATGTAAGGCTCTGCGGTTTGGGATTTTGGTTCTAGCTGTTTTGCTGCTTGGGCGTGCAGAGGGGCATGGAACAGACGGCACCCGTCTCGGTTTCGAGGAGTTCCTCCGGCTGTCTCCACAGCACGAGTCCTAGAAGTCTAACACGTCCTGTGCACTGCGGGAGCCTTGCAAGCCTTGCCTTTGACCCCCAGGCTGCTGAAATGACGTGGCCCATATAGGACACTGGGGCTCCGCTCAACTTTCAGCGTGATCTTGATTGGCAGGTTGTTCCCGGGGGCGGAGGCCACAAAGACTTGGTCCGCGTTAGCTGGGCCGTATAAGGCCCTAAAGTGGTTATTTTCCTTATGCTGGGGTGTTTAATCAGTTCGCCAGCCTAGACGTAAAACTTGAAATTCCCATTCCCAAGCCCGAAATTTACTCGTTGTGAGAGTTGGTACCATAAGGACTTCATAACTTAGTATCGCTGTTCCTTAGAGTCTCTAGCATTAGTCTAATCATTTAGGCACCGAAATTACTTGAAGGGTCAGACTCCTTAGTAAGTAGCTCACCATTAGGGTTATAAGTTATAAATCCAGCTGTCTTGAATTGGTTTTTTAAAAAAACCTATGCAGTTTTCTTTAAAAAAAGAACCTATAGACTGTTTAAAACAACCTTTGGACAGATAGAACCTGCTTACTTAGGGCCTCCTGTCCTGGAAATAAGCCCTAAACCGCCAAAGATCCCGAACATCCCTAACAGCCAGCGAAACCCATTAGAAGACCCTTATAGTTAGGGATCCCAAAAGCACATAAGCATTAGCATTTCATGGGGATATCCCTACCTTATCGGGCTTCATTTTCAGGGAGCTGATACGGGATATCCCTATCCTGATTTTTGCTTATGTGCTTTTTGGGGGCCCTATATAAAGGATCCCGAATGCAGAACCCGTAAAAAGAGCTCCGCTGTGGAACCCAGGAACCCTCCTTCCATCAGGGCTCTATGACCAAAATCCCTAAACCCTAAAACTCCCCCTAAAACCCTCAAGCCCCTAAAGCCTTCTGATGCTGTTGAGTCCACTCTTTTGCCTCGGGCTGTCGAGTGCAAGTGGTACAAAGTAAACCAAACTTTTCAACTCTAAAGCTCCTAGACCCTAGACCCCACAGCCTAAACCCTAAACTCATAAACCCTAAAGCCCCTTCGCTTCAGGTTTCAACACTCGGGAAGCTCACAACGGCTTCAAGCTTCGAGCTCACAAGTCCCAAATCGCTGTCAAAACTCTTCAGACTCTTCGCCTGCACTTGTTTCTCGTGTGTGTGTGTGTTTTTAGCTTCAGACTATTCGCCTGCAAGTTGGTGAGGCACTTCGGGACTGTTAGGGTTCAGGCTTTAGGGCACAATGGGGTTGCGGGTTCGGGCTTGTCTTCGTACCATGCCACGGCTTAGGGCCCAAACCTTCCAAAATCCCTTAATTCAGGAATATACCATAAGCTGTATTAGGGATCCAACTATAATTTAAGGTACATTCCCTAACTAGGGGATTTTGGAAGGTCTGGGGTTTTAGGGGAATCAACTTGCTCAAGAAAGCCTGGGCCTTTCCATTAGGGCGTGTCCGACAATTGGAGGCACACCCTATCTCAAGAGGCTTCATGATAAGGACCCTATGGTTCAGGCTTATCTTAAAGTCCCATATTTTGTGAAAGCCTTCACACAATAGTAACAAATAGATTCAACAAGAAGAGCAACGACCATGCCAGTCCAATATAACATAAAAACGCTCTAGTATAGTAAAATATCGGACAATATAGTAGTGAAGTGTAAGATGATATAAGAAGAAAGCATAAAGTAATGCAATGTAGAATAACATAATACTATATAATGTAATGTAAAATATTGCAATATATTTTTACACTGTTATATTTTGAAATACAATGTTGAATGATAAAATTCAGTGTAGTATTACAACAAACAATAAAATAAAATGAATTTTACGATGATATACTGCGATCTGTTTTCATATACCATGCGTCAATGTAAAGTGTTCTAGTGCAACATAAGGTAATATGATACAATACCATGCAATCTAATGTAATGCAATGTTACCCTGGCAAGCTACAGCCTTAGCTTAAGGGGCGCAGAAGCCTCAAGGGCTCTTAGTGCTCTCCGCTTTGCCTTGTGTGACAGCTGAGCAATGCCTAACTTGCTGAGTCCCAATACTGACCGGTATCTATGCAGAGCAAGGAGCACCAAAGAAAAGCGTACTCTAACGTACTATGTTAGAATGTATCACAACGTAATATAGTGTACTGAAATATAAGATGATATACTAGACCATAAGAGAATGTTGCGTGATGCAACAAACTGTAACACGATGTAATGTAATGTAACCTTATGTAGCATAAACGGTATAGTCTGCTACAATGTAACGTAGTGTAAAACAATATCATACAATGCAATACAGCATAGTATTGTGTAATGTCGTATAATGTGTAAGATGTATTATGATATAGCAGAACACCGTATAATATTCAATAATGTAATTAGCATGTCATCGGGTAACATAATACAAGAAAACACACTGTAAGATAGTATAAGACAATGCAATCTATACGATAATATATTACGATATAATACACGGTAGCACTATATAACAAGACAGAACCATATACACAGCAAAATCTAATACAACAGACTAAAGTACAATCTTTATATTGTAATATGAGATAATTGCGTAGCCCTTTTTTGCTTACTTGTTTTTCTCTGGAGAACAGCGCCATCTTAGCATCATCGATGGTGCTCGGAATGTAATTTAAAAAGCTTGGACGTGGCGTTGCTTCCCAATCGAATATTGAAGGAGGCAACGTTGAACACCCCAAACTCTGGTTCATATTCTTGTGGGCAAGGCCGGAAGGTTGCAATGGTGTTGTACCAACCAGGCTTGACTGTGACTCTCATCATCATCTTACCTTTGGACCGAGGCCCTAAACTTACCCTGCAGCAGAGACTTCGCGTATGTAGAGACGAACCTTGAGAATCTTCACGCGAATATCGAGAAAAAGCGCCCTAAACCTTTACCGTATCAGCCATGATGGGGGCCAGTTCTAAACCTTAGGAGTTTATGTAGTACCCGAAATAGTAGGATCCTTATTATAAGCACCCCAAAATAAGGTGGGCCAGCTTCGGACCCTCGTCGTCCCGATCCGGGTACTCGTAGCTTCTTCGGCCGAGGTGAACGGGGCTCCAAGAACTACGAGGCCCGGAAGAAACTTCCTTTTGGCTAGTAGACGATGAAAGAATGGTAGTATTTTGGGTTTAGGGTTATAGGGTTTAGGGGTTTAGGGTTTAGGGGTTTAGGATTTAGGGTTTAGGGTTTAGGGTTTAGGTAGTTATATCTCTACCCCCATTCCTCCATTCCCTACTAGCTGAAGGTAAGAAAACTCTTCGGAGATAACGAAAGCCAAAGCCCAAAAGCCTTCAACTTTGCTCTCAAGCCCAGAGCCCTAAACCCTGAACACGCATCCATCCAAGCTGAAGACGATCGAGACTCTTCGCCATAAAGATGCCAGAGACACATGTTCCGTGTTCTTCGTTGGGGTTGTACTAGAAGTATGTTATACCACGCATACACACACCAAAGACCTTCTTGGAATTACGAAGGCTTCCATATTAAAGGATTCCGTGGGACCTGTTTCGTAGCATCCTCTCATGCTTGCTCGGTTGGGGAGCCAAAACCGTACAAGCTAAAAGATCTGAAGCAGACCCTGTCCTGCAACCTAAACCGGTGCTAAAGCTTGCCCCTGTAGACTCCCACACCCCAAACACCTTTGTGGGGTTTCATCCTAACTGTCAGAACTTGCCAATCTCTAGACCCTAAACACCTAGAGACATCCCTAAACACCAAGCCCAAAATCGGGTTTATTGTTCGGGCTGCCAAGGTGGCTTATAAGGGTGTCTATAACTTCACATATTGAAGAGGAACAATTGATACCCCTTCTGAGGTTTAGGGATTTCTCTTTACGGGTCAAAGTTCGGAAGCCCTAGCCCCTCACAGAACCCTTCTAGGATCCCTGTACAAAATCTTGGTGGAATTGTTTCAATTCTAAACCAGAATACGGTAGTTTTCGAAAATTAAGGGGGCCTTATTTTGGGGTCCTGATAAGAAGGATCCGACTGTTTAGGGTACGACATTAGGGTCACCTATTTTCGGAAACTCCCATATGGGAGCCCTGAAAACACTAGCGACTCAATGCTTCAGTCCAGACACCCCGAAAACCCCTCATGAGGGAAAAAAACTCCTGGAGCCCTCTACTTGGAGGTTGATGGGTAGCTACAAGCAGGGTTATAATATGATTAGGGTAACTACCCTTATAACCTTAATTAGGAGATGTGTAACCCCACTCAAAAAACGGGCGCGTTTAGTACGTTTGCCGCGCCTGTCCTTTGAGTCTGGTGACATGTGCGCTGTATTTGCGGTTGTGAGGTAGATTCTTGGTTAGTGCATCCACATGCTACATTGCATTTCTACTGGCGGAGACAGCAGTTTTTTAGTGTGCAAACATGCATATTGGTTTCAGAACTGAAATCGTGTCAAGCATGTGTCTGTGCAATCATTCTTATAAAAAGAAGTTATGTTGCGTCTTGGAACTTCAGAGCTCGAGGACGCGCATAGCTACCCTTACGGTGTTTCGTGGCCATGTAAACTCTAACTTGAAGCATTGGTGGAGCTTGACCTGGAAAAATATGTTCCTTTTTCGAACTTCTGGAGGCATTGACGGTCTAAGTACCGTATAGGTTTCGCTCTTCAGGATAAGCCTCCAGGGTGTGGATTAAAGGTTGGTCTTCAAGGTACTAGTAGAAGCTTCGAACTTCAGAGTTTCAGGTGTTGTGTTTCGACCGTTGCTATTGAAGGTTCAGGGTTGAGACTGAGAGTCGCAGGTTACGACACTTGGAGGCACGAAAGTATGAGGTCTATCACTGTGCCCCACCGCCCCCACCCCCCCCCACCCACCGAAAATAACCAGAAGAACTTCCACAACAAGATGTCGTGACAGCCCAGAGTCGCGGCAAACGTACTAAACGCACCCTAAACCTACCCCTGACCCTCCAAGTAGCTCACATTGCATCTTAAACCCAACACCTTAAACTTATTCTACGTAACCTGAATCGGGGCTGGTCCGAGCTGGATCATAGTGCAAGGTTCGCTGTCGGGGCAAAGTGATGATGACTGATGGGGTTCATTGACCATGATGCTAATGATGATGAGGGTTTTCCATTGGTACTGCTTTGATTAATTATTGACTGAAGTCGTTCGAAGTTGGGGGCACTTTGCGGTGAGCCTCACCACTCTCACATACAACTTGAATAACGAACCTTAGGAAACCGAAAACCGAAATCCAGATGCCTTTCAGCTCCACTGAACGTGCAGGAAGCTGCGGAGGGAGCAGAATTTCCGGTGCCTGCTGTGGACCTCACCAGAATCGATTGCCACAGTGATGAGTCTCACGTAAGCATGTAAGGATGCAGGTTGGGTTGCCAAGAGTTTAAAGTTTACTGCCCCGGCGTCCCCGAAAAGGGATGGCCGCCGGGTCAAAGTCAAGAGCGCAAAGTGCCGGTGAGAAGTCTTAAACAGGCCAAGTTCATGACCCTCATAGGGACGAAAAGAAGATATTTGGAGGGGCACGGGACTTAGTAGGTGATAAGTAGGGTTATAATTGTGGTAACTCCATTTAGGGTACTTATAACTCTACTTTTAACCTTACTTACTAAGTCCCCTGATCCTCCAAGTATGCTTAGGTTTTAACCCCACACGCTGGCCCAAAGGATTTCAATCTTTCGACCTATAGTGCAGATGCGGAGGGCCAAAAAACCCTAAACCTCTATAGAAGTACACCGACTGCGAATTCATAAACCTAACATGGAGCGAGTCAAAGTCGAAAATTCGTACCTTAGAAGCGTACCAGTTAGTTACAAATACTTTCGACCCTTTGGCATGCGGCGTTCAGCGCTTCAACCGTTGTGACTACATTGCGAAGGCATATGGCTGAAAGGAAGCCCTCTTTCTCAAGCCTTAAACCCAGACACTGCGCAGAAATCGCTCGTGGGCTCCAAGACCTACTGGGCAAGGTTCCGGCATGAAATGCAGCAAGACCAAGTTTGTGCTGGAAGTGCCCAGCGAGACTTCATGAGCAAACCAAGGTACGCTTGCTCTAAATCTGGTAGCCCGTCACATCACGACAGACTGGCAATTTTTTTCTCGGGCAGCTAAGACCGTGGACCTTGGGCCATAAACTCTACGATCTTAGTGGCGACCTTCGGTTAAGAGGCTCGGTTTCTTGTCCGGCTGGGTCCTGGAGCCCCAAAATAAAACCAGGATCTTGCCAACATGGTTTAGACACCAAGGGCGCCTTGGGAAGCGCAAGCCGCAACTAGGATCTCCGTAACCTCGGAATCAATCGCGCTCCCATGCGGTACTGTGTAGTTTTAGAAGGAACTCAAAACCCCGAAAAGGGAAGACAAGGTCCCGCTGGGAGACCTGGACAAGAGCGAAAAGCAGAAGACAGTGAGGTTGACTACAGAGACAGAGGCTTTTGGAGAAAGAAGCCCATAAACAAATCAAATCTTCAACCCTACCCAAATCCTAGCTAAAGGGATCCGCCGAACATTACCGCGAGGTTTGTAAGACATGGGTTCAATGCTGCAGCTGGACAAATCCTGCATTGCCCATGTGAAAGCCCTGTACTCTATACTGTAATCCCATATGCAGGATTTCAGTACTATTACTTAGGATTCCCGGTACAAGTATGCATTTATATACCCCAAACTCGATTCCCTGTTAGCAAGGCCCCTACATACATTGTAAACCCGAAGCTTGCTTAGAAATCCTTAAGGACACCCCTATTCTGAGTATGGAGGCCCCTGTTTCTTACCTTTGGTTACTAGGGAATGGAAGAATGGAAGTCATAGTAGTTATAATTGTACCCCATTCCTTCCTTCCTACTAAGCAAAGGTAAGCAGAACCCAAAATCCTTCAACCTCTGATATATATATATATATATATATATATACATACATATTTATATAGACACACATATTATTCCTAACCAAAGGCAAGGTTTTTACAGCATTCTCGAAGCGCCCATCGTTGAATGCCTTCTGCCGCTCCTCTGGCTGCAGCCGGCTCGAGACTCCAAAGTCCGTTTCTTTATACCCTAAACCTTATGTAACATACATAATATATGATATGATAGTATGTGTCTAAAGATCTGTATATATATATATGCATATATATATATATATATATATATGTATTTATTTATACTTATACTTATATTTATATTTATATCAGAGGTTCAAGGATTTTGGGTTCTACTTACCTTTGGTTAGTAGGGAATGGAGGAATGGGGTACAAGTATAGTTACAATTGCTACCATTCTTCCATTCCCTACTAACCAAAGGTAAGTTATAGGATCATTAAGGCCCCTAAAATATAGACCCCTTATACGAACCCTTATAAACCCCTTTATAAGGATCCCATTGCAATTTCCGGTTCATTCCTTGACAAAACAAGGGCCAGGGAGTCTCGGGGTGAAATTTACTCGAGCCGTGCGCATCCGCAAGCCCCTGAGAGAAGGGAACTGGGTTGTCCTTTGGGATCCTTTTTAGTGTTCCCTACTATTTTGTTGGAGACCATAATAGTAAATACTTTTCACAGGGCTTAAAGGACTACTCAGGGAGTCTGGCGGTGCTGCGCTGAAGCTCACCCCTTGACCCCGAGGTATCGGATGTGTGCTTCTCGCCAGGCGTGAGAAGGAAGCCCACTGGGCTCTAGCAGGTGGCAGGAAGTGCAAGAACCAAGAAGCACCCAAACATATTTTTTGGATGGGATACCCCGATGTAGTGGCTTCCTGAAGGAGAGGGCTACAGGATATTCCAGCCCTACTGTTGTTGTTTATGTGCTTTGTTGTGCCCTAAACACTAAGCCCTCAACCCGAAGCTGAATTTTCCGGACAGCTATGGTTCAGACGGGCCTCCCAAGCCTTTGATTGCTTGGTCTTGGATTGCGAGGTTCGGTTGGACTGGAACCCCGTTCACTAGTCACTAGTCTTGACACGAAATCCTAAACCCTTCACTGTCTGACTGAAGCTACACGGACAGATGAGGTCGTTGCATCAAAGACTGAGCCGGGTTTGCTAAGAAACATCTTGAGCCGTACTGGCCATGTTAGAACCTACGCCTAAACTACTCGGAATCTCTCGGAGCATGGATTCCGAAGTGATGAATGATACCTGCTACGTCCTTTGATCCTCATGTGCACCAAGGGTGTCCGTTTCAGGGTTGCTTTATCGATGCTCGGTGCGGTCAGAGGTAGGCCATGAGATCCTAAAGCGCGAGCTCTCTCCCTGGAAATCTGGGTCCCAGTTTGGACAAGTTGTGATTCCCCTTGTTGGTCTATCAAAAGCCAGGACAGTCCCTTAAATTGTATTGGGGTCCTGAAAAGGATTGATGTAGTCTTCCCTGATCGAGGTACGTGGAAAGATCTAAGCCGCTCTAAGCCAGCCCTTACGAAGCCGAACACCAGGAAACCCTACCAAGGTCTCACCCTTAATTAAGGAATAGCCCCTAAATTGTAGGAGCCTTAATATTATGGTTTGAGGTATATTCCTTAATTAAGGCTTATTTGGGATCTCTGGGCTATGGGGAAGATCTCGTTTTGCTTCCGCGCCTAAGCCCGACAGCCCGCTACAAGTTTGAGCTACATTCACGTCAAGGATCATGGGACTTAGTACGGTTTAGGGTTTAGGGTTTTTTAGGGTAACTATACTTGTAACCCCACTTAAGGTACTTATAACCTTACCTACTACGTCCCATGAGTTTCCAAGCAATTCCAAGTGAAGCGATACCGGGTTCTTGGGCTTCTACTGAACCATCAACCCTAAATCCCAAGCACGGAGCTATTCTGACATAGAAGTTCGGGGACGCAATGCCATGCCTCAGGATTCCCCAAACTCCAGGGAGCTTGCTAGAATCTGCAACCGAGCAAAGCTCTGCGTGCAGACCCTGACTATGGTGCAAAGCTCTTGGTGCCAAAAACGGGATTGAGCAGGGGTTCATACGGTTTTGTAGGGCTTGTATAGAGCATACTTCCGTTTATCATAAATTTGTGGCCGGTTTCTGCGGGGTTAAACATGGAGGGTTGACAGTTTAGGCAGTCTGTGAGGATCGGAAGTCGGCATTTATACTATCACTATTTCTATATCCGTATACCTCATGCTAGTCACGCCTTGCTGCATTGCTGTTGCTGCTCTCGTGTCTCGTCGTGTATCTTGGCATGCTTCAAAGTCAACACCGTAAATGTCGAAGCCTGAAAAACATATGCTTTGTTATATGCAGAATGAGTGTACTAAGTTACCCGAAGTTGGAGGTTTGCTGGCGTTCCTGCGTGCTGTTCAGGGTTAAGGGTTGCGGTGTGGAGCTCAGGGAAATAGGGCTTAGGGTTTTTCGGTCGACCGTTTAGGGTTGCCCGCAATAGCAGTACTCAGCGTCGCAGCGACTACAGTAGCAGTAGGAGGATGGGTTGACAACAGACAGTCGCAAGAAGAATTGTAACATTGAGAACCGCCTGGGTTTCCAACAGCAAGGATAACACCAGCGCTCCAGTTTACATAGCACTGCTCAGGGTAGTAGGTACAGCCAGGAGTAAACCTTTTCCGCCAAAATTTATGCAACCCTTCTCCGAATGTCAAAAGACACGGAAATAAAGTTTACGACAGGCTTGTGACCACTCTGTTATACAGCTCTTTTGGTAAGTCTTCAAGTTACCAATAGTCACCCTGAAAAACATGATGAAGTCTGGAAAGAACTCTGCGTAAAGCTCTCACAGGACCTGTCTCTCGCTATGCAAGCATATATTCACACTCACGTTGTAGATCAAGTATGACATAATTTAGTAGAGCATACTACTTTATCAGGAAAATTACCAATATAACACAATCTAATGAATGCAGTTCTTGATATTTATTATCGTGTCGTATACACAAGGTATGACAACATAGCACAGCCTTCTTTTGTACATCTGTATAACTGACGAAAAGCCTTCAACGAATGTCTATGGAGACCAGAACTTCTTGCTTTTACCTTGCAGCATCCCGGCCAATACATGCAGTGGACCACGCGCTTCGCACATTCGACTGTCTGCCGGCGGCCGCGTGCTGGTGGATTTGTGTTTCGTTCTGCACTCCCAGCTGTTGTTTCTTTATGGGCTCTTTATGGAGTGCTTACTGCACTTGTGCTGTTGTGTTTGCTTGTGCAAGCTGTGTTCTCAGGGCTTCAGGACTTGGTGAGTGTTTCTTAAGAGCTGCAGGTGTCTAGGGTGTCGGGTTTACGAAGGGGTTTGCAAGAGTGCGATACTGGGTGCTTAGGAGCTTTACGATGGTTGTAGAACGGTACGGCTTGGGTGTAGGGTTGAGCATTATATAGTTCTGCATATGCACAAAGGGTATCTATTTGCGTAGAGGTGAAGCAGACCCCCGATGGGATCTCTGCTTTAGTCAGAACCCTACTTGAGACCTTCCGAGTAAGCCCCGTGGCACTTTGAGCGGGTGGTTCTGCCAGTCAGGCCCCCTTGCTTTACCCCCTTGCAGAAACCTTGTTGTTCTTACTAAGGTCCCTACATTAAACCCGTTTTGTAGTGTAAGCCAAAACCCTTTTTCCGAAGGTGACTTACCGTGGCGATCTTCGCCCTCTTGGCACCTTCGCGCCCGGCTGCAAGCCCAAGGGGGCTTGGGGCGGGTTGTTGAAGGGTTGCTGAAGGGCTCTTTTGAAGCGGCTCTAACAAGGAGCGTTTTGGGGTTTGAATGGATTTCAGGCTGTTGTTCTGGGCTCTCGGGCTTGAGTTTCCAACCCCAAAGTAGGTTTGGTCATACTCCGCGAGCGGATTCGCACAGGTATCTGGGTTCTTGTCCTTGCCAGACTAGGTTGGTCCTGAACCTTTGGTTGGTTCTTGAAGTTTTCATGTCAGTTTGACGGTTTTATGAGCGCTTGATATGCTTTGTCCGAACTCTATCCATGCAAAGACTCAATATACATCAAGGAATATTCCGCGGAATGCTTATGCTACTGTCGATTCCAGCAGCCTCTCACGCCCTCTTCTGGGCGTTTGAGCAACCGGACCGCAAGAGAGGACATCTTTGTTCATGTAAGGATCCGAAGGATTAGTAGTCTTTATTCCTTCCTGTCCGAACATAATTGTAGTGGAGCATGTCTAGAAAAGACCGTGTTCTAAGTACACAGGGCGCTATGTTAATGCCACATTGCTAGGATGAGCATTTCACCAATCTAGACCTCAGACTCTCGCTGCCCCTCAGCTCCATGCCCAGGGCGTTAATGGTCTTTGGCAGCAATCCCCGGGTGTGGCCCTTGGTGCGGAGTTCTTGCCAGTTCCGGGTCGTCGAATATGGGCCCTTGAAATGAGGTCTGCGTATAGGTTATGTTTTGCAATCCTGACTGCACGAGAGGCAAGGGGAGGACTAAGCATCTCGTGATTTTCGGTTCCCGAGCGGTTCGGCTCATGTCAGACATCAACTGGGCAGTACCTCGGGGCTTGGGTCCATACACACTTCTCACAAAGTGCTCCTGAACTCCTCGGGCCCGCCTGAGACTTCTCCCTCTCAGGGCCTTCTGATCAGCACCGTGGTGAAGGTGGTTGGGTCCTACGGCCTTACAAGTGGCCGGCTGAGTTGCAGCTTTCTTGAGACTGCTTGCGAAGCCCTGAATACATGCAAAAACCAAAATCCCTTGGCTGGGAATCAATGCCTCTGCAGTCGAATCCCTTGCGCTGCCTTAGACTATAGTCGCAACCCAAACCACGCGCCAGGCACCGCCCTGAGGAGCTCTGCCCCCTTCAGAGGCCTGTTCCCGAGTCCCCTGAGGCAATGTGATGCTGGCGCTCATCAACGACGTCACCGCCGCAGAGGCCCCGCAGCGGCTGTAGAGAGACCGGAGAGGAGGGCGGGTTTAGGGGACTACACCCTGTCGGCCGGTGGGAGGTTGTTAGTCCTGCCGCGGGACGGCTGCAGAGATGTGCTGCGACTTTGAGACATGAGCCTTGAAAGAGTCGGAGTCAGGATCGAGAAGAGGCGGTGGGAGCCCATTTTGCCGTCAACAACTTCATGAGCTTGGCGTGGCCCGACATGCACTGTACACACCATACGTTCTGCCATTATCTTCGGATCTGCAATGCTTGGGCCTTCGATTTCAGCGCTTGTCGAGCTCGGGGATGGGTGCGGTTTTTGTGTTGTTGCGGCTCGAGGGCTCAGGGTGTTATGGTTCAGGTTGAACGCAGACCCATCAATGATCCGCGTCTCTTATAACTTACAACGAGGGTCAGAACGGACATCCTACCACCAAGGCCCTGAAAGGAAAGGGTTTTTCCTGCAAGACTTTGACCCAACCCTTAGAATGTATCGTAGAATCCGTGCAGCCCCTCGCATCTGAGGATGACCGGCATCCCTGTGATGAAGGCGCCTCAGTGCACGGGGTCTCGGGGAAGTCCGAACAGCTGAAGTAGGGTTAATTTGAGGGTTCAGTTGAGTATACCGTGCGTGCTTTGATGGGGGTGCTTGTGATAAAGGTCCTCGTGCAGCTGAAACCTTCACATCCCAAATCACTCAGTGGCAAGCTCTCATAAAGCTACAGTGACATGCAAAACCATGATAGGCCTTAACCCTATACCCTAAACCCCTTAACCCTAAACCCTAAACCCCTTAACCCTAAACCCTAAACCCCTTAACCCTAACTCTTATTGTCAAAACAGGGGAGTGGCTCGGGCTAAAGCTCGTATATACCCAGCCCCCCAGACCCTAAAACCCTGCAAACGCCGGAGGTGGTTGATAACAAATGCCGTCTGCTTTCTCATCCTTCAGGCCAGAAAGGTTATCGAGGGTTTTGAGCTTGCATAAGGGCTTTCTTGAAGTTGCTGGCGTATCTTGTTTAGGGCGTTTAGGGTTCCTTATGACCAAGATCTTGTTGTTAGGGCTTGCGTAACTGGCCCCTTATTGGGAGGGGCAAAGGGGATGTGGAGAGCTTCTCAAGACTTCGGGGAAGGCCCTGGACAACAGGGTTTAATGTGCACCCATCGACTAACGATCCCTGAAGAACCGTGCACAACGTATATTTAGTACAGTAGCAGTAGCCAAGGGGCCTGTTGACCGGCGTGCAGTGCAGACTAAGCCAAGCTGCGACATCCGGTTTCATGTTAGCTCTTATGTTGTTTGGAGCAAGGGTATGTGTTCAGAGTTCAACCGAGAGGCACTGAGAGGTCTACCTTGCCCAGGCGCAGATGCTGACTATCATATTCACAGAGTGTAATGTACTATCCACCAATATACTCTACTGTACTGTACTATTCGATTCTAGATTATGTTCTATACTATACTCTACTATACTACACTATACCATGCTGTACTATACTGCAAGACATAATAACAATACACACACACACATATATATATATATATTATATGTTAAATATAAAAATATGTGTAAGGGATTTGCGGGACCTGGCGGCTAAGATTTCTGGACCGTTGAGCAGTCGGCCGTAAACCACGGCTCGGCTCAAGGTACTTGACCCGAATAGTGGGCCTATAATCAACGTTAGGACCACTATAGTATCACTATTCCTCAGGATTCCTTGATATAGTCATGGTAGAATGTACCCCCTCCCGACCCGAGATCCTATACTACTTTATGAAGGCTGCTTAAGTTTAAACCACTTCTAGTGCTCCGGCCGCCGGTACCTCTACTCGGAAGCTCGGGGGGAAGTTTCCTTTTTCAGGGGATATGTAGGGGCCTGTTACTACATGGGGTATTGGAGGGCATCTGTTGCTTCTTTTTGCCCTTTTAAAGTTTCTGCTTAGGACCGAACTTGGAAGTCCCCCCCCCCTGTCGCGAAGCTGCAGATTTTGTGGACATGTGGAAAGGCGGTGCTCAGCGGCCTTTGCGTTCCTCTGCTCTTCTGGGTCAGGCCGAAGCCCTGGAAAAGGCCTCAGAGATGGGGCTTTGGTGTTTTCTGTGCTTAGGGACTTGGTGCTGCTTAGTGGGTGTGCGAGTTGGGATTATAGGTCGCTATTACTCCAGCTACCTTGCTTTTTTTCCGTCTGCTCAGTCCCTGCTCCTTTGGGAGCTCTGCGGCTCTTCGGAGGGCTCTCTGGCGTGGCGGTGTGGTTCAAGGGGATCCGAAGACATGGAGCAGGGTTTCGGGTCCCAAAACAAGGACCGATATCCTAAAGCGCGATTGAAATTATGAAGGCTCCGAAATAAGGCTTTTGGCACTACCCTCACATGAGCGAACTTCAAGGAATAGTCTTGAGGCCCTAAACCCTCCAAACAGACTCCTACTTGGAGGATCATGGGACTTAGTAATTAAGGTTATAAGTACTTTAAGTCGGGTTACAAGTATAGTTACCCTAATTATAACCCCAGTTACTAAGTCCCATGATCCTTTAAGTAGGTAGGGCTTTGGGACATTCTATATTTGCTCTTTTTGGGCTTACCTGGAGGCTCCATAGTAGTTAGTTCCTTCTTGGGGGTCATATGTAGAATCCTATAAGGCAATCCCAAAAAGGAACTACTATGGAGCTTATCGGTAAGAGGATCTTACCTACTAATATTTTTCAAAAGGCTTTACAAGCACCTCCTAGACTCAGGAAATTGCCGGAAACAAGAAGACCATTGACGAGCTGCAAGAGCTGCGGGAGGTTGTAGCTCTGCTTGTAAGGACTTCTGACCGAGGGTTCAAGCATGCAAAGTATACTCTGGTCTCCTTAGGAATTACGTTGTATTTTTGTTCATATAAAACCCAAGAGAGCATTGAACATATTGTTTTTATTATGGTTCTAAGGGGCGTATAGTATAGGCCCATGCCATAACCATTTTGGCTTCCTAGGCATGCTACTGGAAATGCCATGTTCGGCATTCTGATAACTTTGTAATGGCTATTATGATGATGAAAATGTCACAACACCTTTGAATTGCTGGTAGCAGTGCAGACCAGCTATACTTTCACAACCCTATAGATGCTGGACTTACAGCTGGGGCTAGCGCCGGATGTAAGACTCGGGAACGACAAGCTGGAATGCCAAACCAGAGAGCCACTACAGGAGTCCTTAATGGAAAGACAAATTCCACCATTGAGTATGCCGGAATAACTCCGAAGCAAATTCCTGACCTGCATGGTAAGCAGTCTTCTAACTTTTCGTGGAAGGTCGTAGCCGCAAGCCTTACACAGTCCGTGCAAAAACAACTCACCCAGGGGGTGGTTTTTGTAGTGTCTTGTCGTGACTTGGCGGTCATTCAATGCAGGAGCTGACACCAAAAAGCTTCGACACGTGAGATTCCGAAAGTTAAGGGGCACTCATGCACTCATGTATGGAAGTTCAAATCGTGAGAGGCATTGAATAATTCTAGTACATCAAAGGGGGAGTGATCGATTTCAAGTCGTGGTGGAGCCACCTTCTGAGTTGTTGGTCAAGTATTTCGCGCTTCGTCCTCCTCAGAGATCTCAATATCCCTCAATTAAGGAATATACCTTAAATTGTAGGGGCCTTAATATTATGGTTTGAGGTATATTCCTTAATTAAAGGGTATTGGGATCTCTGGGTCTGCTGCATGGGGACAGCGGCCCGGTAGCCGTAGCCAATGCCTTCCCAGAGATGTTAGTACCTTTTAATTGGGGAAATCCCGGAGACTCCTTTAAACGGATCCTTAAGGGTCCCTTTGAGGGACTTAAAAGGGATCTATAGGGTTTAGGGTTTAGGGTACCCAGAGATCCCAGTACCCATTAATCAAGGAGTATATGCTTGCCTTAAACCATAATATGAAGGCCCCTATAATTTAAGGTATGTTCCTTAATTAAGCGAGATGATAAAATCCTTCTACTTGGAGGGGCAGGGGACGTAGTAAGTAGGCTATAAGTAGAGTTGTAAGTACCCTACATGGAGTTACTCCAATTATAACTTATAACCTGTTTGCTAAGTCCAAGTAAACCCTAAAGCCGGCAGCCTGCTTCCCCCTAAGCCCTGAGCCCGAATCCTAAACCCTAGGACCCGAAGCTGGGAAGCAGAGCTGAAGCCTCGGG
Source organism: Symbiodinium sp. CCMP2592 (assembly GCA_905221615.1). NCBI lineage: Eukaryota > Dinophyceae > Suessiales > Symbiodiniaceae > Symbiodinium > Symbiodinium sp. CCMP2592. Next base: position 86,723 of record CAJNDT010000921.1, read on the forward strand.
GAGGTTGAATAACTACCACACACTTAAATTATCCCTAGGGCCCCCAGATATCAGCATCTGACGGTTTGGGGTTTAGGGTCTAATCATGAAGGTTTCATGGGCATTCCCGGTAGAACCAGGTGAAGAGGCAGGAGGCCAAGCTTGCATCGACGTTCGAGGAGCTCTATGGCGGTCAGAATGACGCTTATTCGGGTTTGGGAGTTATGTGTTTTCGGGTTTAGAGTCTGGTCTCTGGAGCTTAAGGTTTATGTAGGGACTACACTTCTTGAAACTGGTAACCTGCCATTGACAATCGAATCTCAATCTTCAAGAGTATCTCTCACCAATCGTTCGAATCTGCAGCCATTGTGGTCATTTTTTGTGATTGTGGTTGAGCCCAGTACATTGTCTTCGCCAAAAGTCTACACATTGCTGCTCTGATACGGTATTGGGTAGTTGTCGAAATTAGGGCCCAATTTTATGTCCCCAAAATATTATGGCACTCTAATTTCAAATATGTGACACCCAAAAGGGACCGTATTTTTCTCGAACTGCGTATATCCTGAACCCTAAAACCCTAAAGCCCCAAACAGTGCATTGCTCTGGTGGGTGACTGGTTCAACCCCCCAATGGTCGGGCTTCGGCGATACCCGAATGAACCAAGTACCTAACCATAGCCATTGGGAGCCTTAAGCCCTACTTAAAGGATCATGGGACTTAGTAACTGGGGTTATAATTAGGGTAACTATACTTATAACCCCACTTAAGGTACTTATAACCTGACTTACTAAGTCCCATGATCCTCCAAGTAGAAGGGTTCATGTATAGGGATTCAGAGTATTAGGGTATAAGGTCCCTACTTTCAGCAGGTCATGTGGTCCTGAAGGAGTATTGTCAGCCCCCTCCCATCACCACCATCACTGACACTAGGGTACATTATTAGCCGTTTTAAATTGCGCGTGCCGAACTATTGGGTCCTTGGGATTTGAGAACCCTCAACCTTAAACCCTGTACCTTTTTAGTTTATTGTTGGGCCCTTCGCCCTTAAGTGGCTCGAACCTTAAACCCTATAAACCCTACATTCCCTAAACCCTCCTAGGACCCTTGGGTGTGACACTGCAGACAGGAGCTGGAGGAAGAAAAATCCCGGGCGAACCATGCGGAAAACATCGCTCAGACCCGTCAAGGCGCGGAGTTTGGGGCTCGCCCGAAGGGTCCACGTACCCTAATACTATAAACTTCGGCCTTAAAACAGTCCCTATATATGTACATTGGGGCCAGTGTATATACTAATTGGGTACATGGACCCTTAGGTTTAGGGGACTTAGGGAGCTGAGGGGTTTGAATTTCGGGCTTTCGGAGCTTAGGGTCGTACATTTGAAAAGGGCTTTAGGGTTGTTACGGTTGAATGAATTTAAGGTCTAGGGAATTTGGGCTTAAATGAGTTATCGGTTAGGGAATGTAGGGTGTAGGGGAGTCACGGTATAGGGAATTTAGGGATCAGGGGAGTTGGTTTGGGAAATTTCAGGCTTGGGGGATTCAGGGTGTAGGAAATTCAGGGTTTAGGGAATTTAGGCTGTATCGGGTCTATGGTTTAGGGCGGCCTGCTTCGTTTAATTAAAGCTGAGCGTATGCTCTTTGAGTTCCCTTATGCGGTTCCCGTAAGGATTCTATAAGGTTTTAGGGCTCAGGGAAGTGCCACAATATTTTATGTGTTACGATGGGGTCGTTTCTAGGGTTCAGGGGGTTTAAGAATTGGGAACAACGGGTTTACTGTTGAGCGGTTTGGGGGCATGCTTGCGGGGCCGAGCCTTCCTGGCAGGTGAAGTTGAAGTCGCCCAGAAGCTGGCGGACAGGCAATTATGAGCTCATAACTTATAACCCTAGTTACTAAGTCCCATGATCCTATAACCATACCAAGCAACTTCTGGCGCTCGCTGGACAAGGCCGCCGTGGCCTTAGGTAGTTTCTTGGAGGCCAAAAGCTAGAAACCTGACAGAAGCCATATGAAGGGCTTAGGGTCTAAGCTTGAATTTAGGGTTTAGGGTTTGGGGTATACGCCTGACAAAAGCCCTATGAGCGGGTTTATATAGATTCTACCAGAACCCATATAAACCCCCATTTTGAGGGTTTCCTACTATGATTTGTAAGTCGTAAGTGCTGTCCTTTGGAGTTTAGGGCTTCGGGCTACTATGACTATTTTGTGCTTCCCAGAATTCTGGTCAAGACAAGTGCCCCTTTCACAGTGGTAAAGAACTGGTCGAAGGCAGTTAAGGATATAAATCCTGCATGACCCATAATAAGGAATATACCCTTATTCCCATAGTTTAGGGTCCTTAATTAAGTTAATGCAGGATTTATATCATCAACCGTAGTGAGTTACCCAACCCTCAACCGGCGGTCACTGCATTCAGAAAGGCAGCTAGGCATCCCCTGGATTTTGTCAAGACCTAGAGGCTTGAGGGTTCTAGGGGTACCTGGTTTAGGGTTTAGGGGCTTATGATGCTTAGGCTTTGACAGATAGACTAGGGCTTTGGGGTATATTACTCTACTGTAAATTGTAATAGGGCACCCTACAATACGAGTGCAGAACTTTCTCATGGCACACGGCTGCTAGACAGGCAGAGGACGTCAACGCTTAATTCGTCAACTCGTTCACCGAAGGAGGTTAAACACTGCTTCAACTGGGCCACGGAGCAACTTCAAGATAAGTCGTTCGGTAACTCTCAACCCGAAGCCCTACGGCCTAAATCCATAAACCCCTAAAGCGAACTGATGCTGTGGGCCCCAAGAACCAAGTGCGCTGAGCCTGTCTGGGCCAGAAAGAATCTCCATCGTTTCTGGTTGGAGACGTATTTCATGATTTCGGGCTTGGCATTTTCTGAGATGCAGCTTCAGGATCTTTAGGGAGTTCGGGTCTTCACCTACATGGCGGGGAGGTGCTAAGTATTGCCAGCCTTGTAACGAAGATGCCCTGTCAACAAAGAACATGGGTCATAGCTGCCCCGAGATCCCAACATGTCTCCCAGCGATTTCTCGCTCGGAACAGGCTCAGATCAAAACTTTGCAGACGGAGCTTGCCCAAGTACAGGAGGAGCACGAAGAAACCCGGCAGCAGATGTGTTCCATGTTGGCAAGGGTTATCACGGTCTTTTGTCTACTATGATCATGATCGTTCTTGCTAGAGCGACCCAAATGGCAGGGGTCTGTTTGAGTAGTTGGACCGTGTGAGTTCCCTTCCGCGGCCCGTATGCCGTGTAGACTGCATAGAACAGTGTTGCACCCCTATGTGGGCAAGGTTGTCCAGTTGAGCATGTCGAGCCTTCCATCCCTGCGAAACTGGATGTGGTAACCCTTTCCGGCATTCCAAGGGAGGGAGGGAGAGACAGAGAGAGAGAGAGAACTAGAACGAGACAGATAAGGAGAACGAAAGAGAACAATAGAGAGATTAAACACATTTTCGTTGTTGACCGAAGACTCTTGCTCAAGCATCTGCGACATTCTCCGACGTTTAACCCTTGAAGCCTCAAGCACCCGAAGCCTAGAACCATACGAGCTGGAAGCCCAGGCATAAAGACTCTAAACCCTAAACTCTTGACCTGAGAGCCCAACACCCTTCACGAAGAACCCCAAAATCCTGGATCTCATAGCCCTACACCCCAAGCCCCTAAACTTTCCTAAACCCCAAAGCCTACATTCTATCCAAGGGTAAAAGGAGGGACCCTTAATAAGGACCCGTAGGTATATACCCTTAATATAGCCACTATAGACCTATTATATAGCCCATTATAGGCTAGGGGTCCCCATTAAGGGTCCCTCCTTTTCCCCTTTGATTATAGTTGCCTTCCTGCCCAAGGGCACGAAAGCCGGTCTGGAAAGCTATGAGGTCCTTGGAGGGATAGGGTTAGGGTTACAGTAGAAGCCCAAAAGTTGGAAACCCAATAGCCTCAATCCTTAAGAGTAATGTAGAGGGATTCCCACGCGCCTTGGTTGCCTTGGAAGGCTGGTGACCCGCCGCCGGGTTTGCCCAGCCTCTTCTGCCAACGTGTCCTTGCCCGAGTCAAGGCTTCCCTTCTGCAATCCGGAGTTCACGAATTCGCCACGATCTCTCAAACCCGAGAGTCCGATTCCACCTTTGATGGTAATCCCAGCTCGATTTGGCCTTAATCGGTTTCCAACTTTACGGGGTTTACTGTATAGTGGCTTCGGACCGGAACCCTTCGTATTCTCAGTCACGTTCATTCTCTCGTAATGAGAGGCGCCTCTCTTTTCTAGGGCATCAATCTCGGGGTTTACAGGTCTCAAAGAGGAGCAGAGGAATGCCACAAGCCGTTGGGATTTATGTGTGGGGTTCAGGTGCAAGGAAGCCGCACACCCAGTGCTAAACTCTAGGGTTTGGGGCCTTAGGGGTTCGGGGTTTCGAAGCTTCGGGGTTCGGAGTTGGGAGTTTAGGGGTTGGGAGTTTGGGGTTCAGGTTTTCAGATGCGGGACGGAAGCAGCTTGCCGTAGGTTCCGTGTGGAGGGCAGGGTTTGGTAGAAAGGGCTTACGGGTTTGGACTTCCAGGACTTGGGAGGAACGGCGGTCGAAGGATTGTTGGGTTTGGATGTGTTTTTGGTGGCCTTTGTGTTAGGTTTGCAGTTTAGAGCTGTGGGCTTATACTTCCGTGCGAATGGTATTTACTATATCCCCTGTGAGCTTTATCACGGCCCAGGCTTTACGGTCCTCTTCAAGGAAACGATGAGGTCCGCTCAGGGTGGCATGAGGGTATGTCAATGAACATGATGATCTTCATATCAAAAAAGCACCGTAAATCTTAAGCCCTTAAAGGATCCCTGAAAGACCCAGACATTCCAAAATCGCTTCATTAAGGAATATACCTTAAGTCATATCAGGGATCCTACCATAATTTAAGGTATACCCTAAGGCTCCTGGACCCTCGTAGTGAGATCCCACACCCTTCCCCCAAAGCCCAAACACTCCCCCAGAAAGCCCATGACCGCATTTAGGGCTCCCTTCCCAGAGACTCCAAAATATCCCTGAATCAAGGAATATGCATTCAATATATTAAGTATCCTATAATTTAATTTAAAGGTATATTCCTTAATTAAGGGGTATTGGAGTCTCTGAGTTTGGGTTTGGCAAGGGTTCCTTTAAGGATCTTTAAGGTTCTCCTTAAGGGTACCATTTTCAAATTTTTAGGGGTTTGGTTTGTGTTTGGGCTTTCAGAGATCCTTTTGGGGTGAACAAGGGGTCCTGCACTGCAACACCCGTAGGTTTTGATTTTGGATTTCTGGTGCAACTCTTTCAGAACCACCCTGTAACCCTATGTACGATGTCCCTTGATCCTTGCATCGCCCTGATGGGCCTGGGCTTAAGGTGAACCGCTGGTTGTTGAAGCCCTCTCGTTAAATAAGGATTGTGATAGCGATCCTAATGCATACCTTAGGCACTGCCCCCATACAGTAAGAGTCTATAATAGGGCTACTATTAAGGTCCGGAGAACTATATTATGAATATTATTCAACAATTATTGAGTGGGGGCCGTACCCAAGGCATACCAGGTCCTTGAGAGGATAGCGCCCCCAAAAAAGCACATAAGCAAAATCAGGATAGGGATATCCCATATAAGCCCCCCTTATAATGAAGCCCAATAAGGTAGGGATATCCCCTTAAAATGCTTATGCTTATGCTTATGTGCTTTTTGGGGGTCCCGAGAGGAAGGGGTTTTGTCATGTCACGCTTCAACCTGTAAGATAGAGGCTAATCTTAGCCTGGGTACGTCGGCACAAAGACAAGGCCCGCTCCCTCAAGTCTCCAACCTGCCCTCCGGCTTCTAAAGTCTAAAGGGATTAGGGTTTAGGGTTTAGGGCTTTAGGGCTTTAGGGTTTAGGGTCTTCTAAAGGGATCATGCTTTCTGTGTGGGCTTTGGGGGCTGAGGCTTGGATGTCACTGTCAGGTTGCAGGAGCCTTACGGTGAGCCCGAATTGAAACCCTACGCCTTACCCACCTTTCGAATAGATACCAAGAGCCTTGAATTAAAAGCCTCAGCCTTAAATCAGCAGTAATCTAGACCGAGGTCCGCGTACTTCGTAATCGTGCCCCCTGATCATCCTCATAAACCACCAAGTCCGAGTCTAATTTCTCACTCCACATCACAAACACTTAAAACCATACGCATCCCGTTTACAAAATCTATAAAGCCCTATAGCGTAAACCCCTTGTGGAAACCCAACAATAGCTAGAGTCTCCATTGCAGTTCCGTTTTTGGTTTGGCCAGCTTACATGTAGAACCCCCAAAGGGGTAACCCAAGAAAGGAACTACAATGGAGACTATACAGATGAGATCCAACCCTAAGGCTCCATGTACCCATATAGTATATACTTAGGCCTGACAGTACCTTCATAGGGACGCCTTTATAAGGCTTAAGTAGCTACTATAAAGGTACATGGAGCCTTTGGGCAATGAACAGCTTACTCGTGATCTCAAGAGCGGCTCTCCAGGTCGAGCGCCATCTCGCCATGGAGGCCGAGGCGGATTCCTTCGAATCGTTTGTACTGGGGCTGTTGCCACGTAATCCTTATTTACACCTGTATCCCCAAACCCTACAAAATAGTAGGTTATGACCCCTTAACTAGATGGTATAACTGTAGAACCCTTAGAACAGCAAGTTTTTGGATCCCCCGGAGGGTTTCTGGTATCCCAAAAAAAAATCCCTCCTGAATTAAGAGATCAGGGTTTAGGGCCTATTCCTATAAGGGTTAACTTGAAGGGGCACTATACGGCGTTGTGCATAAGGGATGCTACACGAGTTTCCATTCGTTTAGGGTTAATTAAGGGTTTTAGGGTGCTGAAGGTGGGGGTTTCTTCGCAAAAGCGAGGGCTTTAGAATTAACTCTGGTGGTGCTTTCCCGTAAGCCCTAAATCCTAAGCCCTAAACCCAAAACCGATTTTATAAAGTCTTAAACCCTAAACCCCTAAACCCTAATCCGCCAATCCCTAAACCCTGATTTGCCGGTTGTCTGCAGCTCCCATCATCTCGGAGCTTTGGAATGTCGAAGGCCTCGGCAGGTTTGAGCCGACCCCAATCGATCCCTACACCTTATAGTATATATATATATATATAGAGAGAGAGAGAGAGAGAGATATATATATATATATATATTATACTACATTTTTTTGCTTGGAGAGGCTCAATGGAACAACGTGCCTTTAGCATTGAATTCAACGGTGAAACTGCTGGGGGCCAAATCCACGTCGGACGTAGCTGCTTGTTGCAACCACTTGGACAAGGGCTCCAGCCGTCCTGCAACTGTCGGCAAGCGAAGGAGGACAGGCGTCCCTTTGGAAGCAGTGTGGATAAGGCAAGGTAAGGTGCCAAGAAAGGCTTCAACCCATCGGCAGTGATGCCGAAGGGAGCGTAGGGGCATAGACTGAGGTTTGAGGAAATGGTCAAAGGCCACAGCAGGTGGAGCAAGGCAGACGCATAGGCCGTTGCATGCCAGCGGACCTGGAGGAAGGTCGTCGAGCGTCATCCGACAGGAGTCCTGTGCATCCAAAGACCAGTAGGCAACCCAACCCTGATCTAAACCGCCAACAAAGCACACCGGCATATGCTCAGCAGGCCGCGAGTAGACAAGGGGCTGAAACGGCTCATCGGGGTCCTGCAGCAGGGCAGGCTCCGGACGTCCGCCAATCCGCGAGCAAACATGTTCCGGGTGCAGGACCAGAACGACATCACGCGCTGCATCGGCAATTGGGCCACCGGGGAGCGTCTGTACCCATGTTTCCCGGGTACGCCTGAGAACGGGGAGTGGCGCGAGGTGTGAAGCAACCAGCTCATAGATGTCGACGTCCGAGCAGGCACCACTCGAACCAAGAGCAGCAAGAAGATCGTAACAGATCTCAGCAGAGGCCGGAGGAATAAGAACCGCAACATCAGAACGTACAGACGGGGCTTGCGGGTGTCCTTCGCTTGCCTGTCGACTAAACCTAGCCTTCACTTCGGAGAGCCCTAGGCGCTCCAAATACTGACGGCACTTGGCCGAGTCAACAAGATGCTGTTTGAGACGGCCATTGGTAGCATATTGAGTATAGCATGCAAGACACTGCCGACCCAAGGCGAAGCGAGTGGCAGAGTTGCGGTAGCCATGAACTCTTTGGGCATGCGTACCCCATTGCCGGTGTGTTCGAAAAGCCGCGCCACACAACAGACATCCGTGTACAAACCCTTCAAGCTCGGTCTGCTGCATCGGGAAAGGCCACAGGGAGCGGACAACTGTGTCAGACGAGGCTTGAAGGGCATGAGTCTCAACGTCCCACGCCTCGGCACGCTTCAGGAGGCCTTTCCATTTGCCCGGATGGAGCTTCAGGAACGAAGACCACGAGCCCCAATCAGCCTCAATATCGCCAAGAGAACAGGTACCGGCCATAGCTTGACGGAACCACGCGCCTGCAGCTCGAGTGGCCTCGCGAAAGCCTCCATTCCAAGCCAAAAGGGCCCACACCTGGTCGGACGAGTTGTCCAAGGAAGCGAAGCCGCTCCGCATGTAGCAGCGAAGTGGGAGAAGGAAGCCCAACTCGCGACAAAAGCTGATTGACAGTCAGGTGCCAGTTCCCATCAGCACGGAGCCCCAACAGCTGCCGGTACATGCCCATGATCCCTCCAGTAAAAGCCTGCCAGTCCTTGCGGCAGAGCAGAGGCCAGCTGCCCGAGCCGACTAAAAGCACAGAAAGAACATGGCTGCGCGGACGAGGGCAGCACGCTTGGCAACGGGAATGCTTCGGCAGGCAAACAGTTCGCGTTTGGCCTCCCGAAAGGCTGCACCCGCTAACACCAAGCGGTGTCGAACCTCGGGTCCCATACGCCCGTCGTGCGACACTATGGAACCTAAGTGACGGTACCTAGGTACCAAGTCCAACCAAAGAACTCCACGACTCCACGATGCTCAGGCCAGATCGGGGTCCGACCCTTGAGGGTAACGAAGAGCTCATGTTGAGCTCGGCGAGATCCCGCACCCAGCGGGGCCATGACTGCCGCGGTTTTCGTGGGTCCCAGATTGGCACGCAACGCATGTGGCGAAAGAGTGTTGAGCGTGTCCGCAGTGACGGAGGACACGGCCGTTCGAAGGCCCTGCATGGGCGGTGGGCACTGCAACTGGAGCACACAAATCATCCGCGTACACTATATCAGACAGGGACAAGAGGAGCCCCCGATAGGTCAGACGGAAACGGAGTACGGACTCCGTGCCATGGGACGCGTGGTGCAACATCTTGTAGCATGGTCTGCTGGCGTCGGAGGAGGACCCTGCCGAAGAGGATGTTAAACACAGCATCGGCAAGCGTGCCCCCGGTCGCGTTCCTCTCTCCGTTTGGATGAGAACAGAGTCGTCAGCCAACGAAAACCAAGTTTGCTGATGAAGTTCGCGGGCTAGCGCAGTAAGGTGGGGCGCTGCCCCTTGCGTCTGCATGATAGGGTCCTGTTCCACATAGACTCGGAGTTGTTGGAGGTCTTCGTCAGTGAGCCCAAAGAGCTCCAGCCAGCTCTGCTCAGCGGCTCCCTGATCACTGCATAATACGCAGCCGCCAAATCGACAAACACCAGCCCCATAGACAACTTCTGGGAACGTGCGAAAGCGAGCAAAGACCGCGAACAGAGGTGACCAAAGACGGCACTACAGCCGACCCTTCCTCCTAGCTGGACGGGAAGAGCCCTGGACTCCCAGAAGTCAACCACTAATCTCCTAAGGGACCGGTGAAAAACCTTGGCGAAACAGGACTGGGCTAAAATTCCCCGATGTGAGTCACAAGTGCGGCGCGACCCGGGCTTACCCTTATCTATATGGAAGAGGATTCCTCCTTTTAACCCCGCAGGTTCTGCTGCAGTGCACATTGACTTCATCAGAAGCGGCCAGAATACCTCCGTGAGCTGAGTGCTAAAGACCCTGCAGATGGCCGGCAGTATGACGTCTGGCCCGCAGCTTTGCGGGGGGCGGAATGCCTGAAGGCGGCCTCCAGTGAGGTCCAAGTCGGCAACTCGTCTGGCGACACCACCTTCCAGACCCGGAAGTATCAGTGACTTCCTGCTCAGTAACGCAAAGCGACCCATTCGGCTTTTCAAGAACAGGCAAAGGGTCATTCGCCAGCTGTCGAAACTTCCGCGGCTTGATCACTTTCTTGACGGCCTTGTGAACCTCTTTGGACGGGGCCGCAGCAACTTCCTCAGCAAGAGCAGAGAGATGAGCGACCTTGTCGCGACGACATGACGTGCGGAGCTGAAGTCCAAAACGGTGGAGAAGAAGACAGTTGCCTCCTAGACGTGCCCGAAGCTGCCAGAGCCAACGGCCCGCGAAAAGTTCATCAAAAGAAGCATCGAAGCATCAGGCCGCAGCCATGAAGCGCCGAGGAGCTGTCAGCGCGGATGACAACACTGCAGCGGATCGGAAGCTGGAGTATGGCTATTGCACTCCATAAAGGACCAACAAACTCGGCATCATAGGCGTCCGGAGCCGACAAAGCCCCGAGGTAAGGCAGATAAGGAGAACAAGACCCGTAGCAACACCCCGTGAACTGGCCTGGCATCGGGTGGGCTGCGGCTGCAGCATCGCAGATGCTGAAAGTCAAACCCCATCCTCCGGCGCCACTGCCTGCCTAATAAGAACCATCAGTGGTAAGAACCAGGTACTCAGAGGGCCCAGGCGAAAGACCCGGAGCTCCAAGGCGCAGCCATTGGTCGAAGCGCGAGGCTCTAGACGGGGCCGGCTGAAGCGCACTAAACGCAGCTGGCTGGAAAAGACGAACACCCGCGTCAGGGTCACCCGCAAGAAGACACTGGCAACTGTCTAGTAGATCAAAAAGTTTTCAGGCTGAGGAGGCAAGGCCAGGGAGCTTTCTTCAGGAAGCGGCTGGGTGAAGACCGAAGCCCCTGGTAAAGGGCACGACACTGGTACATAAGAGAAGTTACCCTGGGAAGAGTTTTTCAGAGAAGAGAAACGGAGGAACAGAAGAAGGTTTGGGAGATGTTTACAAAGAGCAAAGCCTGATCGAAGTGATAACGGACTCAGACTGGGCAGCAGATCGAGAGACAAGGCAAAGCGTATCATGTGGAGCGATCATGCTGAATGAAACTTGATTCATTTCCAAAGCAAGAGACAGCAGAGCATTGCGCTAAGTTCGTGTGAAGCTGAGACAATTGCAGCGACTTCAATATTGTCTGAAGCAGTGTTCTTGAAAGGATTGTTGGAAAGAATCCTAGGAGTTGAGCCTAAGCTAGTGTTGTTTTCAGTTTCATCAAGCTCAAGGCAGCTTATCTCAAGAAACGGTTTAGGCAAGGCGAGGCATTTACATGTCGACCTCCTTTGGATACAACACATCCCGAAGCTCATCATAAAGACGATAGTGGGTAAGAACAACCCCTCGGACCTAGGGACCAAATCCCTGTCCCTCGACAAATACCAGAAATACATGGTCATACTCGGCTATGTAGGTGAACTTCTCGATGACGAAGGGCAAGAAGTGCAAGATGATCTGGTGACAAGAGCAAGTGCAAAGAGAGGAAAGATGAAGTTCGATGAGAAGTTGAGTACAAGGATCATTCAAGCGGTTACGACCGGAGTGTTGATGAGCTTATGTGAGGCCAAGGAAGAACGAGTTGAAGAAGAAGTTTCCACAAGGACTGAAGCTGAGTGTCATGTGTGGCATGAGCATTGTTGTTATGTGTGTTATGTGCGTTTCCGCGGCCATTTACAGATCAAGCTCTAGGGAGGGGCTGAAGGAAGAAAGAAAGGAAAAAGAAGGAAGAAGAAAAAGAAAAAGAGAAGAAGTAATGGCGGACGATAATTCATTCAAGATAATGATCCGCGATGACTGCAAGAGCATCCCAAGTGTGACGTTTTGCGAGAAGCAGTTGAAGCGGGATCGAGAAAGCAGTTGAACAAGTTGAGAGAAGATGCCCAAGCACCTCCAAGGGAGGATACTGCTGAAGAGGTTGGAAAGAAAAAGGAAGAAAGCGGGGCAGGAACAGAGCCTGAGGATAGTGAAAGTGAAGAAAGAGAAGATGATGAGAGCTCAAGTGAAGATGAAAAGAAAGAAGAAGAAAAGAAAGCGGGGACAGCCGAGGAGAAGGTGGAAGTCCCACCGGAGTTCAAGAAGACTGGAGACGAGATCACAGCTGAAGCTGAGCAAGCAGCTTGGATGGCAGAAAAGATCGAAGAGCTTCAGCAGAAAGGAGAAGCAGCGAGTGGAAGAAGAAAAGATCTGGTGGAGAAGGCCAAAGAAGTTTCCGCGAAGGAAGATGAAGCCAGTGGAGAGATGGAAAAGGCCGATGAGAGCACAAAGCCGACGAAGCCAGAAGAAGAAGGAAAGGAGCAAGAAACACAAGCTGAAGAAAGCACAGAGGCTAAAGAAGCGGCAGAGAACAAAGATGCTGATGAACCAGGTGACGAAGGACCAAGCATCATGGACTGAAAACAAGGATACGACCCCGTGTCGGATTCGATGTGGGAAGCTGTGTCGGATCGAATAAACGTGCGAACCCTGGAACAGGGATTGCCGTCAGAAAGCCTATTGCGAGACTTCATAGTCTTAAGGGAAACAGTGCAAAGGCCAATAGCCAACTTGCCGGTTGGTTACTTGTTGCAGATGAACAGCCTGAAAGACAAGCTATCGGATGCAGCACAAGAACTTGAAGAATCGTTGACGATACTTGGAGAAGACGAAGTTCGCGGTGACAGCCAATTGAAGACAATGGAGACCAACTACGATGTTGTTGTGGTGGAACTCCAAAAGGAAATGGAGCAGAAGCTCGAAGCAAGGAGAACACAGATGGATTCGGTTGAAGAAGAGATAGAAGACTCAAGGAATCGAGTGAACCAAGTGATGCAATCCAAGCAGTGCGTCGAGACATTTGCTGAGATAGTCGGTAACACTCAGGCGTGCATAAGAGAACTGCTGAAAGCATTTCCACATCTGGAACGCCTAAGGGAGCAGCCAGATGAAAATGTGGAACGCAAGCGCAAGGGCTTAGCTGAAGTGCTCAGACTTGCAAAGATGAAGAAAGAAGCAAGTGCGACAGCATCGGCGGCTGGTACGCCGGGAGGAAAGAGCACAGCAAGTGCTGGAAGTGAGACGAAAGATGAGAAGGGTGAAAAGCGGAAGATCCAAGAGAAAAAGATGCCAAGGCCAATTGCCGAAGCGGTAGTTGAAGTGGATGACAAAGACGAAGATGCTACCCGAAAGGTTGAAAAGGAGACTCGATGAAAAGTTTGCAGAAACAACGGTAAAGGGAAGTGACAAGCCTGCCGAGCCAACGGGGACACCAAAGACAAATCAAGAAGGTACCCCAAGAAGAGAAGGAGGTGAAACCCCATGGTGGCAAAAGGATATAGCTTGTTATTATTGCAAGCAGCAAGGTCACAAGAGTCAGTTTTGCAAGAAGATGTTAAGTCACGCCCGCACCGAGTGCGGATGGCTACCAGACGTAGCTGACCGAGCTAAACCGAAGCACATGTGGTGCAGGAATTGCTGGATAAGACAAACTAAGATCCAGAAGCTACCGTTGGAGCAAGCCCGCCAAAAGATGGTGGGGTGGGGGGCTCACAGTCCAGATATTTGCCACTGGAAGGATGAAGTGGCGGCTTTCGAAGCACGTGAAGAAAGAAATTGAAACCCAATCCAAGTTGGGGTCAGGAGAATCTGGTTAAGAAGTCGAAGAAGCCTGACGACAAGGAAAAGCCAAGGGTGGTCAGAATCGATGATGATGGTGGGAAGAAGGCAGATGATAAAGGAAAAAAAGATGAATGGAAAGGCGAAAGCGGTGCCGGTTCAAGCAAGGACCATGAGAAGAAGGAAGAGAAGAAGGATGAGACAAAGGGCACCAAGACCAAGGATGAAAAGAAAGGCGACAAGAAGAAGGATGATCGGAAGAAGGACAAGCAAGAAGAGAAAAAGAAGACGGAGAAGAAAAGCACACCTGAGAGTCCCGAGAAGAAAGAAAAGGGACAGAAGGCAACGACAATCTGGACTAAGGGAGAAAGTCCAGCACCCAAGTACGCCTATGCGAGAAAGGTGATTTTTCAACAAGACGCCAGACCGTGAGGGCGCAAGCAAAGAAGTTTCACTTAGCATGCGAGAAAGGCTGTATGCTTACTTGCAGATGCTAACGGAAAGCCACGGATGAACAAAGGCCGTGCAAAATGACGATTGGTTCAACCAGTCTACGACAACAGCACAAGGACAGCTAAAAGGCTGATCTGAGGAGTGAGGTAAGCCAAACAAAGGCAGCACCAGACTACAGCGTCGACCGCGACGTGAAAAAGGGAGTGAGTGCAGTGCAGCCTGCTTTTAGTTTCGAAAAGGAGTGTAGGTTTCTGAAGCGACAGTTTCACTGAAAATTTTCCGGTGCAGGACTTGAAGTCAACTACCTCCACGACAAGCGAAGATGAAGAGAAGGATTATGGTTAAAGTGAAGATGACGCTCAAAGGAGCATGCGACAAATGGCAAGGCTCTGAGTGAGCATGAGACAATGGTGAAGTGGATGGATGGTAGAAATTGTTTGATGATCGAATCAAGTTGTACAATACAACCTGAGTCGATGAGGGCGTAACAAACATTTCAATTTCCTGTGTATGCCCAAATTAGCTAGTTTCACTGCGAGTCTCCGTAGGTCAAACGACGGCTCAAGCACAGTGGGAAAATGGTGTGGGCCGCCCGTGTGTTGACAAGGGATTAGAAGTTGACGTTGGTAAAAGGTTTTAAACTTTCAGAAGAGAAGGACACGGCCAAGGAACTACATCGAGGGCTACGTCACCTACAAGTTCGCCAAAGAATGGAAGAAGCAGAGGAGAAGGACAAGGAACAGACCCAGACCTCGCAGAATGGTCTGACAAAGATTACTTCGACAAGGTCTTGGAGGACAATGAGGAGTACCAGGACCTCGCCGAGAACGCCAACGAGTACTACACGCAAAGCTATGTTGGAGGAGATCCCGGAAAGTACCCCGATGAAGCAGGAAAGGAAGAAAAGGAAGAAGAGGACGAAGAGGAAAAGGAGAAGGAAAGGAAGAGGAAGATCCGAGAGATCAATGAGAAAAGCAAGGAGAAAGCAAGAGAGAAGGAAAAGGAAACAGAAGCTTTTCCGTACCCCTACGACGACGCCAGCGAGTGGAAGGAGTACTCAGAAGGAGGCAACATTTACAGGCAGCACAGAGTGACAGGAGAAAAGGAATGGCTCGACCACGACTACACATACAAGCACCAGAAAGGAAGCAAAGGAAAAATGGCAAAGAAGGCAAAGGAGGAAAAGGAGGAAAAGGAGCCAAAGCAGGAAAAGGCACAGGAAAGCCACAGCAAAGAGCAGAAGCATCAGGATTTCAGCCCCGTGACGAAGAAGATCGCAGGTACTGGGAAGAGCAAGACAGGAAGTCACAGGAGCAAAAGGAAGCACGAGAGAAGAAGATCGCAATGGCACGCAGAGTGCTAGAGGAAGCAGCAGCAGAACAGGAAAGACGAGACAAGGAAGCGGCAGCAGCAGAGAAGAAGAGGAAGGAAGAAGAAGCAAGGAAGAACAGAGAACAGGAGCAGAAGGAGTCAGCAGCGTACATCGCAAAGAAGCAGGCGGAGAAGGATGCAGCAGCAGCGTCGGGAAGCACCGACAGCGAAAGCGACAGGATCAGGAAGCTGGAGAAGATGATGGAGGAATTGTTGAAGGAAAGGAAAGAGGATAAGGCAAGGATCAGCAGCCTAACACAGGAACTCGAAAGCAGAGGATCAGCAGCCGGGTCGCAGGCACCCACGGAAGAGGAAACAGGAAAGGAAGCAGAAGCAGACCCAGCAGCAACAAAGGAAGCAGGAAAGGACAAGGACAAGGAAAAGGATCAGGAACTTGAAGGAAAAGGCCCAGTGAGCGAGGATTCTTTTATGAAAGGCCAAGGAAAAGGAGAGCAGGAAGGAAACTGGTTTGCGGTCTGCAGCTTTGACAACAAAAGGTACCAGTGGAAGTGGAGCGAAGGAACAAAGTTTTGGTACCGGTACTCAGGAACAAGAGAAGAAGGATGGAAGAAAGGGAACCGCGACAGTAAAGGAAACGAGAAATGCCAGGCACAGGCAAAGCAGCTCGAGGACTACTTCAAAGGAAAAGGAAAGAGCAAGGGAACAGCCAGAGGAAGCGAAGACCCCGAAGTCCTGGTGGTTGAAGACGACGAAGAAGAACCTTCCAGTGAGGCCAGAGAGCCAAGAAAAGCAGTGAGGCCAGAGCGCCGAGGAAAAGCAGTGAAAGCAGCAACACAGGAACCGTGGTAGAGCCTTTTTTGTTTCTGTGGTGATCTAAGTACCTGGTGCAGTTTCTTTGTACAGTCAGCGACCTTGGAGAGGATTGCAAGCGAACGGCAACGTTTGCGTAGAGGAACAACTGTTGTTTTGGAGTGAAAAGGAACCGCAGCGCAGGTACTGTCTTGTAAATCAAAGAAGTGTCGAAGCCAGTTTGGTAAGGAACTTACCGGCACTAACTTCGAAGGCGGGGTGTTAAACATTCCACCTGTGACAGTACAGCTGCAGGTACTACAGTGCTAATGCCCAGGAAAAGCCGGCGCACGTCTGTTGCGCATAGGCTCGAGACTACCGGGACACACTCCGAACTCCAGGACAAGTGTCCGCCTTTCAGTGAGAGTAGGAACCCTTAGTGAAGCCCGTTCTTTAACAAGCCTCCAAAAGGGCATTTTCAATGGTTTTTCAGAGTAATGATGCTGCTAAACCATGCCAAGGAAGCTGCCTCCGAAGAATGGATGGACGTTACCATCATCCCTCCCCCACTTCCCCCTCCCCTCCACCTCCCCCTGCCCCCCTTCTCCCGCAAGACATGGGCCGAACCCTTGAAAACGTACTCTGAAAACGCACGCCTGAAAACCATTGAAAACGTGCTTTTCAAGCCTCGAAAAATGAATTTTCGATGGTTCTGAGGTGTTCCTCAAAACAGCCGAAAACGTACTTTTGGTCCGCCGCCGCCGGCCTCGACAAGTGCCAGTTTCATTGGGCTTTTACAATGGATTCGACGACCGTCTTTGCGCAAGTGACGAACCAAATCTTTGCGCAATTGACGCAAATTTCTTTGCGCAAGTGACGGTGCTGCCGGTGGAAGGGATTTAAAGATTCAGGGTCAACAGGAAGCCCTAAACCATATTTTTTCTAAACCCCAAACCTTTGACACCCTTAGGCCTTAGGCCGAATCCTCAAACACCAAACCTCAAACCGTAATTGTACATAAACCCTAAACCGTATACTCCAATACCCAGAAGCCCTAAACCCCAAACTGTCAGCCCCGAGTCCCCAAGCCCAAAAGTCCAGATCCTGCAGGGCTTGTTCGGAGAAGACAAAGTGCTGCAAAGCTCCTCGGCTCTTGCTGGAAGGTAGCTGTTTGTAAAGGTAAGTTTGTAACGTTCTGAAGCGGCCTTGGATTGGAATACATCGAAAAAAAGTGTCCATGTACCCAAACAGTACTTTGCCCCGTCGCCTGCGTGTAAACCTAACCCTGTTGGGTTCCTTGTGATGGTTTCCTTGTCATGCAAGCCCTCCTATGTTAAAGGTCTTTCCCACTAGCTCCCGCTCAACCCTCATCCTGAACTCCAAAACCTTGTTCTAGGGCCCTTAAGCCGTAAACCCTACCCCTCTATGGGCTCCTTCAAAAAACCCTTAAACGAATCCCAAAACTCGTTCCGTGGCTTACCGAGCGGCTCCAAAGTAGTTCGTTTTTGGGGTCACGTTATAGGATTCTAAATATGAACCCTAAATGGAGCCTACCACATCCGAAGCACCCACCGGCAAGGCATGCTTCCACGGTCCGGAGGTGCAGGCCCTCCAGAGCCCAACCATACCTAAATCACCCTAAATCTTAAGGCACTTAGGGTTTAGGCGTTCAGGGTTTTAGGGTTTAGGGTTTAGGGTAGGGTTTAGGGTTTGGGGTTTACGGAAGTTTGTTACTAATGTTGAGGTGTCTAGGGTTCCTTTAACAGGAGAGTGTAGGGTTTAGGGTTTAGGGTTCCTTTAAAGGGTCTATAAGGGTTAACTAGAAGGGATACTATAAGGGCTCTATGATATAGGTGCTTTAAAACTTACCTAGACTATTGTGGGGGTTCCTTACTATATACATATCGTATAGCGGGCCTTAAAACCCTAGTCTAATTTTGAAGGCCCCTACACTATTTGCCACCAGGGCTGTATGGGAGTTATATGGAGGACTCGAAGGGCGGACTTATTAATCTTCACATCACAGTGGGCCCGAGTCCTGATGGAGCAAAGCACAGCGCAAGAAACATCAACATTGCGCTAAAGCCCTGCCGCACATCGAAATTCTCAAACCGGGCGCAACTCCCTGCTGAAGTAGCGCGAGGTCGTCAGCAAAGAAACAGTATTCCACGAAGACTTCATCTGCATGGTTCTTCTCCGTTGCCGTGCCTGGAAAACCGGCTACTGCACATGTTCTGAACGAATTACTCTTCAAGTGAACACTCACTGCAACTAACTACGTATACTGTTTCCACGGGCTACGTGCTGGTTCGAGACATAGAGAGCTCGATGCACCTTGTTATGAACTCCTCATATCAAACGAAGCATCCCTATATCGGTTGATTGATGTATATCCTAGCAAGTCCTTGCATGGAGCCGCATACAGCCCTTCTGACAAAGCAAATTAAGCGGTGCAATTAACCGCGCGACACGCTCACCTGCCAAATATCGAAGCCTGTTCCTTTGTCGTTCGGTTCCTTAAGGTGCCTTAGAATACTGTCATATACCCAAAACCTTATTCGACACACCGCGGTGTCTTTCTTACTTATCCGCTCTGCGGCTTACTCCGAAGCTGCCCCAAAATCCTCAATCCCTCAACCCTGAACCCCAAGCCCTAAACCCCAAAATCCTAAACCCTAAAATCCAAAACCCTAAAATCGTAAATCTTAAACCCCATATCATAAACCCCACACCAGCATACCCCACCAAGGTTTAGGCGCCGGCAGGGGTCGCTCGGCCTCCGACTTGGAGCTTCTTGGGGGTCTTTGGGGTTTTGGGGCTTCAGGGTGTTCAAGGGGTTTAGGGTTGGGATTTAAGTAGACATACCAGTATCTTAAAAGGGATCCACTGTGGGTTATGACAAGTTAAGGTTTAGGATAGGATGCTGGGATTTGGGGTTGAGGCTAGGTAGTGGGTTTCATTTTATGGGTTAGGGTATAGGGTTTAGGGCTCAGGCTAGGCTGAAGGTTTAAGGGTTTGAGCTAGGGTTCAACTGCAAGATCAAAGTCCCAGCCGTGATTTGGAGTTCCGGCTGCTCGTCTCCAAGGTTTAGGGTTTACCTATAGTCTCCATTGTAGTTCCTTTTTTGGTTTATCCAAATATATAATTAGGATCCTATACGGTACCCCCAAAAAAGCAACTACATCGGAGACTATAGGTATGGTTTAGGATGGAGGATTCAGGTTTCAGGGTTTCTTGGGGCAAGCTAGCAGTCTCTCTCTAAAAAATCTAAGAAACCCTAGGCCCTAAACCCTCAAAAAACCAGAAACCTAAACCTTTAGGGTGCAGGGTTTTAACGGTTGCGGGTCTAGAGCTCGGTCCGTCCTGGGCTCGCGTCCTTTGCTGCAGCTGTGAGTTCGGGAGGGTTTGGGACACGGGCATCGTTTTCGTGAGCTTACGGTTCAGGGTTTAGGGTTGGACGGGTTGGATTTGGGCCTTGAATCCTAAACCCTAAAACCCTATTAGGGTTAGGGCTTAGGGTTGCTTAGATTCTTGCGGGATGAGGGGACGGGGACTGAGGTTTCGGAGGCCATGAGAAGAAGTTGGGGCTTGCCCGGATGTCGTAAGGGCTTGCTGATTGCAGTCTAGCTCGAAATCTCTAGACCCCAAGCTCTACTTAAACCTACAACCTGGAGTGTGCTTGCAAAGCCAGGCTTCGTTCGCCAAGACCATCACCCTTGAAGAACCTACTTGGGTGGTTGTCAAAATTAGGGTTCCTTTTTGGGTCCTTACTTTAATACGGCACCTCATTTCTAATCTAGGGTACCCAAAAAGGGACCATAATTTTGACAACGACCCACTTAAACACACTAAATCGCAATTTCCGCGTGAGAGCTCTTCGAGACTGGGTCCCCAGCTCTTCTTCCAACGTTCCTTAGCCTCTGAGTTCTCCAAAGGACCGGGCTGAGTTCACGGTTTAGGGGTTTGGGGTTTAGGGTATAGTTCAGGAGATCGTCGACGCTTCTTCACTTCTCGTGTTTCTTTCGCTCCCGCGTTTGCATCCCTCGTCAAACGAGAAGGCCCTGCTGTTGAGGAGTGTTCGCTGGCACACAATCCAAGCCCATGCTGAAAAGGGTTTAGGGGGTTCCTGGCATATGCGTAGTCCAGGTGTAGAAGGGGTGTTCGAAGAGTTCTACAAGGGGCTTACAAAGCTCTCATAAGCTTGCTGTGGGGGTTCTATATAGGCCGAGTGTAGGCCGTTGTTCCTTCTGTCTTCTTTCTGAGGCTGCATCTGTTGTGCTGAGCGATGAATTGGGGATGTTGTAGCGATCTTATGACGGTCCTATAGGGCGGGGCGGCATATTCTTTTCAGCATTGCGAGGGCTAGGGCTTAAGGAGAGGTGTATCACGGAAGAGTATTGGTGCATCAGCCCTGCATGTTATGGGGGTTGTGCAAGCGAGGTGTGCCTCATTCAGGGGCCGCTATGACGATCCAATTGTGCATTAGGTCTTTGATTTTCTGAAAGTCCCACATACCGAAAACTCTAAACCCTAAGCCCGAAAACCCTAAACCGCCCCAAACGCCCAAGATAAACCCTAGACCCCAAAGCATAAACCTCAAACCCCAAATGCCTAAACCCTGAACCCAAACCTCAAACTCTGAAGCACATGTCCCACTTGACCTGGGGACCTTTAACTAGTCTAGGGGCCGTAATGATTCGAATTCGGTTTTGGGTTTAGGGGTATATCATACTATAATTATAGAAAGTAGAACCCCCAAGACAAGCATTGGCAATTACTTAGGCCCGTATAATAACCAGACGTCCGTGTCAGTCCGACACCCGTTCCTTTAGGCTCCTTATTTCAACTTTTGTAACGTATCCACCAAAACCCTATTCTCATTTTTGTGCCCACTTATAACTACTCATGAACCTCCATGGAAAATCCTAAACCCCTAAACCCTAAAAACCCCAAGACCCTAAAGCCCTAAACCCTGACATCTGAGATTTGGAGAATCGCCTTCGCAACTTCGTCTCGGTGTTGAGGCCTCTGTTTTGTCTTTTTTGAGTTTAGGGTTTAGGGGTTGCCATGATAGTAAAACTTAATTTCCCTATATGAGGCTTTGGGGGGTCGGGAACATCGATGGGGCGACATTGGGGCGCTGGAATGGATGTTGCTACGGGCACTTGGGTTTCTGTATAGGGTTTATAGTGTTTAGGTTTGAAGCTTTTGAGTTCGACTTCGAAATGCACTTTATTTGCTCAGCAGCCTAGAAGAGAATCCTGAACCGTAACCCTGTTTCGTTTAACTCGAATCAAACCTGGCGTTGAAGAGAAGGTGCGAGATTGTCCCCGTAACTCTGAGCCCGCACAGCACTCTTTTCAGGTTCAGGGCTTAGGCTTCTGTTTGACTGCTGACCTGGGTCAGACGAAGTAGTTTGCGAGAGGGGTACCTTTATTTGGGGGTCGTTATAATAAGGATCCTACTATTTTGGGTACTATATTAGGGTCCCCATTTTCGGACACTGCCGTATACATATGTGCGCACATTGGTTTTGGTACTCTACTGTAATGGAGGCCGAACATACCATCCCGCAGGGTTCCTGAGTACAATGACAACAAGCCCCACTCGGTTTCTTATCAACCAAGCCCCTGAAAATAGCTATTATAGCAACATTCCACACGTCCTCGGAGATATGCCCAAGCCAATGCCGCAGACCCGACCCAAGAACCCCCGATCGAAAGCCTATTAAAGTCGCACCCAACTCCAAACTCTTCGAAAGGACACGACAATTGACCCTAGTTTAGATAACCAGCCACATGTAGGTTGGGTTTAGGGTTTAGAAGTTAGGGTTACCGCCACTTTAAGGGTCGTGTAGGTCAAGTATCACAACCCCAGCTAGGATCCCTTTATGGTAATTATACATCTACTTTACTGCCTACTTATACTAAGTCGTGCGACCCTGCAAGCAGGTTGCGAGAGCGACGACGAGGATCTGTGCACCAGCCTCAGCTTGTGGCACCTCAGCTCCTTTAAACTGGAACAGGAGTTTGGGGTTTTGGGTGTAGGTTGGCCACCCTGTCTTGAGTTGGTGTGTGTGGTAGTGTCCTCGCTCGAGGACCACTTCGTAGACCCAAAACCCCTCATGGTACCTTTATAGGTCCCTTATTAAATATGAATGGGCTACTCAGGAACCTAGGTAGGCCGTCTATGTGCAGCAATTAGCCCTAAACCAAAAGCCCTAATTGCTGCTGCTGGATCTTGGAGTCACGAGAAGTACCACTACAAGCGAATCTAGGGTATGGGGGTTGAGGGTATAGAGTTTCAGATGTGGTTGGTTCAGGGTTTGAATCCAGAGTGCCAAGCCGGGATTATGTGATTCGATGCCTTTGTTGGGTGTCTCCTCTGCCCCGAAACTCGCAAAAGCAAGGAGTGCCGGGCACGCGAATCCTACCTTGGGGCTCGCTACACACTTGAAGGACACACATATAGACAGGTAGGTCAGAGAGAGTTATAGACAGATAGATGGAGCGAGAGAGCGAGAGAGAGAGAGAGGGATGGTCCTAGACGCAGACAACGATATGAAAAGCTACAAGCAGACATAGACATCAAGGTAGGTTAGAGCTGGAGATACGGGATCATATGCTTTGCTATCTGGTGGCCGGAAATCCGATAAAGAAAATTGCATTATTTTGCTTTCATTTCTTTTCGGTTCCGCTTCGCATTTCACTCCTTAAATTACATATAAACACGGTGTGTTTCGTTCGAACTGAACACAATGACTGGGTTCTTGTTAATGGATTTCATTTAAGTTACCAAAATAGGGAAACCATATCATTCATCATGGATCCCTACAATGGTACGTAACTTTTATTGGACTTCTTAAGAAGAACACAGCTGAAAGCCCCCAACCCTAGCTTCATCTTCCACACGTCTGATCCCGTTACCCTGCACCCCTGAGCCGCAAACCTTATAGTAACTCCCATAGAACCCTTTGTTTCCTTTAAGCTTAAGCTTGAGAAGAACCTTGAAGGAACCCCTTTCAAGGAACCCTTAAAGGAAACCTCGAAAGGAACGCCTTTAAAGGAGACCCCTCAAGGAGCCCTGAACCCTAACATAGAACCCTTCAATAAACCGTGAACCCTGAACCCTCAACCCTAAACCCTGAACCCGAAACTAAACCCGAAACCCTAAACCCTGAACTCGAAACCCTAAACCCTGAACCCTGAACTCGAAACAGGATCCCTTACCTTAAAGGATTCTACAGGCTCTTTCAGGGATACTTTAAAGGAAACCCTTTAAAGAGTTTCGGGTTTAGTGTTTCGGGATCTCTTCAAAGGAACCTCCATCTGCGTCCCACACTTGTGTCCGGGGGCAGGCTTGAATCGAACCACAAGGCCAGGCTAGATTGAATTCATCAGGGGCATTGAGGGTTCAGGGTCTACCTGCACCCGAAAAGACTCACTGTTTTAGGGTTCCTTATTATGGTTTCTATCTATAGCTCCTTGAAAGGTTTTTTTTTCTGCTACAGGTAGGGTTTAGGATGGAGCTTCGAAGGAGGGGCCGAAATTCCTGCTATAGATTACCGGAAGAGGATTTGGGGGAGCGTATACGATGGAATCCTAAGGAAGAATCTTGGTATCTACTTGAAGGGGCAGATAGCTCCATTTAGGGTACTTAGAACTCTACTTTTGACCTACTTACTAAGACTGCACCAGCACCCTCAACTCCCAAAGCAGAAACCCTGGATCCCACACCTTACTTAAAGGCTCCAGGGGCTGAAAGAGTAGGGTTATAATTTGGGTTATAATATAATGGCCGAAATAATTACCAATATCATTCCCAGAGCTCCTTATTGTATTTATCGTATAACAGGCCCTATTCTAGTCATTAAGGCCTTTATATAAGGGTTATATTTTGGGTTATAAGTTCCATCGTTCACCTGGAAGTCGCTGATATTCATGCGGGCATCCAGGCGCTGCCACGTCGGGTTATACTACTTGTAGCCTTACTTCTGATCTTACTTACTGCGTCCCATGGGCCTTCATCCAGACCCCGGAGCCCTAGAAGCCCTCAACACTCCCATGAACCCTAAAGCCTAAACCCTTCTTTCCTACCCAAAGCCCTCCGGTAGACCCCAGGGTTTCGGGTCTCGGACTTTCTTTGGGGCTTAGAGTTTTGGGTTTACTTTAGAGTTCAGCGTTTTAGGGTTTTGAATTTTAGGGTTTAGGGCTTAGGGTTTAGGGGTTGTTTTGAATTTTAGGGTTCGGTGGAGAGGTTTCAGGGTTTCAGGATTTGGGGTTTCCAGGTTCGGGGCTTAGGCAAGCACAGCAGCACAGCTTCTGCAAGAGCACCGTTCTTCATTTGCGTTCTGTACATATGAACACCAGAAAGCAGTGGTCCCAGTCCTATCTTAGTTCTCCAAAAGCCCAACCTTCAAATTTTTGTGTTTAGATATTTTAGCAGTAGCCTGAAAGTTTAACCTTTTACTTCCTTGGCTTATTGGTGAAGTAAGGTATGGGAGTTTCCGGAAATTGCGGGTACTTTATCTTGGGGTCCTTATTAACGAGGATCCTACTATTTTCGGAACCTCTCATATTGCGGATGAAGACCAGAAGAGCCGTGGTTTCCAGAATCTAGGTCTTATCAGTCACAACCCATGAAAAAGACAAAGCCGAAGGCCCCCTAAACCCCAGACCCCTAAGCCCCTAAGCCCTAAACCCCATGTTAGCTCAGATGGTTGGGCAGACATAAACAGGAGCTCAGAGCTAACTAACCCGCGAAACCCGAAACAGCCCGATCGTAAGAGTGGCCTAGTAAAAGAGTACGCGAAACCCGAAACCAAAGCCCAATCGAAAGAGTGACCTAGAAAAATAGTACGTAATCTTTAGCTTCTAGTCTAATGCGAATATAACCCAAAAAAGCAAACCTTTAGTTCTTCAGGATACAAGTAGCATGACCTGCAACTCCCCGAACCTCTAAGCCCCTAAACCCTACACCCCTGAACCCCAACACCCGTAAACCCAAAGCCCCTAAACCCTGACGCCCTAAGCCACTAAACCCCTAAACCCTGAAACCAGGTCGTGCCATCTCCAGCATTTTGGCCCGGCGCACGCGAACGTGAGCTTGTTGAGAAAAGTAAGCGAAGTACAGAACCGTTGTTTCGGGGCCTTCGCAACTGCAGGGTCTCTTCTGGTGTGAGAATGTGACCGTCAGTTGATGTCGATCCGAGGGACATCTGGAGCTGAATAGCCCTTAGGGGCTACAATGAGATATCGGGTCAACAAGTTATCGGTGACCGCAGCTAAATCTCCACATGAGGCTGAGGCATGATGCTAAGCCGGAAGTTGCGTTATCGTATTCAATAGAAATAAATATGAATATCATTTTGTAAACTGTTTTGCCTATGAATAGCTTAAATTAGTTTTTGGTAATTGTTTGAATATAGGTCCATCTTGAGAAACGATATACGAATTATAGTTATCTGATGAACCAAAAAACGAGGAAGGGAGTGAAAGCTTTCCTTTTTGATTTTTTGTTGCGGGAATTGGATGTTTTGGGAATATCGATTGGGTTCTTAGTAAGATTAATTATCTTCGAAATTCAGATCTATATTACGAAAGCTGCCGTAAATAGTTTTTCTTTCGTTCTTGGTAGTTTATTCAACTCAGGGCCTTGATGTTGACGACCTTGGGTCAGGGCCTGCTGAATCGTAAAGCGGGGATTGTAGCGAAAATGAGCGGGGTCTGGAATCTATTGGTTAATGTTATATGTATAGGGAGTTCGTACTTGGAATCCGTTCTCTGCACGGTTGTGCGCATAGTCTTCTATACTTTCTCAGCTGGGGAGAAATAAAGAATTACTACGTTGTAGTAATTGAATTCTTCGATCAAAGAAATCTAGAAAGTCCGGTAAGATCTGGACCAAATAGGTGATATGAAGCAAGATAGGTGCGAGGTTATCTTCCGTCTGGATGGCTGTATCTGCCGATAGGGAACGCAGTTGAGGAGCGTCAATCTTTCTTTGAATCCGATGTAAAAGTCGGCACCGATATAATTCTTTGATTATCTTGTAAACTACGCGGGCTTGGAAATTTTCGGCGATTTTTCTTAGTTGGTAGGGTAGTCGCGGCGACGAAAGCAATGGCGGTGGCCTCTGAATGTCGCTTAAATTGGTTCGTGTTCTGCGCGCTTTCGATTTTCTTGGTATGATTCAGTTGTAGTGATTTTGTAGGTGCGGTTGGGTAGGCGGTCAGTAATAAATTAGATCGAAATTAATATATTTATGAATTGATATATCGGTGGCCTCACAGATGTCGCCACTAATTTATTTGAATTTATTTTTAATCACTACCGCTTTCGAAAATTTCTTATTATCCGTCGTGAGGGAAATATTTAATTTATTTCGATGGAGAGTATCGGAAATGTATTTGGCATCTATAAGGCGAAGCGTTTATTAATTTTATCGATATATTAATTCGCTTCGATGATCGTCTAGAATAGATATTAGATTAATAATAAGGTAATCTTCTGTTGAACGTCGGTTTCGCGACTTTCGATAGTCGGAAAAAATATATCTAGAAGATAAGAAGATCGTCTTTTAAATCACGTATATAAAGTAATTAGTTGTTTTGATCGAATAAATTATCGATTTTGG
>CAJNDT010000922.1:0-113260 GCA_905221615.1 Symbiodinium sp. CCMP2592
GCTCCAAGTCCCCATTGAGCCGGGGGCTCCAAGGTGACACGACTGCCACCTACCCCCAATACGGCCCATACCCCTCCAAGCTCGTCCTCCAGCTCCGCCGGCGTGTAAGTAGTCCAAGGCGTGCCAGACGTGCCTTTTTTGTTTAGGGACACGCCTCGGAGGGATCTCGGGATCTTCAGGGGCTGCTTGAAAAGAAGCTCCAAGGGAACCTCCGGACCTGGTTCCCCTCTGATGTCCTCGCCCTTGATTCCCGGATCTGGGCCTGAATGGGACTCCGCTGGGGATGAAGCCTCCTCCGAAAACTTGGTGGTGGCCGGTGAGTTTGCCTCAACCTGGTCACTGGGGACAGGATCTGGATGAGGTGAGGGTTCCTCAACCTGCTCAGGCACCAAAGAAGAGGCTGGCTCAGGTGAGATCTTCTCAACCTGTGTTTTGGAAGCCGGGCATTCTGTATCCGGCTTGGGCGCCGGTGAGGTACCCTCAACCTGGGAGCTTTGGGCAGGCTCCTGCTTAGGAGAGGTCAGTACCTCTTCCTGCTCAGGCTCCAAGGGAGAGGCCGGTTCAGGCGAGACCTTCTCAACCTGGGTTGTGGCGGCCGGGCCTGGATCACCAGCATCTGTATCCGGCTTGGTTGCCGGTGAAGGAACCTCAGTCTGAGAACTCTGGGCAGGTTCCTGCTTAGGAGAGGTCAGCACCTCATCCTGCTCAGGCCCCAAAGGAGGGGTTGGTGCAGGCGAGACCTGCTCAACCTGGGTTGTGGAGGCTAGGCTTGGTTCATCAGCATTGGAAGGCGAGGGCACCTCAGCCTGCAGATTGGAACCGGAGGCTCTTGGCGAGGCCTCCTCAGCCTGGGCCTCTGTGCGTTGCCGCTTTGGCGGTGGTGGTGGTGGGGTTCGGGCTACCCCCGGCTTGGGTGCGGCTTTTGGCCTCGTGATAGGGGCCTCAACCGACCTTGACAAGTTGGGACCAGAAGCCGGAGGTTCCCGGTCAGTACCTGAATGTTGGCTTTGCCTGGAGTACCTTGATCTCGAAATAGCAGGTTTGCCCTCACTAAAACGATGCTGCAAGAGGGCCTGGTACCGCTGTTCCGTTACCGGGTCCTCGAAAGGGGCATTCTGCCCCTTCCCTGGCTTGTTCTTCCCTTTTCCTTTCCCCATCTTGGAGCCAAAAGCTGCGAGAAGGCTCAGACATGGAGGGTTAGCAAAACCAGGTACGAGTAGCACTTAGACCAGGCTACATCTGCAGGCTTGGCGCAAACAGCACCTACCCCATCATCAGTAATACGCTTGGAGGGGAGAAGTAATGTACGATAATGTCCAGAGGTCGGGGAGTTGCCTAAATGCGAGACCACGGCCTTGGGGTAGTAACGAAGAAGTTCCCCATCCAATCCCTCAAGCACACAAGGATCCTCAAAACCAACTGGGTTCTCGAGCCTCCGAAAACCCGCCCCTTCCCTAACAAACCTCAAAAGCTGCAATGCAATCAAAGGCGGGTGAGTAAGGATTTTCACTTCTCCACCTTGTTGCCAACTTGCCAGGAGTTCCCTCATAGAGACTTCGTGCTCCGGGAGGTGAAGAGGAAGTGGGAAAAAGTTACCCTCGTGGTGAGGTGCATTGGGAGCACGAGCTCTCCATGAAACGCAAGAGAGGTCACGGGGAAGCCCCGAAGAAAGGTGCATGAGAAGTTGACAAACATCATGCTGGCTGTTTGGGGATTCCCATCGACCCTGGCCTGCAACTAATCTCTTCCAAACCAGGGACTGCCACAGCTCGACTTTGCGTTGATCTTTCAACCATCGCAGAATGCCCTGGATGGGGGATCCAGCAAAGGGGCTGGAGGCATCAAGGAGCAGGTCAATCCAAAAGAAACCAACCACCAAAGAATTGGTGTAACAATGATTGGATGGATTTTGGAACTTCACCTTGCGAACAATGGAGCCAGCAGCCCTTAAGTCTCCAAGCTCTGGGCTACCAGGATCCCGGTGATCGCGGACAGCAGGAGAGGGAGGCTCAATCCTGACCATGTTCTGCAAGGGAGGGTCATCGGAAGTGAGAGTTTGCAGGGGAGTGGCCTCAACCCTGTTAAGTGGTGTTGCAAAGAAGTTGCTAAGGTTTCGGGCTTTTGGAAGGGTCTCCTTAGAAAGCTTGCTAGCCTTCTTGGAGGCAGGTAGTGACTCCGGAACCCCTACACCACTTAACAGACTCTTGGTGAACTTAGTCAGTTTGTTAGTGTGTTTACGGGTCACACACAGGGACTGGAGGAGCCCCGGGACTTTCTTTGCCCGCGCTGGCAAAATGCCTTCACACACTTTACACTGCCAAGCTTTGCCAATGGAAACAAGCTGATGGGAGGAGTGACAGGCCAGGTGCTCCGGGGGACGACCTTCCCCTCCCAGGCACGGCTGTGCAAGGACCTGCTGGAACAGTGAAGGGGGGTCCACTTGCTGCAGGTAAAGGCCACATTTCCCACACATGGCTGTGAGGTTCGTAGGGTGCTGACTCCGAATTTCCCACTGGTGTCCCTGCGGAGAGACGGTTTGGCTGACGAGTTGCTCAATCTGCTGCCTTTTGTTAAGGGTTGGAGGTTTTGGCTGGCGCTTGCAGAAAATAGTCTTCTTATCCTGCGTAGTAATCAAAATCTCCGCCCTCTGACTAAGTAGCTGGGAAAGGGTGGAAACCAGCGTGTCAACTTGCCTGACTTGCTTTCTGGCATCAGGGTGCAAAGCTTGGTCAGCCCTGGACCCGGCAAGTTGGTCAGCTTCCTGATTCAAATGCCAACGCCAAACCTCATCTTTTCCAAACTTTTCAGCAAATTTTCCTACATCCAAGTGGGCCTTGACCCAATGAAGGTGTTGTGGGGATATGTTCTGCCATTGGGGTTTCCAAAACATGGAATGCTTGGATGTTACCGCCCTAGCTGCGGCCTGCTTGCAAGCTACCCGAGAATCTGTAGTAAGATCCTTCAGGCCCGGGCAAAGCTCATGGGCCTTGACAATGGCATGGACCTCCCCATCTAGAACCGTGGCCGGCCGAGGCAAAACCCCGCTCGCAGTTGCGATAACTGTGATGCTTTGGCCCGTTTTACGTGCTAGAATCACAGCCCATCCAATGGTCCTCAATCTGGGATCGGAAGAGAATTTTCCACCACTGGCATCGGTGCCAATGACAAAATCCGAGTCCCAGGGCTGTGACGGCCAGGTGCCCGCATACCTATCCTCAGCGTTCTGAAGTGGCGAGGAGACGTAGGCAAGAGGGGGAAGGGCTCGCAACCAAAGGCAGGGCGCAGGATGGGACTGACGCATTTGTTCAAGATGCCGGGGAAGCTTTGGCTGTCTGGCCCATCTGGGGCAGTCCCACAGCACATGTTGTAGTGTGTTTTCTGACTCAAGGCCCCGATCCTTACAGTAAGGGCACTTGGGGTGGCCACCACTTCCCGCATGCACAACTGCACCTTGCCAGATTGACCGGTAGAAGGTCAGACGTTTGGTCTTCTTTAAAGCAATGCGGCGATGAATTGTAAAATCTACACCATCCTGAGCTCCTTGACCACCATGTTGGCCAGAGATGGCTCGCAATCTTTCGCCCTTGATGGTAGACCGAATCTTGCGCCGCAGCTCCTGAAAAAGAAAGGGGCTGAAGTCAACGGGCCAGGGGTGGCCATCAATATGCCAGACTTCCGGGGACTGGACATCCCATCCCATGTCTCTGGCATACTGAATCATGGCCGAAATGGGTCCGGCAACGATTTTCCAAGGGTGAGGCGAAGCCTCCAACCTGGATTTGACCAAGGGCCAGGACCTTTGAACTTCCTCCCAAATGGAAGGAGAACGGCCAAGAATACGGAGAAAAACTTGCAAATGCTCACAAATGATCTGCTCTCGGGGATCCGGAAATCTGTGGGAGAACATCTCCAAGACGGTCAGGGTTCCTCCCAGATGTTGGCGTCCTAAGCTACCAGCCAGCACAGCGCGGTGCCATTTCAACCGTTTGGGGCTAACACCCTGTGCCTGATGGCCATAGGTGGCACATGTCATGATGGATCCGCGCACAACCCTAGTGCGTGAACGATGCGAATCAACACCTAAAGCACGAAGGCGCTTGTGGCGGCCTTGCGCCTTCTTGTGCCTGCCAAGAGCGGTGGCAAGCCTGCGGCGTCTGCCAGCATTGCTGTCAACCCCTAAGTCTTTGGCTAACAGAGTAATGCCAGGATCTTGGTCCGAACGCAGACGCGCAAGAACTTGAGAGGTGGCAGAATCTGAGCAAAGAAACTTGGTTTTCTCCAAGGAAACCTGAAGATTTCGTTCCGCAAGAGAATCTCGCAGTATACGAAATGTCTTGAGGGCTTTGTGAGCCGTGTTAGACGCAGTGGACCCTACCACGTCAGCCGAAATGTCATCCAGCCACTGGTCTATGTTGTGAGTGAGGCCAGTAGCCTGAAGGTCCCTGATTGGGACAAACAAAGCCAGTTTCGAAACCACCGGCGCAACAGGGCAACCCTGAAGCAACCCAACTGTGGGAATTATTCCCGGCGAAACCGAATTTTCGGCTGAGACAAATCGTGTCCCACCATAAATTTGAAGGGAAAGCTCCAAAAGCAAAGGTGGGAACTGCAGCAGGAGTCCGGTGTCGACTACCGAGGCCCAAACTACACAATCATAGAAGCCTTTGATATCAAGAAAGAGTCCTACAAAGTGTTTGGACTGAGTTCGGGAGGCTTCGGCCCACAGCAACCGGCGGATGCCGATGTCTAGAGAAGTTCGACCTGGCACTGCGGCATCCCAAGGAGCCAGGGCCCTGGTAGGAGACCGTCCACTCTTGGATCAGGGACCACCTGGCTCTGCAGTAGTCCCTCCACAAAACGTGAGTTAAAGAGATAGGTCTCTCAGCAGTAGCCGATTTGGGCAGCATACAAACTTGTGTCAGGAGAAACTGCTGCGGGACTCGGAGGCCTCTTTCGAGCTCCTGATAAAATTCAGCGATGTCCTGAAGCATTGGCCAAGTCAATTTCTTGAGAAGGGACTTGCTCCAGCCATCCGGTCCTGGGGCAGTGACCCTGCCTTTGGAAAACCTTTGTTGCAGCTGTTCCGGGGAAATGGGGCTCAGGGTAGCGACCTGCTGAGCAGCCAGTTCCCGTAGCTTTCCGCGAGCCTGTTGCTCTGCGTGTGGAAGAGGAGGAAGGTCCTCAACTCTAAGTACGCCTTTCCAAGTGCGGAGCCATAGTTTGGTTCTAGCCAGGGCGCGGACCTCTGCGGACAGATCCCGAAAGGGACGTGCAGTGGTGATTTCACCTTTTTTGATCGTCTTGAAAAGGGGAGCCATCCCTTTTTCTTGGGCTCCCTGCAACCACGACCTGTACGACTTGGTCTGGGCATCCTGGTGAACTTTAGAGGCCAGCAGAAATTGCTCCTGCAATAATTGCTGGACGGGCTCGGGAACAGCTGCCTGCTCCGAGAGACAGGCCTGGAGCGTAGAAAGAAAGGAAACAGCCTCCTCCGAGTTGCCCTGCCAGTGGTCCAGGATCTGCGGCAAATACTCCTGGCATTGCTCTCGACGTTTGGGGTGGTCTCCCTGGCACAGAAATTGTACCCGGTGCCAAAAAGCCTGGCAAGAGCCTTCCCATGCGAACTGGGACATGCGAGGAACAGCTGGGAGGAATTCAACTTGGAGTTGGCGACCAATACCCTGGGACGTTTGCAAAAGACTGTGCTCCACCGAGCTGGAAATGGAAGCCAGTCGATTGCTCAGGGGGTCAGCCGACAAGGTGGTATCGGGCAAAGAGGCGAGGGTCTCCTCAACCTGCATGTAATCAAGCGGTTCTTCCCTGAAGGAAAGCACAAAGGAGGGAAGCTGTGGAGTGGTGAGCTGGAAAGCGCCCACATTAAGGGCAACTTGGATTGCTGCATGTGGCTTGAAAGGAACATCCCAGGAGGCATCAACCCGGAGCAAACCTTCCAGGCAGTGTGATACAGCCAGAAAATCAAGCTCATTGTCACCACATGTGGCTTTGTTGGGCCCAATTGGTTCAAGGGACAAACTTTGAAAAATGGCAGTGTCCAACAATTCCTTCAAAGGCGAGTTCCAATCTCCACCTATCAGGATTGGGCCCCTTACAGATTGACGAATTGCGCGCAGAGATGCTAGGATGTCAGAGTTGACCGGGGACCCGAAGCCGGAGGAGGACTGGAGGTACAGGCTAACTACTGTCAAGTCAGCCCCTTGTGTGCGTAGCGTCACCGCCACGTAGCCGCAACCTTGGTTGGTATACTGGCCTCGCAAACGGGCTCCCAGGTGGGCTCTAACTAAAACCCCTACTCCGCCTCTAGAGCTATTCCGTCGGCCTTCCCCAGGGGCTGCGGGCACAAGGAAGGAGTCAAAGCCCATGGCAGCCATGGACGAAATTTCAGCAACAACTTGGGACTCCAAAAGATGGTGCTCCTGAATCAAGATAACATCCCCTTGAGCTGAAAACCATTGCTTGACTTCTGGCCTCCAAGAAGTGATGTTGCAAGATGTGACTCGCATTTGCCTGTGCCCCTGTGGCTGCGATTTGCGCAAAACTTCAAAGCCCCGAGCAACAAGCAAGAGCAAAGTCAAGTCAAAAGAACGTTGGAGGGCCAAGATCTCTTGGCACAGCCACCAACCTAAGCTGCCCTGTTCAACCTGATCAAGAAGGTGGGCAACCAACTCCGAAGTTGCTCCCAACAGACCTGGGTTCTGGACAGCCTCCCACACCTGGCCTTCGAGTGTTCGCCACTGGCTGTGTGGGCTTGCCGACGGTGGCAACTCAGGTGGCATCTCACAAAGGGCAAGCTGAGAGAATGGCACCCTAATGTGTTTGGGCTGTTTCGCTCTGCGCCTGGTTTTATTACGTTTGCGGGTGACCCCAACCTCGGCGTGGCTCCCCGACGCCTGTAAGCGAGGAAACTCCTCAACTTGAGATGCCGTTGCTGAGGTTGTGGCCACAAAAGCAGAGATTGAAGAAGCACCGGTCACAGGGACCTCATCAAACTCAGTTGTCGAGAAAGACGGGGGCCAAAATTGGGGCCCTGTGATGAGTTGGGTGTCCTGGGACTGCAGCGGGGTGCTGTGGCGTAATCCTTTGGTAACAGTCTGCCAGGCACTCAAATCCCCAAAAGAATCCCAGTCTTCCTTACCAGAAAAACCAGGTAACCAAAACTGATCCCATACAAGGTCGGTGTTGCAAAATTGTGAGTAAGCCTCAACATACCCTGAAACCTTCTCTAAGGACTTGGGCTGCTGAGGTTGGCACTCCCCCAATGAAAACAAATCACTGTACAAAGAAATGGGTCTCTTAACCGATTCGCCGGAAAACCCGCATGGCTGAGAGCTGGACGCAGGGGCACAGGAAACGTCTTGATCAAGCAGAAGGGCAGGCTGAAATGCACAAGCAGGTTGCCCACTCTCCCCACTTAAAGGACCTTCCTCGAAAACAGACCTAACCTGGACCCCCAGCCCCACTCCCTAACCTTGCTGCGTGCTACGGCCTCGGCTCCTGGACCTGGGCTTGGCTTGCTCATGCGGCTCAGTGCCCTTGTGTTCTGGCAGAGTTTGGCTCAGCGGGGCACGGGTCGGAGCCGTCAAACCAGGCTGGTTTGTGGCTTCAACTTCCATATTCTGCTGCCCATCGTTAAGCTTACCGCGCTGGGCCTCCTCGTAAAGCTCCTTCTGCTCCTGGGTCAGGACAATCCCAACTTTGGCAAGCGTATCTAGAAGCCCTTCCAAGGGATCGTCCTTGCGCGCGGGGTCCTCCAGACCCAAAGCATCAGCACGGAGTGTGGCTTCCAACTCCGACTGCATAGCCGTGACTTCAGCTTGCTTGCTCTGCAAATCAGATTGGCAAACCTTCATCTTCTCAAGCAGCTCCTGGTAGGTTGCTTTGGCTCGGTCTATGCGAATCTGTAAAGCAGCAGTTTGCTGGATCATCTGTCGCAAGTCCGTAGTGCTCTGCTTAAAGCGACGAGTTGCAATCTCAATCTGCTGAGTCTGCGTGGGGGCCGGAGGATCAAGTGCTGCAAGGGCTTGCTGGATCGAAGGCGGCATTGACTCCAAGTGCTTCTTGCAAAGGGCCGCAAGGTCTGTTGGCTCCGACGCCACCGGCTCAGGGATGCCAGCTTGGCGCATCAGCTTCTTCTGATCATCAGACGCGGAATCCCACAGGTTCTTAGAGGCTTCGGCCTGCTCGTCAAGCCCACCCTTTGCCCCTTTGCCTTTTCCAGACTGGAGGCCTGGAGGCGGACTCGGCTGCCGGCCTGCTTGGAAACCTGCCTCGCTCAGTTCCTTCTGGACCTCTGGGGGAAACTTCTGCCAAAGAGTCGTGACGGCTTTGGAGAGGTTGCCCTCATGATTCCTAGGCCGTTGGGGGCTTTGAGTTGCACTCTCAGTGGTTGCGCTTCTGTCCCTGTTCTTCTTGGGACCCCGCGGGCGCAGTCTTTGAGTGACCGGAGCACCCTGTGTTTTCCAGGCGTTACCACACAGGTTGCAAAAGGGGTGGTGCTGGACTCTGTCTACGAAAATCCAGCTCTGCTTACCCGCCCTAGAGCAGTGAGGACAGACGATGTAGGGCGTTGCTGCACCCTTGGCACCGTTTTTTCCCCAAGTCATGGCGAGCAAGCTCAACCTGTGACAACGGCTGAGCAAGTGTTCGGCTTGAAAGCACGTGCAGTATGGCGCTACCCCGCCCCAACCCTTGCTGGACAGCCAGCCTACGACCTTTAAGGTTGCGGTTTGGGTTCCAGTCAGGGCCTTTAGCAAAAGTAGGGACTCCAGGCTAAAAGGCCACGTCGGCACTGCAAAGTCTGAGCCGAAAACTTGAGCCAGGATTGAAAATCACGCTCGAGCGGTCGGTCCGCTGGGCTGAGCCCAGTTCGAGTCAGGGTGAGACGAAGTTTGAGGGGAGTCACCTCACCCTGAGTTCTGAGCCTAGTCCACTTTGGGAGCGGCGAGTTTCTCTAGACCAGTCTGACATCAGGTGATGTCCTTAAACAGCACCCTCGGCACAGACTGGTCGAGCTCACCTGCCTACTGCGGTTGCCCTCAGCCTACCTTCCAAGGAGTCTCCTCACTTTGAGCTAGGCGGCAACAAAAGGGTGCAAGGGAGGTATCTCAACCTTGTAGCTTCTCCAAGTCCACGGAGTCTCCTCACGTTGTTGGCTTGTAGAGCAAGGGAGTAACCTCACCTTGAGCAGACTTAGGCTTGTGACCAAATTGGCTCGTTGAATTAAAGCTGGAAAGGGGAGTCTCCTCACCCTGGAGCGGCTTGCAAGCTTAAGGGAGTCACCTCACCTTAAGACCCTTCAAGGGGTTTCTCAACTTGTTGGGGTGTCCAAACTTGGGATCGGAACGAGCTGCCAGGTTGTATCATCCGGATTGCTCCAAGGGTTGCTCAGGGGAATGACCATACCAACCCTGTAGCACAAAGGGAGGTAGGTTAAGAACCCCGAGTCCTTTAAACCCTCGAAGTGGTGCGGGAAGTCCTGGAGGCGGTGGAGGAAGACCTTGGCCAAAACCTCGGGGGAGCCATAGAGGTGGATTTGTTCTTCCACCCATGGCCCAAACATTTCATGTTTGGCACATAGGCCAAGGAGCCCCTTGGTTGCCGCCTTTCCAGGCCAGTGCTTGTGCTGCGCTTCTCTCCAGCGGCCCCCGTCGTACAAACAAACCTGCACGTAGTCGGCCGAGCGCAGCTTTGCACTTTGGAGCGCCATGTTCTCGGCGCGTGTGCGCGCCAAGGTCGGGAGGGCCCAACCTACGTTGTGCTCCCCAAGATCCGACAAGCGGATATGGCAGGCACACAAAAACGCGACCACACTTAACAAGGCCAGGAGGTCCGGGACATCAAGTGTCCTAAGCCTTCCCTGCGGAGAAGCCACAGGGATGACCCGCCTGTAGAAAACCGCGCGGGCTCGAAGAGAAAAACCCCGGCCGTGGCCATTCTCTGACAAGGTGAGCAGGACTTCACCAGAAGACCCCGGTCGAGGAATAAAGGTGAAATCTCTGGATAGTCCCTCCAGAAAAATCTGCTCCTGGTCCATGGCCTCGGCGAGCCCCAGCTTGAGGACCTGAACTTCGGCTCCAAGTCCCCATTGAGCCGGGGGCTCCAAGGTGACACGACTGCCACCTACCCCCAATACGGCCCATACCCCTCCAAGCTCGTCCTCCAGCTCCGCCGGAGTGTAAGTAGTCCAAGGCGTGCCAGACGTGCCTTTTTTGTTTAGGGACACGCCTCGGAGGGATCTCGGGATAAAAGAAGCTCCAAGGGAACCTCCGGATCTGGTTCCCCTCTGATGCCCTCGCCCTTGATTCCCGGATCTGGGCCTGAATGGGACTGCGCTGGGGATGGAGCTTCGGTGGTGGCCGGTGAATTTGCCTCAACCTGGGCACTGGGGACAGGATCTGGGTGAGGTGAGGGTTCCTCAACCTGCTCAGGCACCAAAGAAGAGGCTGGCTCAGGTGAGATCTTCTCAACCTGTGTTTTGGAAGCCGGGCATTCTGTATCCGGCTTGGGCGCCGGTGAGGTAACCTCAACCTGGGAGCTTTGGGCAGGCTCCTGCTTAGGAGAGGTCAGTACCTCTTCCTGCTCAGGCTCCAAGGGAGAGGCCGGTGCAGGCGAGACCTTCTCAACCTGGGTTGTGGCGGCCGGGCCTGGATCACCAGCATCTGTATCCGGCTTGGTTGCCGGTGAAGGAACCTCAATCTGAGAACTCTGGGCAGGTTCCTGCTTAGGAGAGGTCAGCACCTCATCCTGCTCAGGCCCCAAAGGAGAGGTTGGTGCAGGCGAGACCTGCTCAACCTGGGTTGTGGAGGCTAGGCTTGGTTCATCAGCATTGGAAGGCGAGGGCACCTCAGCCTGCAGATTGGAACCGGAGGCTCTTGGCGAGGCCTCCTCAGCCTGGGCCTCTGTGCGTTGCCGCTTTGGCGGTGGTGGTGGTGGGGTTCGGGCTACCCCCGTCTTGGGTGCGGCTTTTGGCCTCGTGATAGGGGCCTCCACCGACCTTGACAAGTTGGGACCAGAAGCCGGAGGTTCCCGGTCGGTACCTGAATGCTGGCTTTGCCTGGAGTACCTTGATCTCGAAATAGCAGGTTTGCCCTCACTAAAACGATGCTGCAAGAGGGCCTGGTACCGCTGTTCCGTTACCGGGTCCTCGAAAGGGGCATTCTGCCCCTTCCCTGGCTTGTTCTTCCCTTTTCCTTTACCCATCTTGGAGCCAAAAGCTGCGAGAAGGCTCAGACATGGAGGGTTAGCAAGACCAGGTACGAGTAGCACTTAGACCAGGCTACATCTGCAGGCTTGGCGCAAACAGCACCTACCCCATCATCAGTAATAAGCTTGGAGGGGAGAAGTAATGTACGATAATGTCCAGAGGTCGGGGAGTTGCCAAAATGCGAGACCACGGCCTTGGGGTAGTAACGAAGAAGTTCCCCATCCAATCCCTCAAGCACACAAGGATCCTCAAAACCAACTGGGTTCTCGAGCCTCCGAAAACCCCCCCCGTCCCCAACAAACCTCAAAAGCTGCAATGCAATCAAAGGCGGGTGAGTGAGGATTTTCACTTCTCCACCTTGTTGCCAACTTGCCAGGAGTTCCCTCATAGAGACTTCGTGCTCCGGGAGGTGAAGAGGAAGTGGGAAAAAGTTACCCTCGTGGTGAGGTGCATTGGGAGCATGAGCTCTCCATGAAACGCAAGAGAGGTCACGGGGAAACCCCGAAGAAAGGTGCATGAGAAGTTGACAAACATCATGCTGGCTGTTTGGGGATTCCCATCGACCCTGGCCTGCAACTAATCTCTTCCAAACCAGGGACTGCCACAGCTCGACTTTGCGTTGATCTTTCAACCATCGCAGAATGCCCTGGATGGGGGATCCAGCAAAGGGGCTGGAGGCATAAAGGAGCAGATCAATCCAAAAGAAACCAACCACCAAAGAATTGGTATAACAATGATTGGATGGATTTTGGAACTTCACCTTGCGAACAATGGAGCCAGCAGCCCTTAAGTCTCCAAGCTCCGGGCTACAAGAATCCCGGTGATCGCGGACAGCAGGAGAGGGAGGCTCAATCCTGACCATGTTCTGCAAGGGAGGGTCGTCGGAAGTGAGGGTTTGCAGGGGAGTGGCCTCAACCCTGTTAAGTGGTGTTGCAAAGAAGTTGCTAAGGTTTCGGGCTTTTGGGAGGGTCTCCTTAGAAAGCTTGCTAGCCTTCTTGGAAGCAGGTAGTGACTCCGGAACCCCTACACCACTTAACAGACTCTTGGTGAACTTAGTCAGTTTGTTAGTGTGTTTACGGGTCACACACAGGGACTGGAGGAGCCCCGGGACTTTCTTTGCCCGCGCTGGCAAAATGCCTTCACACACTTTACACTGCCAAGCTTTGCCAATGGAAACAAGCTGATGGGAGGAGTGACAGGCCAGGTGCTCCGGGGGACGACCTTCCCCTCCTAGGCACGGCTGTGCAAGGACCTGCTGGAACAGTGACGGAGGGTCCACTTGCTGCAGGTAAAGGCCACATTTCCCACACATGGCTGTGAGGTTCGTCGGGTGCTGACTCCGAATTTCCCACTGGTGTCCCTGCGGAGATACGGTTTGGCTGACGAGTTGCTCAATCTGCTGCCTTTTGTTAAGGGTTGGAGGTTTTGGCTGGCGCTTGCAGAAAATAATCTTTTTATCCTGCGTAGTAATCAAAATCTCCGCCCTCTGACTAAGTAGCTAAGTAGCTGGGAAAGGGTGGAAACCAGCGTGTCAACTTGCCGGACTTGCTTTCTGGCATCAGGGTGCAAAGCTTGGTCAGCCCTGGACCCGGCAAGCTGGTCAGCTTCCTGATTCAAATGCCAACGCCAAACCTCATCTTTTCCAAACTTTTCAGCAAATTTTCCTACATCCAAGTGGGCCTTGACCCAATGAAGGTGTTGTGGGGAGATGCTCTGCCATTGGGGTTTCCAAAACATGGAATGCTTGGATGTAACCGCCTTAGCTGCGGCCTGCTTGCAAGCTACCCGAGAATCTGTAGTAAGATCCGTCAGGCCCGGGCAAAGCTCATGGGCCTTGACAATGGCATGGACCTCCCCATCTAGAACCGTGGCCGGCCGAGGCAAAACCCCGCTCGCAGTTGCGATGACTGTGATGCTTTGGCCCGTTTTACGTGCTAGAATCACAGCCCATCCAATGGTCCTCAATCTGGGATCGGAAGAGAATTTGCCACCACTGGCATCAGTGCCAATGACAAAATCCGAGTCCCAGGTCTGTGACGGCCAGGTGCCCTCATACCTATCCTCAGCATTCTGAAGTGGCGAGGAGACGTAGGCAAGAGGGGGAAGGGCTCGCAACCAAAGGCAGGGCGCAGGATGGGACTGACGCATTTGTTCAAGATGCCGGGGAAGCTTTGGCTGTCTAGCCCATCTAGGGCAGTCCCACAGCACATGTTGTAGTGTGTTGTCTGACTCAATGCCCCGATCCTTGCAGTAAGGGCACTTGGGGTGGCCACCACTTCCCGCATGCACAACTGCTCCTTGCCAGATTGACCGGTAGAAGGTCAGACGTTTGGTCTTCTTTAAAGCAATGCGGCGATGAATTGTAAAATCTACACCATCCTGAGCTCCTTGACCGCCATGTTGGCAAGAGATGGCTCGCAATCTTTCGCCCTTGATGGTAGACCGAATCTTGCGCCGCAGCTCCTGAAAAAGAAAGGGGCTGAAGTCAACGGGCCAGGGGTGGCCATCAATATGCCAGACTTCCGGGGACTGGACATCCCATCCCATGTCCCTGGCATACTGAATCATGGCCGAAATGGGTCCGGCAACGATTTTCCAAGGGTGAGGCGAAGCCTCCAACCTGGATTTGACCAAGGGCCAGGACCTTTGAACTTCCGCCCAAATGGAAGGAGAACGGCCCAGAATACGAAGGAAGACTTGCAAATGCTCACAAATGATCTGCTCGCGGGGATCCGGAAATCTGTGGGAGAACATCTCCAAGACGGTCAGGGTTCCTCCAAGATGTTGGCGTCCTAAGCTACCAGCCAGCACAGCGCGGTGCCATTTCAACCGTTTGGGGCTAACACCCTGTGCCTGATGGCCATAGGTGGCACATGTCATGATGGATCCGCGCACAACCCTAGTGCGTGAACAATGCGAATCAACACCTAAAGCACGAAGGCGCTTGTGGCGGCCTTGCGCCTTCTTGTGCCTGCCAAGAGAGGTGGCAAGCCTGCGGCGTCTGCCAGCATTGCTGTCAACCCCTAAGTCTTTGGCTAACAGAGTAATGCCAGGATCTTGGTCCGAACGCAGACGCTCAAGAACTTGAGAGGTGGCAGAATCTGAGCAAAGAAACTTGGTTTTCTCCAAGGAAACCTGAAGATTTCGTTCCGCAAGAGAATCTCGCAGTATACGAAATGTCTTGAGGGCTTTGTGAGCCGTGTTAGAAGCAGTGGAACCTACCACGTCAGCCGAAATGTCATCCAGCCACTGGTCTATGTTGTGAGTGAGGCCAGTAGCCTGAAGGTCCCTGATTGGGACAAACAAAGCCAGTTTCGAAACCACCGGCGCAACAGGGCAACCCTGAAGCAACCCAACTGTGGGAATTATTCCCGGCGAAACTGAATTTTCGGCTGAGACAAATCGTGTCCCACCATAAATTTGAAGGGAAAGCTCCAAAAGCAAAGGTGGGAACTGCAGCAGGAGTCCGGTGTCGACTACCGAGGCCCAAACTACACAATCATAGAAGCCTTTGATATCAAGAAAGAGTCCTACAAAGTGTTTGGACTGAGTTCGGGAGGCTTCGGCCCACAGCAAACGGCGGATGCCGATGTCTAGTGATGTTCGTCCTGGCACTGCGGCATCCCAAGGAGCCAGGGCCTGGTAGGAGACCGTCCACTCTTGGATCAGGGACCACCTGGCTCTGCAGTAGTCCCTCCACAAAACGTGAGTTAAAGAGATAGGTCTCTCAGCAGTAGCCGATTTGGGCAGCATACAAACTTGTGTCAGGAGAAACTGCTGCGGGACTCGGAGGCCTCTTTCGAGCTCCTGATAAAATTCAGCGATGTCCTGAAGCATTGGCCAAGTCAATTTCTTGAGAAGGGACTTGCTCCAGCCATCCGGTCCTGGGGCAGTGACCCTGCCTTTGGAAAACCTTTGTTGCAGCTGTTCCGGGGAAATGGGGCTCAGGGTAGCGACCTGCTGAGCAGCCAGTTCCCGTAGCTTTCCGCGAGCCTGTTGCTCTGCGTGTGGAAGAGGAGGAAGGTCCTCAACTCTAAGTACGCCTTTCCAAGTGCGGAGCCATAGTTTGGTTCTAGCCAGGGCGCGGACCTCTGCGGACAGATCCCGAAAGGGACGTGCAGTGGTGATTTCACCTTTTTTGATCGTCTTGAAAAGGGGAGCCATCCCTTTTTCTTGGGCTCCCTGCAACCACGACCTGTACGACTTGGTCTGGGCATCCTGGTGAACTTTAGAGGCCAGCAGAAATTGCTCCTGCAATAATTGCTGGACGGGCTCAGGAACAGCTGCCTGCTCCGAGAGACAGGCCTGGAGCGTAGAAAGAAAGGAAACAGCCTCCTCCGAGTTGCCCTGCCAGTGGTCCAGGATCTGCGGCAAATACTCCTGGCATTGCTCTCGACGTTTGGGGTGGTCTCCCTGGCACAGAAATTGTACCCGGTGCCAAAAAGCCTGGCAAGAGCCTTCCCATGCGAACTGGGACATGCGAGGAACAGCTGGGAGGAATTCAACTTGGAGTTGGCGACCAATACCCTGGGACGTTTGCAAAAGACTGTGCTCCACCGAGCTGGAAATGGAAGCCAGTCGATTGCTCAGGGGGTCAGCCGACAAGGTGGTATCGGGCAAAGAGGCGAGGGTCTCCTCAACCTGCATGTAATCAAGCGGTTCTTCCCTGAAGGAAAGCACAAAGGAGGGAAGCTGTGGAGTGGTGAGCTGGAAAGCGCCCACATTAAGGGCAACTTGGATTGCTGCATGTGGCTTGAAAGGAACATCCCAGGAGGCATCAACCCGGAGCAAACCTTCCAGGCAGTGTGATACAGCCAGAAAATCAAGCTCATTGTCACCACATGTGGCTTTGTTGGGCCCAATTGGTTCAAGGGACAAACTTTGAAAAATGGCAGTGTCCAACAATTCCTTCAAAGGCGAGTTCCAATCTCCACCTATCAGGATTGGGCCCCTTACAGATTGACGAAT
Organism: Symbiodinium sp. CCMP2592; assembly: GCA_905221615.1. Classification (NCBI taxonomy): domain Eukaryota; class Dinophyceae; order Suessiales; family Symbiodiniaceae; genus Symbiodinium; species Symbiodinium sp. CCMP2592. The sequence goes on from CAJNDT010000922.1 coordinate 16,190, forward strand.
TGCGCGCAGAGATGCTAGGATGTCAGAGTTGACCGGGGACCCGAAGCCGGAGGAGGACTGGAGGTACAGGCTAACTACTGTCAAGTCAGCCCCTTGTGTGCGTAGCGTCACCGCCACGTAGCCGCAACCTTGGTTGGTATACTGGCCTCGCAAACGGGCTCCCAGGTGGGCTCTAACTAAAACCCCTACTCCGCCTCTAGAGCTATTCCGTCGGCCTTCCCCAGGGGCTGCGGGCACAAGGAAGGAGTCAAAGCCCATGGCAGCCATAGACGAAATTTCAGCAACAACTTGGGACTCCAAAAGGTGGTGCTCCTGAATCAAGACAACATCCCCTTGAGCTGAAAACCATTGCTTGACTTCGGGCCTCCAAGAAGTGATGTTGCAAGATGTGACACGCATTTGCCTATGCCCCTGTGGCTGCGATTTGCGCAAAACTTCAAAGCCCCGAGCAACAAGCAGGAGCAAAGTCAAGTCAAAAGAACGTTGGAGAGCCAAGATCTCTTGGCACAGCCACCAACCTAAGCTGCCCTGTTCAACCTGATCAAGAAGGTGGGCAACCAACTCCGAAGTTGCTCCCAACAGACCTGGGTCCCGGACAGCCTCCCACACCTGGCCTTCGAGTGTTCGCCACTGGCTGTGTGGGCTTGCCGACGGTGGCAACTCAGGTGGCATCTCACAAAGGGCAAGCTGAGAGAATGGCACCCTAATGTGTTTGGGCTGTTTCGCTCTGCGCCTGGTTTTATTCCGTTTGCGGGTGACCCCAACCTCGGCGTGGCTCCCCGACGCCTGTAAGCGAGGAAACTCCTCAACTTGAGATGCCGTTGCTGAGGTTGTGGCCACAAAAGCAGAGATTGAAGAAGCACCGGTCACAGGGACCTCATCAAACTCAGTTGTCGAGAAAGACGGGGGCCAAAATTGGGGTCCAGTGATGAGTTGGGTGTCTTGGGACTGCAGCGGGGTGCTGTGGCGTAATCCTTTGGTTACAGTCTGCCAGGCACTCAAATCCCCAAAAGAATCCCAGTCTTCCTTACCAGAAAAACCAGGTAACCAAAACTGATCCCATACAAGGTCGGTGTTGCAAAATTGTGAGTAAGCCTCAACATACCCTGAAACCTTCTCTAAGGACTTGGGCTGCTGAGGTTGGCACTCCCCCAATGAAAACAAATCACTGTACAAAGAAATGGGTCTCTTAACCGATTCGCCGGAAAACCCGCAGGGCTGAGAGCTGGACGCAGGGGCACAGGAAACATCTTGATCAAGCAGAAGGGCAGGCTGAAATGCACAAGCAGGTTGCCCACTGTCCCCACTTAAAGGACCTTCCTCGAAAACAGACCTAACCTGAACCCCCAGCCCCACTCCCTAACCTTGCTGCGTGCTACGGCCTCGGCTCCTGGACCTGGGCTTGGCTTGCTCATGCGGCTCAGTGCCCTTGTGTTCTGGCAGAGTTTGGCTCAGCGGGGCACGGGTCGGAGCCGTCAAACCAGGCTGGTTTGTGGCTTCAACATCCATATTCTGCTGCCCATCGTTAAGCTTACCGCGCTGGGCCTCCTCGTAAAGCTCCTTCTGCTCCTGGGTCAGGACAATCCCAACTTTGGCAAGCGTATCTAGAAGCCCTTCCAAGGAATCGTCCTTGCGCGCGGGGTCCTCCAGACCCAAAGCATCAGCACGGAGTGTGGCTTCCAACTCCGATTGCATAGCCGTGACTTCAGCTTGCTTGCTTTGCAAGTCAGATTGGCAAACCTTCATCTTCTCAAGCAGCTCCTGGTAGGTTGCTTTGGCTCGGTCTATGCGAATCTGTAAAGCAGCAGTTTGCTGGATCATCTGTCGCAAGTCCGTAGTACTCTGCTTAAAGCGACGAGTTGCAATCTCAATCTGCTGAGTCTGCGTGGGGGCCGGAGGATCAAGTGCTGCAAGGGCTTGCTGGATCGAAGGCGGCAATGACTCCAAGTGCTTCTTGCAAAGGGCCGCAAGGTCTGTTGGCTCCGACGCCACCGGCTCAGGGATGCCAGCTTGGCGCATCAGCTTCTTCTGATCATCAGACGCGGAATCCCACAGGTTCTTAGAGGCTTCGGCCTGCTCGTCAAGCCCACCCTTTGCCCCTTTGCCTTTTCCAGACTGGAGGCCTGGAGGCGGACTCGGCTGCCGGCCTGCTTGGAAACCTGCCTCGCTCAGTTCCTTCTGGACCTCTGGGGGAAACTTCTGCCAAAGAGTCGTGACGGCTTTGGAGAGGTTGCCCTCATGATTCCTAGGCCGTTGGGGGCTTTGAGTTGCACTCTCAGTGGTTGCGCTTCTGTCCCTGTTCTTCTTGGGACCCCGCGGGCGCAGTCTTTGAGTGACCGGAGCACCCTGTGTTTTCCAGGCGTTACCACACAGGTTGCAAAAGGGGTGGTGCTGGACTCTGTCTACGAAAATCCAGCTCTGCTTACCCGCCCTAGAGCAGTGAGGACAGACGATGTAGGGCGTTGCTGCACCCTTGGCACCGTTTTTTCCCCAAGTCATGGCGAGCAAGCTCAACCTGTGACAACGGCTGAGCAAGTGTTCGGCTTGAAAGCACGTGCAGTATGGCGCTACCCCGCCCCAACCCTTGCTGGACAGCCAGCCTACGACCTTTAAGGTTGCGGTTTGGGTTCCAGTCAGGGCCTTTAGCAAAAGTAGGGACTCCAGGCTAAAAGGCCACGTCGGCACTGCAAAGTCTGAGCCGAAAACTTGAGCCAGGATTGAAAATCAACTCCCCCTCATGAACCTGTCGTCGAGAAAAGGTACCGGTCCAGTGGCTGCTGTTGCGTATTGGGCTCGTAGATCTTCTCACGGTCCACGATAGTTTTATGGCTCTTCCAAAAACGGCTGCGGCTGTACAAAGAGGCGTCAGCACCTACCAAGCACTCAAAGCCCTAAGAGCTGTGTGAGCAAAAGCTTCGGGGTAGTGCTGGGTGTTCTTCAGAACGAACATCTTACTATGCTCGTGGTTTCCAGGGCACTTTAATTTATCCATGCAGTGAATGAGAACATGACTGTTCGAGCACAACCTCCAAACCTTCTTCACAGGAAGTGCGTCCATTCCAACCATACCGCAGGCGCAGCCATGCACAAGAGCGGTCTCATGCGGATTGATCTTAAGGAATGACTTCGTAGCGGACCATCCCCAGTAAGCACAACGTTGCGGCCACTCAATGACCCAAGTTGCCGAATCAGATGTGTTGACTAGCTTCAAGAAGCTCTTCCAGAGCTTTCTGTGGACTGTGAAGAGTCCCTTAATTCTATCATCATAGTGATCTGCAGATCGGGCTTGGTGATACCGCTGCCAAGGCGAACCACCGGTACAGGGCGTCGAAGCCCACACAACAACATGCATGTTCCGACGGTGCGCCGAACGAAGCGCATGCTCAATGAGCTCGATGGTCTCCGGAAGAGTCCCATCCGTTTCTTCCGTCACGGGAATAGCATGGATGCCATAGTGGCTAGCAAGCTTAGTCAACCAGGCTTCTCCAGAGGTGCAGAACTCGACCATCACAATGTAATGCGGTGTCTGCAACCGACAACGACCAACCAACACACTCCAAGGATCATCGACGCTTGCAGAAAACAGACCTTTGAACGCGGCAAACACAAGGCAACGGACCGGGGGCGCATCACCTCGAAGATAGTCACTACGGGTGAGACGTTCCTCAAGACACAACTGTCCTATATGATACCAAGTTTGCGCGACACTCAAGTTCTTTGTTTGCAAGTCGGCGACGTTATCCGTTCCTGGGACGTGTGTAACCAGGATCTCGCCGTTCTCAACCTTATCCTGCAAGTAGCAAAGACGAAGGTCCACATGACGCATCCTTCTCAGGAAGCCGGACATCATACTGACTTGGCGAGCGGAAGAGCTGTCCGTAGGCAGGTATAGGGGTTGCGCAACGCTTTCGAAAAGGTGGCCCAAAAGCTGCCCCAATCCTACAAGCTCGCGCGCCATCTCAACCATAGCGAAAAGCTCAGACTCCGCACTGGAGAGTGCTACGATAGGCTGGAGCCTCGAGTAAGTCTTGATACAATTCCCATTCAGGTAAATCACTCCTCCGCTGGTGCTCTTCCGTCCAGTAGAGCGCTCAGAGGCCCAATTAGCGTCGCTGAATCCAACGAGGGTTGCAGTCCCAGGTTGAGCTTTGGAGTCCTTCTGAAAGACCTGAACAAGATCGGGACCTCCAAAAGCCAACGAAGCACTTTACGCATACAATCCTCATGCACAGCGCGCGGACAGGCTTGACCTCTAGACAGCATGGAGTGAAAATAACACAAATCCCCCCTGGTTTGCACAAGCCAGCCTAGTTTCCCTAGGGTGCTTCTAAAGCGGCTCGCGGCTTCAGGGGAGAGCTCTTCGGAGGGCTTCTCGGGGTCTTCCTTGTCAAGGATCGATCGGAGGTCTGGTGGTGCAGTGCAGGGCTTCATCTTCCTGCGGTTCTCCTGGCTCCACCCAAAAGCCTCGAAGATCGAATCGACGTATTCTTTCTTCACAGCCAACAAGATCTCATGGCCACGCTTGATTATCTCACGGCCTAGGAATCCGATCCTGCCGTCCTCATCCAAGCGTCCAGTCAACTTGACCTTAAGACGGCCCATGAGGAAGTCTAGAAGCTGTTGGTTTGCCTCTTTCGTTCTTGTGGCTAGCAAGATGTCGTCGACGTACACAAGACAAAGCACAAGGATGTCTCCCCAATACCCTTTGTACAACGTAGGTTCAATAAGAGAAGGAAACAATCCCAACTCAGCAAGAAGTCCAGCAAGATGCTTCTGCCACGAAAGGCCTGCCGATCTCAAGCCATATATGGCTTTCTCCAGGATGACGTAAACCTTAGAGCCATCAAGGTTCTGAAAGCATCCCGGCAACTCAAGCACGGTATCAAGAACCAACTTGGCATACAAGAAGGCAGTCGAAACGTCAAGTCCCCAAAGGACAAGCGTATCCTGGACAACACGACAGATGAAAGCCTTGAAGGCCTCCACAGAAGCAGTCTGGCTCGCAATGCCCAAGTCAAGCGCCGAAGGTTGATTGAAAGCAAAGTCTTTTGCAACAAGGCGCGCACGCACAATGTGCTGATCGTCAACATCAACCTTGTCAGTGAAGACAAAACGCGACTTAATGATCTTGGCACCTGTCTCCTGGCAGTGGGTCTTAATCTCATCATAGGTGCGGGCGTTGCCGACACCCAAGTTGTGCATAGCAGACACCTCTTTCTGCATGCCAACCCACGTTTTCTCAGGATCCAAAGGCAAGCCACTGACATCATCAACCACAGAAGTGGGCTTGATGACCCACACCTCCCGATCACCGAAAGGCATGGCTACCCCCTCATCGGGGTTACTGTGCTGAGCGGGTGCTTTTCTCTTAAGCTGAGCAGCAAACAAGCCGACCTCACCGTAATCAACAGGACTCAGGTGATGCTTCTGGTCCGGAATCACTGAGAACATGAACTGAGGCATGCTCGTACTGTCAAGGACATCCGGGACCTGAGCAACATCCATGGGCACAGTGTAGTCGTCCATATCAACCTGATCCATCTCAACGTCCCCACCAGGGAGATACTCCTGAGGGAGCTCAGAGTCTTGGGCTGCTTGTGAGGGTTCGGGCACCAGGTGCTGCAGATCCTCAGGAACAGGAGACCCAGGAAGACTGGGCTCGTAGTCCAAGCTCTCTTCTTCAAACTCCACAACTTCAGGGTTCGGGTTGATTTTTACTTGAGGCTTGTCAGGGGCTTGTTGCTGTTCAGGATTGTCAAGATCACCGAGCGTATCCCTGATGTAATCACGAAAGCGAACTTTGCAACGCCTAGAGTGGAAGCGCGATCTACCTAAGCATCCCGGACAACGTGCCGTTTTGTTGTTTTCAAGCCATTCAGGCGCCGGTTGCGGCAACGGGATTGCTTTCCTCGGTAGGGCCACCCCTGGTAGGCTTTCATAATCAGGCTCATCAGGATTAGCCTCGGCGATAGTGGGTAACAAGTTCGACGAGAACGTCACTGGGTAGGCCATCTTGAGAGCCCGGGCGACGCATCTTTTCATAGACCCATTTGAGAGTCTGATCATGCAGTGATGCCCTTGCCCACCAATCACGGGGCCGAGATAGGCACCAATGTCGTATCGACCATCAACTTGTGATGCAAGGTGTTCTGGGGGCTGAATGTACATGATGCAAGCGAAAGGAAACAACAAGTGAGGCGTGTGACTCTCACCCAAAGCTCGCTGCAAAGGACTCAACAGTTGACCTTGTGACGTTCCAAACCGGTTGTGTGAAGCAGCAGCATGGCTGTGAAGCAGTTCCATCGCTTCCTCATTAGCCAACAGTTTCAAACCACTCACACCCTTAGCATGAAGCTCGTTGGCCAAAGCTGTTTCTTTAAGCGTTCGGATCGCTCTCTCAGCTACCGGGGCGTGTCTGTTAGGCGAGGTTTTCGTAGAAACTGAACTCCCACCTGTAACCTCAACGACCTCGGCTGCCATAGCTGCTAAAAGCGGTTCCCCGTCGTGCACAACATGAACCTCTTTAAGGCCGAATGATTTGAGGAATCTGACTAGCTTACCCACCGTGACCTTTCGGTTATCTCCCACACAAGTCGCAGCTGTCCCTATACAATATGTCGGCACGTGGACCACAGCGATCAATCGGATGCCTCGATACCAGTATTGATCCATCTGTACCTCAAGTGGGTCGACACTTTTGCGTGTTCGGGCGGGCGCTAGCCCTTTAGACCTTACACAGCTAGGACAGCCACCCCAGTAGGGGGTATGACCCTGACGTTGGTGGCGCAATCTAGCTTCGGCACCGATGTTTTCGGGGAGAGCTTCTTCAGGGTCTACCGGGGGTTTGGTGTTGTTCGGGGTGGTTCTCTCTAACCCTTCACGGTCATCACCATCATCATCAAAAAGCTGCTCTAGCTCTTCAACACCAATGGCACCACCCACATCACCTGAATCAAGCAATGGGCGACCGACCGACATGCACGCTGAACTACCTACTGGCACGCAGGCTGCACGACCTACCTGCAAGCAAGCTAGACTACCTACCGGAACACAAGCTGGGCAACCTACCTGCACGCAAGCTAGACTACCTACCGGAACACAAGCTGGGCAACCTACCTGCACGCAAGCTGGACTACCTAGCTGAACACACGCTGGGCAACCTACCGGCAGCACTTCTCTGACAGCGGCACTCTGCAAGAGAACTTCACGAGCTCTCTCTTTTGGCTGCTGCTCAAGAGCGGCTAAAGTTACAGGTCGCTGTCGCTGCTGATTGCCTCGACCTCTTCGAGGTCTACAAGCGGAGGAACCAAAGGTGCCGGTTTCGCTGCCGTTGCCAAACTGGTCGGCGGCGCCACACTCATCATCGCCGGGTCCGTGTAATCGATGTGGTAGTGTGTGTTCCGTGGCTTTGGCACATGCTTGGATGCCGGCATCAGCTTCTTTGTTGTAGGCCTTGGTGTGGCTGCCGGCGGCATGAACGACGGCCTTGATGTTGGAAATGGCGCCCTGAGAGAAGGCGCTGCTGTGGGCGTTGGCATCGGCGCTGAACTCGGCGCCACTGGTACTGTACTCGGCCTCGGTGCTGTGGTCGGTCGGGCCGGATAGGGCCTGTAGCGGTAATCCATGGGGATCTGCGGGGGCACGTGCATCTGCATGGGCACCGGAATCTGCATAGGAACCTGCATCTGCATGGGAACCTGCATGTGCACGGGAAAATGTATGGGCACCTGCATCTGCATTGTTGCTGGCACCGACCTTTGAGCTGGAACTCGAGGAGGCTCCGGCGTATTCTCCACCAACGGTGGCGCCGGCGGTGGCGCCGGTGGTCTCGGGGCCTTCCCCTTCTCCTTTGAGGCTGCTGCTTTTGCAAGGGACGCTCTGCGGGCGAAGGTCGCGGCATCCTCCGTGTCCATGAAGCCGAGGCGCACTCCTTCTATGGCCGAAAAAGGCATGTGGCGTAGCTGACTTGGCACCTCCGGAGGTACCGCTGTAGATGTGGTCCCCACCGGCGTTGTAGATAGTGTCGTGGGAACCTCCGGTGGCTCTGTGTCCCCCCCTGGCGTTGAAGCTGGTGCCGTGGGGGCTTTCGGTGGCTCCTCCTGGAGCTTCGTAGTCTTTGGTGGCGTCCCCTTTGGCGCCTTTGGTGCGGAAGCCGTCCTCGCCTTGCCCTTTGCGACCACCCTCTTTGGCGGCGGCGGTGTCGCTGTCCAAATGTTCACTGCCCTTGCCGGCGGCTTCGGGGAAACCACAGGTGCCACTGGAGGCGTACTCGGCGTCTTCGGTGTTGCCATAGGCTCCTTCGGGAGCGTAATAGGGCGTACTTGGCACCATAGCTGTTGAGCCTGGGGTCTTCGGTGGAGTCACAGGCTGCTGTGCCCCACGTATCGCGGACAACACCCCCTGCCTCCTTTCGCTGGCTCGCTGCCTGATAGATCCGCAATTTTCTCCTGCATAACGGCGCCCTGGGAGCGGGCGCACCCGGCCAGGAGCAATGTTGGAGGCTGTGGTGCTCGACGTTGGTCTCCAGCTGCCCCAACACTCGTCCTCGTCCGTCTCCTCCTCCTGTGCTTCCACGCTCATAGGGACCGTGCTCGGCTCCGGCACGGGAGGCATAGGAGTTGTATCCGGCTCTGGCATGGGTGGCTTGAGAGAAGCCACTCTCCCACGCCATGCGTACACAGGAGTAGTCACGACCGGGCTGTCTGGAGAGTCTTGCCTGGCCAGTGCCTTGGCACCAGCCTTCGTAAGAGCGCCGCGGGGAGAAGTCTCCGATCCTGGCAGAATCAACGGACTCGGCGGCTCCACCGGGCTGCTTTCGAAAAGGCTCGCAAAACTCATCGGCGGACTCTCTTCCACCTCTGCTGTCGGCAGGTCCGGCTCTGTGAGGTGAGGAGACAATTCCGGGGAAGAGACCGGAGTCGGCAGCGCCACGTCGTTGGAGAGCTCCGTCTGCTCCGCCGGCAACCTTTGAACCCGGAAGGTCGAGTTCTCCATGTCCTGGTCTTCCATCTCTTGGTCCGGATTCGAACCAGACATCATGCCTTACACACCCTATTTGGCCTTCCGAGCATGAGCGGCTTTGGGCTTCGGGGTATTCACTGCCGGGACCTAAAAGGTGAGAAGACGCAACCGACCGACCGACGCACAAGCTACCTACACTCCTAGATCCTACTTCTCCTAAGGGGTGAGACGAGGCAACCGTCGAAACTGCAGTGCCTACGCTTCCCTTCTCTTCACTTTGCAAAACAAGCATAGAAGGATCTGGCTCTACATAGGTGCAAGCTTTCAACCAGGACGTGTTGGCGTACAATTCTGTCTCAAAGCGCAGACCACCCGGAGGATAGGCTACGTGTAACTGAGGATCATAGTCATAATGAAAGATCCTAAACCCTAAGGACTGCAAGATGCCTGAGCTAAGGATGCTTATCGAATTGGGAGCAATATACGCTTCCAGCTGCACTCGAATCTCTCTGTAAGTTTGGGTTCCAGAGGGCCCCGCTTCGAAACAAGGGAACCAAAGCTCTAGCAACCCATACCTAGTTATCTCCATAGTCTGGTCGTTGGCGACACTTACAAAGAGAGGCTCAACCTCAAGCTCTCGGATCAGCTTCGCAGTCACTCCAAGCATGTCTTGCGAAACAAGGTGAACACTCCCACCGCTATCAATCAAGAGATACGAGGGGTCGTCCCTAGTGACTGCAGGAAGTGCCAAAGTTGGAAAAGCAAGGCACTCTGAAGACCGATCCCGAAGCTGAGGCTGCGGCGCGGAAGCAAGGCTCAAAGCAATCACTGCTTCGGCTACGCAAGCATACGTGAAACATGACTGCCGTGGGCTACTCAAGCATGCAACCAACCGAAAAATCAAGCATCCTACCATGCAAAACATGAAAAACGTGAAAATCAAGGCAGTCATGGTGAAAAACTGTCCCCTCTCAGGCATTGCTTCAGAAATCCGACATAAGAAGGGCCGCTTTGCCAATCTTCCCGGCACCCTTTGGAGCAGTGGGAGCTGGCGCCGCAGTCGAGGAAGGTGCAGGAGGGGCCACCTTGGGAGCGGCACTCTCTGTTGCCGCCGCTGCGGTCGCAGCAGCCTTCTCATCGGCAATCCTCTTCCTGCACTCGTTGGCCCAATGGCCCGGCTTGTGGCAGTAATTGCAAGTGCCCGGCTTCTTCTTTCCAGGAGCCGGCGTTGCAGATCGTGGCCTTCCGCCCTTCTTGCCATCTTTGCCTTTGTCCTTTCCCTTTCCTCCTTTGTCTTTGCCTTTGCCTTTATCACCATGCTGTCTTGGCCTTTTCCATGACCTTTTCCTTTGGGCTCGCCACCCTTGGGCTCACCCTTTTCAGAACGGTCACCACCAAAAGCTGCAAAGCCCTTGGCGTTCGAGGCTTCCTTGTGAAAGTTCAAAACACGAAGCTGCTCATCGTAGAAAACCAAACCGCGCTCAAGCTGCTCGTTCTCAAAGACCCATGCAACAAAAGGTACTTCTTGCAATCATCATTAGAGGTGCTGGCATGAATACCTCTGCGTCCGGCCGCAGTAAGAGTCCAAGACTCGAGTTGCGCTCCCTTGGGACAGCAACCCGAAAGGGTGAAGCTATAAGCACCAAAGCTCGGAAGGTGTGAAGGCCCTTGGAGGAGGCAGTTAGTGGCCGTAGTGGGTGGCCTCTGGCCTACACTTAAGGTTTAGAATCTTGGGTTGTAGCTGCTAGAGGCTTTCTGCTTGGAAAAGGTGACGCTTCAGGTGCACTTGGCACTTTGTAGGGGTTGGATACCCGTCCCTCTCTTTGGTTTTGCCCTTCTAAAAATTTAAGCCGCTGCGCGGAGCTTAGTTAAGATTTAAGGTGGTTCCCAAGCTCCTTAAGCTTAGTGGTTGTCTGTGGCAAAGCCAAAGGGGGGGGATCCCAAAACCTTCAAAGGGGGGAGGCATGAGTACCACCATGCCTGAGATCCTAGCTGAGAGGCCAAAGTCACCAATCGGGTTGTTATTGGACGAACTAGATGGCCTCCGTTTCTCGCTCCCCAATGCCAAAGCGGGTATCAAGTCGCCGGTTCGCGATGGTAGCCTCATCCAAATGTCTCTCGCGCCTCGGAGAGATCCCGCCGAGGTCGGCAGACGCCACCGGGGCACCAGCTCCAATGCCCGGCGACCCGCGGCGACGGGCGGATCGCACACAGATCCGCAGCAAGGCACGCCACTCCTCCACTGTGGTGTTTTGCTCCCTGTGCAGCTCGTTTTCTATCTTGCCAGGGCTCTGACCGATGAGCCTGAGGCGGTCGAGCTTAATGGCCTGCAGTTTGTCGAACTCCGAGTCAAGGCGGAGGTTCCGACCTCTTTAGTTGGCCAACCCCAAATCGCGATTGCTGCCCGCATGATGGAAGGCTTTCATCGTGGACTTCTCCCTGCCCGACGCGGAGATTTTGATCCGCAGATGTTTTCCTACCCCGGACTCTGTAAAGGCACGTTTCGCCTCCTGCTTCCTCTTGATGATGCCTCCCTGGGATTGCGGGCGCAGCCCGCTCTTCCCCTCCAGTCTGCTGGACTTTTGCACGCCGCATTGTGTCGCCTCCGCACGGCGGCCACCGCCCGGGGCTCAGAAAATGGACTTTTACTTCCCTGACCGTCTGTGGCGCCTTGCCCACTTCGATGCACGGGACGTTCGAGCTCAAGTTCTGATCAATCACTTAGTGGCACAGGAAGCTAATCAGGGGGTTCTGCCCGACGGTAACCAACCGTGGTTTCGCCTCGGACACACGCGGGGGCAAGACGAGTGGCGTGCAGCGGCCCATGCTTTCATCGAGCAGGGCGGACTTGGCCCGGGCATCCAAATCTCGTTCATATCCAACGATCTTATGCCACACCTTCATGAACCGGACCTGGACACCCTCCAGTACGGTTTTCACCGCGTCAAAACTTTGTATGCTGCGGGCCAGTTTCAATTGCTATACCTACTGCGGGAATCCCATTTTCCAACAAGTGGCAACGACATGCAGCGTAAGCTTGATGAATGGCCACCTGCTTCGGAGAGTGTCCAGTGACCTTGGACGCATGAAATGCTCAAGGTCCAACCTTTCGACATACGTCGACGGGTCTTTCCACTGCCGATGGCCTGGATCTGGACTTGTGGGTTCGGCGTGTCCGATCGGGACACAACAAGACCTTGGGGTCTGTTCGACGGCCCCTGGACTCATTAAATCCTTAAGGTCCAACCTTTCGACATACGTCGACGGGTCTTTCCACTACCGATGGCCTGGAATTGGACTTGTGGATTTTGGTGTGCACGATCGGGACACAACAGGACCTCGGGGTCGACCGTTGTTCGACGGAACTAGAACGGCGGCCGGAGCCTTGATTTGGGCTCCACTGACGGTCTTGGGCAACTTTGGGCGACGGCCCTCTGTTGTTGTTGAACGATCGCTGAGGACCCGTAGCATATGCTGAACGGTTAACCCCGGCAAAGCCTGGGCACCGCAGCTAGCTCCGCTTTCTCCAAGTAGGTTCCCTGTTTCACCGCTGTTTTGTTTGTGTTTGGTGGTTTGTTCGTTTGTAGGGACCGAGTGCTACAGCCGTAGTCGACGAGGCCCATGCAAGCCAAAAAAAATACTTGTGGCCTCGTCTTCGATTCTTGGGTCTGCTATTGCCTTTGCGAGGCCCACTCTGGTGGGAAGCTGGGCTTGCAACTTGGCTGTGCACCTGCCATCTTGCTTAGCATACATCTTGTCTCCGTGTGTTGTGGAGGCGCTGCCCCTGCGGCCATGCTTGTCCCTGTTCTGCAGCGCACCTCTCCCTCGGAGAGCCGGGTAGGATGTGTGCAGCTTCTTATTCATGCTATGGGGAGGCATTGCGTTGCCCAGTTTATCTGGCAAGCGGGGCATCTGAGCCGCTTGAGCAGTTAAGCTTAACAAGGGCTGGATGTCTGCCGGCGAAGTCTGCAAATCGCAGCCCGTTTCACAATGGTGTGCATAGTATTTTCTCTTCTTGTACAGTTGCCTAGCTTTTTCGTTCTTCGCTTGCTTAGCTTCTTGCAGGGACTGAGAGCTGCGGACGCAGTCGACGAAGTCCGCCCACGCCAAAGGGAAGCTGGGTCTTAACTTTCTAAAGCACCTGCCACGGACGCCTGGATCTTTTGAGGCGTTGCAGAATTGTGGCTGAAACAGCTTTTTGAGAGAGAATTGCGATCAATGCAAAGGATTCAACAAGAGTTGTGCAACTGCCAATGCCTCTCTCTGCCGCCCAATCTTTGTTGTTCTTTTTCTTTGTTTCTCAATTCTGTTTGTTTCCGATGTTTTTGGCGGGTGAAGTGGCTGCGCGGACTTGGCCGGCAAAGTCATTCCGCAAGAATCGAACCCAAAGTTTTTCAGAGTTTTTTTGTTGCGTTTAAACCACCAAAAGCATTTCGTGTGGCTTTTTTTTCTCAGAAGTGTTAGTCGGACGTATAGTATTAATATTAATGGTGTGTTCGTAATACGAATAGTATTAATGGTTTTAATAGTAATAATAGTATTAAAGTATTTATAGTTTTAAGTTTTAAAAATATTAGTGGTGCTAATAGTATTATGTTGATGCTCATAAGTCCGACCGCTGTGGCATGTACTTTCAAGCTTTGTGCAGCTCGCTTGTCACATGTGCTACATGCAGAGTCATGGACTGCAGATATGTATAGGTAGACGTCCGCCAGAACAAACTGGCAGCTGACAACTACGTGTCTGTGTAAAAGGATTTGCTGTCCGAAATTCGTGCCATGGCTCAGTGAACAACCATCAAGCATGTCGAACCATGCATCTGAGCAGGCTAACCCAAGACCTGAGGCGGCTATGCCTCAACAGGTTATGAGCGCCCAAGTGGCAAGTGGAACGAGAGCTTCTGCGTTAGAAGGTGAGACTCGAGGCCCTGATTATGGAGCTGCTTTGAGTGGAGGTGCCAATGCAAGGAGTTCGCTTCCGAATGGTGTGAATCCTGTTATCTCGGGAACGAGAGGACAGGGACTCCATCAGGAGGGTGTGAGCTCGGCTGCTACAGCTTTACCGATGGGTGGTTTTTCTGGTGATGGTGCTCAACAGAGTGTGGAAACCGGATCGGGCGCGACAACCGGACACGGGACGACGCGCGACACGCACGTTACAGCAGCAGCACCACAGCAACAACCTCCAGCAACTTCTCAAGTGCCTTTGCAGAGCCAGCAGCAAAAGCAGCAGCCCGTTCTTCGTCAACCAGACCCTGTGCAACCTCCGCGTGATCAACTATTAGGGCCACCTAGTTCAGGGAGTCAGTATGCCGGACAGCCTTTTATTCCTCCGCAATTGCAGTCTGCAGTTCAGCAGTTGTCTCAACAAAGAGCTTCGGTGGTGTAAGCGGTACAGGAGAGGGCTACGAGGGCTTTGCATGGACGGTCCCAGGACTCGGGACAAGCAATGGGCTCTTCTACACCAAGGGCGTTTCCCATGGATGTGGAGGACCGGGGTGATGGCATCGAGCAGGCGAGTCGGCAGGGGTTATGGTCTGTTACTCGGATCAGTGAAGTTCTTCATCGGCGGGTAGTTGCACCTGTCATGGAGCATATGTCTGGACCTCAAGGACCTTCGACTTCGTCTGTTTGGCATTCCCCAACGGCTACCACACCAGCCAAAACACCTTTGATGTCTCCTGAGGTGAGACAAGCCATGGCGGAATGGACAGCTCAGTCCACTACATTGACGCCCAGACCTCCAACGGCATCTGCTGTTCGTGATGATGCAGGTTCCTCTGCTAGCATATCTCAGGAGCAGATCATGGAAGAGGTCAAGAAGCAAGTGCAGATTGCAATGGCGGGCCGAGATAGTGAAATGAAAGATTTGAAGACGCAAAACCAAGAGTTGAAGCAAGCTCTAGAAGCGTCAGCTCAACTGCTCAATGAGGTGATGTCTGCTGGTGGTGGCGGAGTTCAAGGACAACTTCCTCGAGAGGCTCGCGAAGGGCATCTAGGCCAAGAACCTGGGCGCAATCTTGCGGGTGAAGGAGTAAGTTCCAGGGAACCAAGAGAGGCTCCACCAGGTAACGGAGGGGTTCCACGGGTATCTGAAGGCAATCCTCTTACATGGGGCAGACCGAGTTCGTCAGCCGCAGGTGGTGTGGGAGGACTTTCGGATCGGTTGTTTGGTCGTGGGGGCAGTCCAACAAGAGTGGAGGCAGGAACAACCCAGCTTCCCGTACCTCAGTTTGGTCCTCCGAATGACTTGCAGCCGCGTGAGACCGACAATGTGGATGCAAAGGCCCCTGTGGACCTCCTCGTTCAAGGAATGAGGCAGTTGCAACAAGTGTATATGGACAAGCGAGGCAGCGCAGAGACAGAGAACTTGAAGGGTGCCACGGAGTTGGCTCCTCTGCCCGAACTTACTGGTGAAACTGGAGTGGCTGTATGTTGCAGAACAGACCATTGGGGCCATGTCAGATTCCGCAGCCCAATGGTATGAGCGCACGCTATCCTGCGCCAAGGAAGCCTACACAAGGTACCAGTTGGCCTCTCCTTTGGAACGACTCTCTGTGGCCCCCCGTATGGCCCCGGAGCTACTGGAACCAAAGTGGGTGCGCTTGGACGGGAAGGTGATGTCCCTGATTCTCAATGCGATGCCGAAGGCAGTTAAGGAAGATGCGGTCACTCACAGGGTGTCTTCGGTGGCTATGGTGCTGTACAGACTACACGTGCTGTATTCGCCGGGCGGCATAGCAGAGCGTACAGCAATCTTGAAGCACCTAGAGGGCGTGTCTGCCGGGGATGCTGTGGTGGATGTGATTGCAGCACTCAGGAAATGGAAGCGGCAGCTTACGCGATCCCAGGAGATGTACCTGACTCCGCCGGACGCCAGCATCCTTCTAAGGGGCATTGGGCATTGAGGTGATCTCGACGGCCTGTGTGCAGAGGCATCCAGAGATGAGTTTCCGCCTGTCGCTTGCTCGCAATGAGTTGCAGCTCCAAAGCAGACCGACGAATGAAAGTGTCATGAAGTTCTACGACCACCTCCTGGCAGAGATGCAGCAGGCCTTACCGACCAAATGGGCCATGAAGGGTTCCAGTGGTGAAGCTCCGAAGATCAAGGCGATTGGAGCGGGAACTGGGGAGGCCTCATCGTCTACGAGTCCTACTACGTCACCAACGAGGGCTGGCGGTAAAGGACAGGCTGGTGGGACCCCATGTAAGTTCTTCATGTCCGATGCTGGGTGCAAGCGCGGCCAAGCATGCAAGTGCCAACATGAGTTTGCAAGTCGAGAAGAAAAGCGAGCACGGTGTTGGCATTGTGGGTCGAAACAGCATCGCCAAGCTGAATGCCCAGTCAAAGATGCAACCCGTCAGTCAAGGTCGACAGCGTCTTCCTCCTCGATGGTGGTTCCGAAGGCTGCGGCTATGACTACTGTGACAGTGCCGGAGTTTAAACCTGAAGGCCCTCCAACCACGACCTCAACGACAACCCCTTCGACTACGTTGGCTTCGGAATTGAGTTCGGGGTATGCTTCTGTGGTACAAGCGGAACCGGTTCTACAACCTCCGGGAAATCCTGTGCAGTCTGAGGAGTTTCAGACCTTTATGAAGGAGGTCAACACCATGTTGCAACGAATGACTCGGCTCAATCGTCTTGAAGTGGTGAAGCCAGTGGCCCCGAGATTGCGAAGATGGATGGACAGCTGGGCGCTGCTTGACTCTGGTGCTACACACCCGTTTCGGAAGTCGTCACCGAGTCATCATGAATGCACCCAGACCAGACTGTACAAGTGCAACTGGCGGATGGTCAAAGTGTGGCTCTTCAGCAAAACCGAGCCGGAACACTGATGCCGGTGAAGGATTCTGTGCTGGAACGAGGCGATGGTCTCACGACTATAGTTCCCCTTGGAACTTTGGTGCAAGAGTTGAATTGCACAGTTTCCTGGGACAAACGAGGCCTACGTGTACGACATCCGGAACATGGGGAGCTCGTTATGCATGTGTCGGGATCCTGCCCCTTCATTGGGGAGACAAGGGCTTTAGAGCTCATCGGCGAGATTGAAGCCCGAAAACTAGAGCAGCTCAAGGCGAATACGCTGGAAACGCAGATGAGGGTCCTGGGCATTGAGGCGGAGACCACCTTCGAGACCAAGCTGACAGAGTATCGGAGGACCGGCAAACGAGCGGATGGATTGGGGGCTTTGATGGCCAAGGACTCCCTGTTCGGTGAGCTTACAGAATCCCAAAGGTGTGAGCTGGTTCAGGACATTGACCTCAGCGATGCGGCCGGTGTGTGGTATCTGAAGGCGTTGCCAATCAAGAGGTCTTTGAGGAGGAGGCTGTTGGGCTCCCAGTGGATAGTCAACCTATGTGCCGGAAGCGGGGACCGATCTGACTTCAAGGCCTTGGAAGAGGAGGGCTTGGCGCTGTTGGAGTTGGACATCAAGAAGAGCAAGGCCTTCAACTTGCGTGGGCCTAGCCATGCCTATCGTGCTCTTCTGTGGGCGGCGATGCGAGGTCAGTTGGAAGGTTTGATGGGCAGCCCGCCTAGATCTGAAGGAGACGGAGAGCTGGTCAAGAAACAGTTTTTGTTGTGGTGGCTGGCAAGGGTCGCCTCAGATGAACTGGAGTTAAGACGGCCTTACTTCGTGATGACCATGCCGGTGAACAGTGCACTGTGGACGTCTTCGGTGTGGGCACAAGCGCGGGAACTGGCTATGAAGTTTCGGTGGACAACTTCGGGTATGACCAGATGTGTCACAAATTTGCCTACGAACCTGGGCAACGTGCCTTGGGAGCGTCGAGGACCAGAAGGACAACTGGAATGGACTCAAGACTTTAGACATGGTTTGATTCAAGGAGTCCGGCGTTGGAGGAACATGATCTCTATGTTCCGGATTAATGGCCCGCTTTCAGAAATGACCAAGGAAGAGCTGGCGAGATGGACCCAACATGTTCGTCAAGGGCACACACCGTATCACAAACGGTGCCAGACTTGCGTTGCAACAAAGGCCACGGGGCATCAACATCGCAAAATCGAGGCGCCTTCGTGCTTTACGCTCTCCGTGGATGTAGCTGGACCATTTCGGGTTAAGGGACAGACGCCTCAAGCTTTGGACTACAAGTACATGCTTGTTGGATCATATGTCATGCCTGTCTTGAAGGGTGGAAGTTGTGGACCTGAGCACCGGATTGATAATGAACCAGAGGGTGGAATAGGAGATTGTGATCCTCCAAGTCCCAGTGCTCCAATTGATGGTGGTCCAGAACCCTTTGAAGATCCATGTCCCAGTGCTCCAGTTGATGATGGTCCAGAACCCCTCGAAGATCCAGGTCCCAGTGCTCCAGTTGATGATTGTCCAGAACCCCTTGAAGATCCAGGTCTCATCCCTCCAGGTGACAGTCATCCAGTACTTAGTGGAGCACCAGGTCCAGAAATGGTGGAAGCAAACAAGCTTGACGACTCTGTGGACATGGACGGTGTGTTTGAAGTAGAAGTTGAAGAAGCCGTTCCACCAGTTGGGGATTTGGATAGAGAAGAAATGGACCGGCTAAATGAACAGTACAACGAGCTGGTCAGTACCTGCAAGTCAAGGCAGATGGACTGGAAGTTTTCCGGCTACATTCTGATCGGGCTACTGAGCTTTGCAATGGAAGGTTGCGTCAATGGCTCCTGGAACGGGGTGTGCTTGCTACTACGGGCGAGGCACAAACTCCACAACAAAATGGAAGGGCGGAATCAACAGTGAAGTTCGTGAAGGCAGAGGCCAGGCTACTGATGACCACAGCGAAGTTACCGAAGCAAACGTGGCCCCTGGCTATGATGTATGCCACTCACAAGCAGAGGCATTTGGCTTTAGGCAGGACAGAAGAGCTGCCAACTTTTGGCACACCAGTCTACGTGCGCACGAAGGTCTATGGTAGAGCTGGCAAATACGATGTTGACAACAAGTGGGCGCCCGGAGCTTATGTTGGACCATCAGAAGACGTTCAACATGGACATGTTGTCAGGTTTCCCGATGGGACTTTCGTGACCAGCCTCCATTTGAAAAAGGCTCTTGTGAACGCTGACGAGTTGGTTGATCTAGAACCTCGAGAAATTGAAGTTCCCCTACCAGAAAGAAGAGTTCGCGGTAAAACAAGGCTTGCTAAGCTCTTTGGTGTGCACCCTTTGACGGTTGAGGAGGAGCAGGCAGAGAACGAAGCTAAGAAGTTGTTTCAGTTGAATGACTGGTCTGTGGAGGCAGTCTTGCGGCTCTACGACTACTTGAAGGCTATTCAAGGCCACCGCCTCGCTGGGAGAGCAGCTTCGTCTCAGGGATCTTCATGGTATACAGGTACTTTTGTGCATGGTGGAGTTGCGGGTCTGAGGTCCTCTACTACACGTTTGAAATGGTGCACCAGATACCTTGTGGAGGCAGCCAAGAAGATCAATGGACACAGTGAGTTCACTGCTTTGGGTTTGATGGAAAACATGGACATTGGTTACCACAAAGACTCGCATAATGAAGTGGACAGCTGGAACGTGGTCACCCTACTACATGCTCCAGAATGCGGTGGTGATATTTGGGTAGAGCATGAGGAGTTGGATCCCAGATTCGCAGAGTGGAAACAAGTTGCACGAAAAACCTGGAAGAAAGGCTTTGCGCATCGGCTGGAAGTGGGCCAACCCTTCAAGTTTCATCCCCGAAGATGGCATGAAGTTCAACCATGGACGGGACGGAGGGTGATTCTGGTTACATATACTCCCAGGATCAACAAGCTACACTACATGGACCGAGATGTGCTAGAGTTTATGGGCTTTGAAGGTGAGCACTTGATCCACAACAACGGTGTCCAGAACTCAAACGCGATCCACAACAACGGTGTCCAGACCTCAGACGTGATCCACAACAACGGTGTCCAGAACTCAGACGTGATCCACAACAACGGTGTCCAGAACTCAGACGTGATCCACAACAACGGTGTTCAGAACTCAGACGTGATCCACAACAACGGTGTCCAGAACTCAGACGTGATCCACAACAACGGTGTCCAGAACTCAGACGTGATCCACAACAACGGCGGTGTGCAAGGTGGTGATTGCGAAAACAACCACATAGAGCTCCATCTTCTCAGATCACCAGAGGGTTCCAACAAGGAGTTGCTAGATGACGTGTTATTGGCAATGGCGGAGGATCAAGATCAATTACTTGAAGACCTGCAAGAGAGATCTGACAGGCTACGGTGGATGATTGAAGAAGAAGAAATTCTCGCTGAAGAACGCCGCCGTGCAGGCCAGCAAATCTCAGATGATGTGGACCATGTGCGGGCCTACCTCGACGACATGATCGAAGAAGTGAGCAAGCTCAAGGCGGCGAGCTCTTCTCGGGATGTTGAGGCGTGCTTGAGGGCCTTGAATGGAGTGGAGGAGCCGGATTATGAGAAGTTGCTTTCAGAGTTGGAGGGCGACTTGGAAGTGGTCCATACAGTTCCTTTGAACCAAGTGAGAGCAGCTTTGGACAACTGGGTTGAAGCCTTAGAAAAGGAGGTCAAGCAGCTTTTGGATGGAACTCTACGCCCAATACCACTCACCAAGGCAAGAGAGCTTGAACGCCAAGGCCTTCTACGATTGGTCCCGTCCAAGGGAGTAT
The DNA here is from genome assembly GCA_905221615.1 of Symbiodinium sp. CCMP2592. Classification (NCBI taxonomy): domain Eukaryota; class Dinophyceae; order Suessiales; family Symbiodiniaceae; genus Symbiodinium; species Symbiodinium sp. CCMP2592. Next base: position 36,774 of record CAJNDT010000922.1, read on the forward strand.
TCACCCTGAAACCTCCTCTGGTCAAGGGCAAGAAGGTGAGAAGAAAATTCAGATTAGTCCTATGCGGAAACTACGTGGAGCGAGACGATGACACCTTTGACTTGTATGCCGGGGGTGTTTCAGCAGACACAGTTCGTCTTTGCCTATCATACGCTTGTCATCGTCGATGGCGTGGGGGAACCTCAGATGTGACGGGGGCATTCCTTCTGGCAGAGTGGCCACAGCATTTAGCTCGATATGCTATATTTCCCCCGAGGATTTTGGTGGAGGCCGGCTTCGCCAGCGCAGAGGATGCTTGGGAGGTCATTCGACCTCTCTATGGCTTGAGAGGGTCTCCTTCGATATGGGCAAAGCATCGAACAGATCGTCTACGTGAAGCAAAAATCCCGTACAAAGGACGTACAATCGTTTTGGTGCAGTCAACGGCAGACCCAGAGCTATGGATGGCATATGATGAAGATAGCACCTTGCGTGCTACGGGAGGTTTGCTGGCCCTGTTGATCACCTATGTCGACGACCTCTTTTACCTGGCCGAGCGTTCCCTCGTGGAGGCCCTCCATGAATGGGTGCAGAAGGAATGGCCGTGCTCGGCGCTGGAATGGGCAGATGGTGAGCAGGGTACAAGGTACCCTGGAATGGAGATCAAGCAAACTGAGGACTGTTCATTTGAGCTGTCACAAGAAGGCTATATTCGGGAGCTGCTCAGGAGTTACGGCTTGGAGGAAGCTGTGGACACTAAGCTGCCGTGCCCACGAGAATGGTTGGCTGATGATGGTTCTGAGGAAGAAAACTTTCACAGCTAACGAGTTGAGATTGGGGCAAAAGGCGGTTGGAGAGCAGCTCTGGCTTATGATGCGGTGTCGCCCGGATATCCAATTTCCGGTGGCTATCCAAGGTCAGCAAGCAGCCGAATCGCGTTGTCCAGATTGCGAAAAGACTCCTCGCCTACCTCAAGGCAACGGTTTCCATGCGGATGGTTATTGGTGGAAAGAAGAAGACAGCAAGTGGTGCAGATCCGGAATTGACAGCATGGAGCGATGCGAGTTTTGCTCCAACGGGCGAGAAATCGTTCGGTGCGTCAGTGGTGACAGTGAATGGTGATCCTGTCGCTTGGAAAGCATCCAAGCAAGCCTTCGTGACATTATCGGTTATGGAGGCAGAGCTGCTGGAAGCATCCACCGCCACCGTACTCCTAGAGAACATTGGGTGCCTTTTAGATGAGCTTGTTGGTAGCCGTGTGGACAGACGACTTTTGGTGGACAATGCGTCGGCGGTCTCGATGATCACTGGTGGGCCTGGAAGCTGGCGTACAAGACACCTTAAAGTCCGAAGTGCAAAGATTCGTGAGCAAGTGGAAAACAGTATGCTGTCGGTGGAACACGTTGGAGGTGCGGCACAGTTGGCCGATCTGGCCACAAAAATGCACCCGAAGGTCAGGTTGTGGGAGCTTCTACTGCTATGGAGCTTCAAGGATCTTCCGAGGGAGGCAAATGAAGCGCTGCAGATGAAGGCTATGTACATGACCTGTTTGATTTTGGCAATGATGTGCCAACCAGCAAGCGCGTCAGATGAGCAAGAAGGCATTGTTAAAGCAGCAATACCTGGGGTGGGAGTCAATGAGTTGCTGGTCGTGACCGTTTTGGTTTGCATAGCTACTGTGGGTGTCCTGGAGATGCTTAAGTGGTTGTGCAGGCGTATCGCTGGAGCTTGCAGTGAAAGTCCAAAGCAAAAGAGGCTCAGGAAGCTTCGAGAAGCTGCCAGAGCTGCAGCTGAGGAGGAGGTCGACAGGGCTGTCCTTTCCAGAGTGGAAGAGCCGCCTGAACCTCATTATGAGCCGAGGCCAGTGACGAGGAGAGCAGAACCTCTTTACACGACTGGAGCTACGTTTGAGGCGTATCCCCATGAGCTTTTACAAGACGGATTCCCACCGATCCAAGCTGCGTACAAGTGCGACGTGTCATGGTTTGCGAAACGGGGGCATGGTCTACAAAACGGAGTACTGTGCCTACTGTGCAAAGAATGAGCCGCTGTATGTGAAACGCAGCCGCTCCCTCCATTGAGCGAGGGTAATTGCATGAAGTTCCAGTGGAGCTGGGATGACTATGAAGTGCACTACGATAATTTGAAACCCTTTCAGATTCGTGATCTTGCGCGTGGCGCTAAGATCAAGGAGGAGTGTCGATGCTCACAAGTCCGACCGCTGTAGCATGTACTTTCAAGCTTTGTGCAGCTCGCTTGTCACATGTGCTACATGCAGAGTCATGGACTGCAGATATGTATAGGTAGACGTCCGCCAGAACAAACTGGCAGCTGACAACTACGTGTCTGTGTAAAAGGATTTGCTGTCCGAAATTCGTGCCATGGCTCAGTGAACAACCATCAAGCATGTCGAACCATGCATCTGAGCAGGCTAACCCAAGACCTGAGGCGGCTATGCCTCAACATATTAAAAATATCAATAGTATTAACAGTATTAGTAGTATTAATATTATTAATACTATCAATAATATTAATAGTATTAATAGTATTAATAGTCGTAATAGTATTAATAATATTAATAGTATTAATAGTATTAATAGTATTAATAGTATTAATAGTATTAATAGTATGAATAGTATTATTAGTATTAACAATATTGATAGTATGAATCGTATGATTAGTATGAATAAAATTAATAATATTAAGATAAATAGTATTAATAGTATTAATAGTATTAATAGTATTAATAGTATTAATAGTATTAATAGTAGTAAATAGTAGTAACTGTAATATTAAGAAGTGTTGCATGAGTAGTATTAGTTGTAAGTAATAGCAATAATAGTATTAGTAGTACTAGCAGGGTTCGAACACCGGTGTTTGAATCCTGGGTTCGAACACTGGTGTTTGAACCCTGGGTTCGAGCACTGGTGTTTGAACCCAGGGTTCAAACACTGGTGTTTGCACACCGGGTTCGAACACTGGTGTTTGAACCCTGGGTTCAAAAACCGGTGTTTGAACCCTGGGTTCAAACACCGGTGTTTGAACTCTGAGTTCAACTTCCGTTCCAAATGTTTGAACTCAGGGTTCTTCTTTTAGTAGTAGTAATAGTAGTAGTAGTAGTAGTAGTAGTAGTAGTAGTAGTAGTAGTAGTAGTAGTAGTCGTATTTGTAGTATTAGTAGTATTAATCGTAATAATAGAATTAATAGTATTAATAGTATTAATAGTATTAATAGTATTAATAGTATGAGTAGTAGTAATTGTAATATTAGGAAGTGTAGCATTAGTAGTATTAGTCGTAAATAATAGCAGTAATAGTATCAGTAGTACTAGCAGGGTTCGAACACAGGTGTTTGAACCCTGGGTCGAACACTGGTGTTTGAACCGTGGGTTCGAACACTGGTGTTTGAACCCAGGGTTCAAACACTGGTGTTTGAACCCCTGGTTCGAACACTGGTGTTTGAACCCTGGGTTCAAACACCGGTGTTTTGAACCCTGGGTTCAAACACCGGTGTTTGAACTCTGAGTTCAACTTCCGTTCCAAATGTTTGAACTCAGGGTTCAACTCGAGTTCCAATGTTATGTTCCGAGCCCCCCCCCCCGGACCCCCCGCCCCCCCGGTGTTCGAACCCAGGGTTCGAACACCCTGCAAAAACCTATGCTCGCCCAAGGCAACGTCCTCCCGAGGCAGCATGACCCGGAAAGCAGAACCCACACGAAATCGCTTTGTGGTGGAATTTGAATCAACATAAAAGCAATCACAACCACAAACTGAACGAAACAAAAACCAAAATCAAAAAGGACAAAAAACAAGAAGTAAGCTGATCGCTTGATGCGAACAAAATACATCAAAGAAGAAGAACTACCGAAAGAAACCGCAAAAAAGACAGATGCCATGTGGTGTCTCCCCGAAGCAAACAAAATGAATCAAACCTTATTGCAACACAAAACAAAGAAGAAGAACGCGAAACCGCTTGGGGAGTTTTTTCGAAACTGTATTATTTTCTTAGTTACCTGTGCCAGCCTCATCCAGGTGTTCGTGATTGCGTTTTGTTTCGTTTTCTTAGGAGCAGTCAACTCTCACTGTGTGGTTTTGGCTCCAGCTTCCGAACCCGGAGTTGGGGTGGATCGACTCGAACCTGAACCCGGGGTTAGACTTTGGGTTGGAGTTATTTCCAACCCCAACTCATTTCTTCATCCCAGATGTTGGCTTTTCCCCAGCAAACGGGGTTGTTCAACCTGAACCCCCAATCCACTTCCTAGAGTCTTTAACATTTGTCGCAGATCTTCAACGCTTACATTGCTCCCGTTGGAAGAAACGCTGTCGCAGAACAAAGTTATTAACCCCCCCTTTTCTGAGACAGATACTTACGACATTGTCCATGTTTGCACCTTAGTCTGCACGCACAAGTTTGAACCGTCTTTTTGATTGCACAGATTGATTGTGCTTCTTCTTGCACCCTTGTTGGGACCGAGTGCGTCGCATGACCCAATGCCTTCAAGTGTTGCGTGGTGTTTCAAGTCTTGTTTGTTTGTTGGACAAAATGTTCATTCCTGATTCTGAATGTTGATTGGCTTTTGACCTCCGGGCAGCGTTTTCGTGGCTTTCTTTGATGTGTGGGTCTTCGCAGCTTAAGAGAGCGGAGCCCGAAACCCGGCATGAGTCGGGAAAAACAGGTGTTTCAAGCCTTGTTGTTTGTTGGAGAAGATGTTCATTCCTCTGAGTTTTGATTCGCTTTTAAATCCCCGGCAGTGTTTTCGTGTGGCTTTCTTTCTTTTGATGTTTGGTCTTCGCGGCTTGAGAGAGCGGAGGAGTGGGCTTTGGGCCAAGGGGCCATTGTTCGCTGGAAAAACGTTTCGATTCGATCATTCGTGTTTCTTTGCTTTTAATCCCCCCTGAAGCGTTTTCGTGTGGCTCTCTTCTTCTTACATGGAAGAAGACGTTTCTTCTGAGGTTATCGCGGAATCAGAGACGGAAGGGGCGGAATGCGCTCGAAGGGAGAGGGGGCGCTAACAACCTGAACGTGAGGGTTGCAGGTTCGGGTTAACCCCAAGTCTAACCTGAGGTTGGGGTTCGGGTTAACACCAACCCTATTCACTATTCCACAGTAACACATTGCAGCAGCACATTTGGAAACTCTTTACAAGCATGTCTGTTGTCATTTCGTAACCAATCAACGTGCTTGTGAAACAACGTTTGCTGAGAGAAATGACAATCTGATCTAAGGCTCAGTTTGGGAACCGTTTCTGGTGTTGAAAACTGGCTGTGGCCGTTGCAGTTGCGGGATGCTGCCACCGGTTTCGTGACTTCATGCAAAAAAAGAAGCAGCTGAAGTGAACCGACATCCGAATCCACTGCGTTAGTTTGACACCAGCTTGAGAGCCTTGAGGCGGCAACAATTGGATTTTGGGTGTCATCCATGAGATCTTCGATGTTGAAATTTGTATCTTGCGTTTAAGGACCGAACGGCGGGATTCGCAGGATTTAAAATGTTGGAAAGTGTAACGTTGTAGTCGATGCACTAGTCGCCGGTTTTGTAAAAAGTTGCATGTTACAACAGTCCAATCGGAGGTTCCGTTCTGGTAAGCTGGGTCGAGTGAGTGCATGCCGGGGTCATCGCAAACGATGCGTTCAACTGCCGGGCACGACAGCCGTCTCCTCAGCCTGCTTCTGACAGGTTTCGGTCGCCTGATCAGTGCTAATTGGAAGATGATTCGCTTTGCAGGATGAGTGTTGCATCGGCTTTCCGCGCATGAGCTAATTGTTTGAGCTTGTTGCGCACGGTCAAACGTTGTAGCTTTTGGGATTGTGGAAGCTAAGATGAGCAGATAACCCATAGTTTGCGGGTTGCTAAGGACCCTACCATGTGCAGATGGTTCAGCACATCTTGTCGACGACTTGAGCATGCAGGCAGGAGGGACAGCTCCCTTTTGTGGACGCATTGAACCGATGGGAAGCATATGTCTGATGCTTCTTGATGTGTTCGATGTCTTCGTCGGATTCCATCGCCCCATGAATGCAGATTGAATAACTTCGATGCAAGTTGTGTTCACCTTTGGACATGCAGTCGCTCGGTCAAGCTTGTAACCGTCCTTCTGCCATCGTCGTGTTCGTGGGTTCTGCCCCAGCGCAGACATGCCGAAGGCAATGGTCGAAATGTTAATGTATTGATGTAGACACGCACACGCAGACATTGGTATCGTGTTGTCCGGTTGATTTTTGCTGATGCCTGACGCGAGGCGTCTGTGGATAGTGCTTGCCAGAAATGAACGAAAGCGAGAAACCCATATGATTGAGGCACAGGAACGAAACGAACAGGACATGTTGTCTATCGTCACTGCCATGAAGAAGCAGCACTTGAGGTTTTTGTTTGTGTGTCCTTTGTAGTAGTTGCACAGGTATCAAGCAGGTCATGTGTGCACGCAGCCAAAAGTACAGTACTATCATGCTATTACGAGAATATTGCTATACTATCGGAAATATTTTTTGTAATATTTCTTCAGCATTACTACAATACGAAATCTGACGCCGGAAACATGTCCATAACATTACTCGAGTACTATAGTATAACAAAATATCATCAGAAAGCTTTCGGGTGGTTTCGTCATCAAGCGAGGCCGGGAAACGCATGCGCCTGGGGCAATCTCGAACAGCACTCTTTCGAGCTGCGAGGCGGAGTGGCACGGTAGCCCACTGTGCGGAAAGTCTCGGAGAAGGGCCGCTGATTCCCAGGCCCAGGCCTGGCTAGGGACGACTGCGGCTGTGGCCGTTAATGCTAATGCTACTGTTGCTCATGATGGTGTGCAGTTACCTATACCGCATCAGCAGCAAGTTTTCCCTGTGCCGAGGCGGTGTGCTGTCGCGTGGCGCGTCGATCGGGGTCCCCATAGAGCGCTTGTGTCAGAGTTTAAAGTTTGCGACAGCAGAAGTACCATTGAAACGGATGCGAGCCCTGCGGTCTGCTACATTCCTTCAGACGGAGCAGAGGGCAGACGGAGCAGAGATCAGCACATGATGGCGTGTGGATCTTTCATCCCTGCCTTCCGGCGGCGAGATTCCTCAATCTCTCGTCAACTAAGTTGCATCTCGACTGCTGTTGTAGGAACACCGAGTTGAGCATGCCCTTGCACCCGGCCGAGATACGAGCCGTGGATGATGGAGGTCTGCCTACCTGCTTGAAACAGTCCTTTTCGCAGTGCTGTCTTCTCGTCGTGAATGTAGCAGGCAGGACAGACACCGGCCACCGGATGTTCGATGAGGTCATCAGCATCAGAGCCTCGGGAGAGCGATAGGCCACCGACCACTTTTTGAACAGAGCCGAGCTGCTTTGCCTCCACGCAATTTTGCCATTGCAGCATCGATTCTCGAAGCCCACGTATGCGCGATCCTGCAAGTTTCCATTGCAGCAATGGAACATTGCGAGTTGATGACGCCATCGGGCACGAGGCACAAGATGTCTTGCTCCCATCTCCCAGCTTTCGGCGAGCATGTGAAAGGCGCAGAGGATGCCGACGCGAGCTGGAACACCGGAGTGGTGCTGTGCGCTGCGACCAGCACCTTCTTCGATTTGCAAGTTCGCTGTCTTGCGTGTCATGCATGCCAGAGGGCCTGGCCTGTGTGCACAGCTCGATTGTGTTTTGTCGACTTGCTGTCCCGAGGGCGCGCAGTGCAGGGCACCACAACTTTTTGGGCATGTGCCGCATGTGCAATTTGCGATCTGCCAGATTGGCCAAAGGATCCCACCCCGTTGGAGGAGCTTGCATGGATGGCAGCAGGTCTTTGTTCTGCACCGAAGTTTTGCCGCCGGCGCAGCAAGCCTATGAGGTGCTTGTTGTACAGCTCCGAGGGGAGACTTTCAGAACTTCCTTTTTCCATTCGGCTGCGTGTGTCAGCGCAGCGACGAGCGGAACCGCGAGCGTGCCATTCTACTGCCGCAGCACCGTGCAAGACAGCCTGCTCGTGGTGGCTTCCATCTGCCCAGCTCGGATTTGCATGGCAGCCAACCCTATCGGACCAAGCGTGGATATTGGCCGGCACTTGCTATCCTGTTGGACTGCAGTGTAAGGCACCGCAACTTTCTGGGCATGTGCCGCATGTGCAGTTTGTGCTCTGCCAGATTGGCCAAAGGATTCCACCCCCGTTGGAGGAGCTTGCATGGATGGCAGCAGGTCTTTGTTCTGCACCGAAGGCCTGCCGCCCGCGCAGCAAATCTGTGAGGTGTTTGTTGTACGGCCCCGAGGGGAGACTTGCAGAACGACCTTTCTCCAATCGGCTTCGTGTGTCGGCACAGCGACGACCGGAACCGAGAGCGTGCGATTCTACTGAAGCCGCACCGTGCAAGACAGCCTGCTCGAGGTGGCTTCAATCTGCCCAGCTCGGATTTGCATGGCAGCCAACCCTATCGGACCAAGCATGGATATTGGCCGGCACTTGCTGTCCTGTTGGAGTGCAGTGTAGGCCACCACAACTTTCTGGGCATGTGCCGCATGTGCAGTTTGTGCTCTGCCAGATTGGCCAAAGGATTCCACCCCCGGGCATGGCAGCAGGTCTTTGTTCTGCACCGAAGGCTTGCCGCCCGCGCAGCAGGCCTATGAGGTGTTTGTCGTAGGCTCCGAGGGGAGACTTGCAGAACGACCTTTCTGCAATCGGCTTCGTGTGTCGGCACAGCGACGACCGGAACCGAGAGCGTGCGATTCTACTGAAGCCGCACCGTGCAAGACAGCCTGCTCGTGGTGGCTTCCATCTGCCCAGCTCGGATTTGCATGGCAGCCAACCCTATCAGACCAAGCATGGATGTTGACCGGCACTTGCTATCCTGTTGGACTGCAGTGTAGGCCACCACAACTTTCTGGGCATGTGCCGCATGTGCAGTTTGTGCTCTGCCAGATTGGCCAAAGGATTCCACCCCCGTTGGAGGAGCTTGCATGGATGGCAGCAGGTCTTTGTTCTGCACCGAAGGCCTGCCGCCTGCGCAGCAAATCTATGAGGTGTTTGTCGTAGGCTCCGAGGGGAGACTTGCAGAACGACCTTTCTTCGATCGGCTTTGTGTGTGGACACAGCGACGAGCGGAATCGAGAGCTTGCGATTCTACTGCAGCCGCACCGTGCAAGACAGCCTGCTCGTGGTGGCTTCTATCTGCCCAGCTCGGATTGGCATGGCGGCCAACCCTATCGGACCGAGCATTGATGTTGGCCGGCACCGCGCCTGGGCTATTTTTTCTCTTCAACCGGTGTGCCTTTGCTGCAACTGAACCAATTTCAGCCCCAGACGGTCTGGGGCTTTCATTCAAGGTTGAGGGCCAGAACCCCCAGAGGCCGCAGTGTCGAGTGTGAGCTTGTGCAGGTTTGCTGGGAGGTGCCAGAAAAGATGTCGCACTGAGAGAATTGGCCTCGGGGTCTACAGCCCGCAGGGTCGACGCAGGGCCAGGTATTTGTGGAGCCGTGTGAGGCGGCCAGAGCACTGTGCAGCATTGAGCACTTCAAACCAGGGTTCCCAAGTGTGACCGTCCCTGATGATTCTGTTGGCAGTCGTCGGCCAAAGTTACAGAGATGTGAACACTTCGCTCTAGAGAGGTGATTGTCGAAGATGCCGCGTGCTATTTTGTACCTGCCCCGTGTGCATGCAGCAGCATGTGTTTCATAGCGCCCCCGCCCTGTCTAAGTTGAGATTTCAAGCAGCGCATGCTTCCGTTGAAGCTTGGTGGCACTGCGGCCAGAGCACCAACATGTGCCTGTTCGTGTCTTTGCACGCTACAAGTAGAGAAGCTGTATCACCACTCGTGAGCGCAAGCTACTGGATGGCCCAGAAGAAGGCTACTGGCCGGGGGGGACTAGCGAGTTGCTTTCGTTGTCTGGCTCCGCAAGAGCTTTCGGCATCGGCTGCCTTTCCCATTCACCGTTCTGATCTGTTCGATCGTATCGCAAGGCAAAGGCTCCCCGGGGCAGAGAGGACATTGCTTGCAATTGTATATTGATTGCAAGAGCTCCGAGTCACCGCAGGATGCGTGGCATGTGGCTCATGCCAAAGCACATGTAAGCCCTTAAGCAGGTGTGGGTAGAGACCCAGCGCATTCAGACGAGTGTTCGACAAGGCTGGGACCCAGGCGGACCCCAACCTGCGCTACTTCGTCCGGGATCTTCAACCGGGTGCAGGAGCCGCTCTTCCCCTCCCCGCATCCTAGGGAACCTTCTCCTAAAGGCGCCGCTCTCGAAAAATGCCATCCTCCGCAACCAGGGACGCAAGCGGAAGCGGTGGCCGCTTCCTGCGGAGCAACGACCTGGGACTCCTGGCTTCCCGGTACTTCGTGAATGTTTTCGGCGCCGAAAGGCGGCGGGAGTTCCAACCTGGTCCAGACCCAGTTCACGCCTGAGGACGTGAAAATCTATCCTTCACCCAACCCCGCCAATTCAGCTGCACTAGTAATGCAGCAACAGTAAGATCCTGTTGCACTCAAAGCTCTCGTTTCAATGAGGGCTTCGTTGATTTGTGGCAAACTGTCTATCTCGAGAGATCTGGACATCTGCGAGCAGCAGCTGTCGCCACTGGTCGCTATGTCCTCCTTGCGGGCCTGAACGACTAATTCATCACCTCGACGTGCTGAGAGCACCGTTCCATTTCCGGTCCATCGACGGAAGGCTTGCGTGCCAAGATGCCCGTCGGCTTCTCCATACAGCCTTCCGCTGCCCAGCTAGTTTCGCGGGCATGCGGGTGCTGGCTGCTGAGCAGAACGTCACCGACACCTTCTGGACCTTGTTGTGGCTCTGTGCGTCAGTGCGTGAAGGCATCGCAATCCCAAAGCCCTTCAAGCCATAGGCAGGAATGTCGCGAGCGCACATGCCACTCACTCAGTCACCTAGCTCTGAGACTGCGTGTCCTGCAATTTACATCTTGAGAGGGCCGACAATTACAAAGATGCGACAGGCATCGGTATCCTCGCAAGCTTAGCTGGTGTGTGATGCCTTCACACCGGCATGCACTGCAGCTAGTAGCTGCTGCAGACTGTGGATGTGTAGCCAGCTCGGTTGGGTTTGACATAGCAGGCGGCCGGGCAGTCTATTTCACGACTCTTCAAATTGCGGAGATCGCGCGAGGCGAGAGCGAAATGTCGAAGACCTTCTCGTTGGTGGAAAGCACGTGGCGGAGGCGGCAGCTGCCTACAAATCCGAGGCTAACCTGCAGTTGCCCCGCTTAGTATCCCCGTAAACACAGGTCTTCCGCATCCTGCAGGCCGTGCGTGCGAATGCGCCATTTGGAGGTGCCGAGCCTTGACAGATGCGAGCCTGTAGCAGCTCGTGGCCGCATGGCCAATTTCTGCGGGTGCCAGTTCGGCTGTCAGTGCCAGCCCAGCTTCAAATGTGAGCATGTACCTGCTCGGCAGGTGGGGCTCACCGAGGATGGTCAGCGCAGGCCGCTGCGCCGCACCTGCGGGTCTCGCTGAAGGGTCTCGAACGACTCTGGGTTAAGATGATGTCACCGGCACCGAGATCACCGAGCATGCAGCTGCAGCAGGCCATGACATGATCCGTGGATGATGGAAGGCTGCCCACCACCTGTTTGAAGCAGCTCTTTTCGCATTTCTGTCAGCTCAGTGCGAGTGTAGCAGGCAGGCCAGACATCGGTCAGCAGATATTCAAGGAGGTCGTCAGTATCGCGCGATAGGCTGCCAGCAACTCGTCGGACAGCGCCGAGCTTCCTTGCGTCGCAGCTATTTGCAGTTGCGGCATTGTCTCCCGAAGCGTGTCGCTGCCTGCCCGCACACGCGCGATCCTGCACGTTTCCATTGGAGTGAGGGAGTTGCAACGTGAGCATTGCCAGCTGATGATGCTGTCGGCCCTGAATCAGAAGATGTCTTGCTCCCATCTTCGAGCTTGCGGCGAGCATGGCGACAGCACAGTGGATGCTGACGCAAGCTGAACCACGGGAGTGGTGCTGTGCACTGCGCCCGGGACTTTTGATTTGCACGCTTTGCCACACGCCGAAACTCTGGCACCGCTTGCCAATGTCAAGCATCAAGGTGCTTTGCTTCACGGCTCAGCAGTTCTGCCCGCATGCGATCGGAACTTTAAGCAACGCTTACAAAGGGTGATCGTCTTGCATGAACTGTTGGCCTTGCCCAGGTCCAAAGCTTCAATGTGACGACAGAGCGCTGGCAGGAGCTGCCGGCCATGCGGGAGCCGCGTAGGGCCGTGGCCGCCGGCGTGGTTGGTGGCAAGATCGTTGCCGTGGGCGGCCTCAGCGACAGTTCCATTCTCCGCTCCGTCGAGGTCTTCGATCCGGTTCAGAACGCCTGGAGCCTCGGGCCCCAAATGAGCAGAGCCAGGTGGGTTCACGCGGCGGCCGTGCTGGACGGTTGCCTTTTCGTGTTGGGGGGCGGGGGCCCCAGTTCCGACACATTCCCCGAAACATATAACACCTCGGAGGTCTTCGACCCCAGCACCGGCTGCTGGGCTGCAGGGCCGAGGCTGAAGGGTGCCCGCCAAAACTCTGCAGCCGCGGTCTGGGTGGAGGTGCTGCCGAGCTTGGAGATGCAAATGAAGAAGACCCCGGGCCGAGCCTGAAGAGGGCCTCCGGCAATGTGTGGCAGAGAGTTCGCGCTTGGGCGAATCCCTGGGAAGCCACAAAGTTGTGAACGTTTCGCTCTAGAGAGGTGATTACCGAAGATGCTGGGTGCTGTTTCGCGCCATGTTTTGCGCCTGGTCTGCATGCAGCAGTACGGATCTCACATCGCCCTCATGAGCAAGCAGTAAAGCCTCGGTGTCAATCTGCACCTAGCCCTACTTCGTGCTTCTGGCAGCAGCCTCCGAATTGCTCGAGCCTTGCAAGTGCGTGTGGAGCGTCATTGTGGGCGCCCTTTCGTGTCTGTACAAGCAGTTGCATAAAGACCACACGTACCTGCACCCGCACGTCAGTATAGAGAAAGTAGAGAAATAGTCAGTCTGCCCTGCTGGCACGTCAAACCTCAGCAGAACGCGTGCCCCAGAGCGCGTCCTCCCAGTGAGCGGTAGCAGCAGTTCGTGCCAGAAGAAGCCTGCTGTCCGGCTGGAGCTTCGGGCTTCGCAGGAGCTTTCGGTATCGGCTGCTTTCCCCATTCGCATGTCTGACCTGCTCGACCACGGCTTGGTCGTATCATAGAGCCGTTGCGTGCAATCATGATACATCGGAGCGAAAACCGCGGGCCAGCGTAGGACGCTTTTCGTGCTCGTGCCAAAGCACGTGCAAGCCTTTAAGCAGATGTGCCTGGGGCTCACACAGGTTTTCCGCATCCTGCAGCTTGCTGTGCCCGCAACCGTGGCATTTGCAAGTGCCGAGCTTTCGCAGACGTAGGGATCCACGAGAAGTATTCAGGGTACATGGTAAGCCGCCGCAGATGCGTTTCCTGCCCTGGGGCATCCTGGGGCCCTGCCATGCAAATGCTGGCACAAAGCTTCTGTTCCCGTCACATGGCTGCCCTTCACCGGCATTCGCCCTCATCCGCACTTCCCGGAGCGAGACGCTTCGATCGCTCGATGACACATCTCGACTGCGACCACTGCGTGGCGGTGCGCCAGCCGAATTGCCTCCGTAAAGAACCGAAGTGGCTCTGTCCCGTCTAGCAGGTTCCCTGCCACGCCTGTGTGACATTTCCCAGTGCCGGGCTTTGACAGACATGTGCCTGTAGCACCTCGTAGCCAGATGGCCAGTCGTATTAAGGGTGCATGGTAAGCGTCGCAGATGCGTTTCCTGCCCTGTCATGCAAATGCTGGCACAAAGCTGCCGTTCCCGTCACATGCCTGCTCTTCACCGGCATTCGTGCTTATCCGCACTTCCGGGAGCGAGGCGCTTCAATCGTCCGATGACACGTCTCGACTGTTCAACATGGAACCACCGCGAGGAATCCATATCGTTGGTGCATGTGGCGGAGCACCGAGTTGCCTCCATGCAAGGCTGAAGTGACACTGTCCCGTGTAGCCGAGCTGGTTCTACGCAAGGCCATCGCGCGCAGGTTTTTCGCCAGCTTGCTGTGCCCGCAACCGTGCCTTATGCAAGTGCCAAGCTTTTACAGAGGAGAGCCTGTAGCAGCAGCACCTCGTAGCCAGATGACCGGTCGGGGTTCACCAGAATCGTTCGGTCCATGCGCAAAACCAAGCTGAGTGCTGAACTGCAGTGCTTAGCAGCTTCTACAAGCAGTCGCTCCAATACTGTGCATACCTGTATGTCAGTAGAGAAAGACTGTGGCAGTACCTTCTCAAAGCTATTTTCGCTTACTTGGATAAAATGCCCGCCGGAACCCAGGAGATCACGGCACGAGTAAAAAGCATGCACCTGCAGGGCCCTGAGCCATGTAGGCATGCCTTTCCTGTGAGCATTGCAGGGGATCCCTGCACCAGAGTCGATTTGCCAAGCTTGCTGCCGTATGCCGCTTTTCCCGGTGCCATTTCTCGGCGTGCCCTGACCAGATGTGTCGCCTGATGATCGACGAAGGCTTGACCCAGGCAGATGTTGGGAGATTGGACCATACAGTACGCACAGAGCAGTTGGAACGCACGCCGACAACTCCTTCCCTCGCAGGAACCGGAAGACTCTGCAAGCAAGTGCCTCGCCGTTTCGGCGGTGCGGTTTGGAGGCATTTGCGAGCTTTACCTGGCGGCGGCATTGCGCGACCCTCCCGGTGTCGGATTGAACGGACCGAAAGACAAGCCTGCGTGGTGGCATCCATTCGCAGGCGGTCTGTTGTCAGCTTGCTGAACTGATCTGCCACTTGCCGACTCGAGCTCCGACGATGCCGGACCGATGGGTGTTGCTCTGCGGTTCCCTGCTCTGTCACAGCAGATTCCGACTTTGACTTCTGTCTCTGAGACTTCGGGGATACAGGCGGCCCGGCCCAGGTATGTGGCTCTGCACAGCAAGGGCATGCAGGCTTGAGCACAGAGTCGGAGGACCGGACTTGGGCATTCTGGTGGTCCTGTTTGGTAAACCTGCGTGCGAGACTACTGAGTACAGCCAAGGCCTTCGCGTCAGCATTGTTGCAGTCGCGCGACCAGCTGATACTGCGACATGGTCCCTTGGAGCCTGTGGCCTTCGTGTTCCTCGGGTGAGTGCCGCGAAGAAGCTCAGATGCACTTGTGCACTCAGCGAGCAGTGGTCACAGCGGCCGCTCTTTTCACACGTCATGCTGTCAGCCATTTTTGCAAGCTCATCGTCCAATTAGCAGCCGACTGTGGATGTGTGTCATGTCAGATCGAGTTTGGTTTCACTTGGATTTCGCGAGTCGCTGTCTGTAGCTGCGCCTCCCTGTGGCATTGATGTGCAGCCATGCTACTGTCACAAGATCATCAATCTGCCCTCAAGCGGTCCACACGTGCAACCGGCAACGCGAGAGGGCAGGTTTGATGCAGCACTTGGCAAGAGTATGGCCCAAGCATGTCCACCTGACCGACAGTGCCTGGGTTCATGTCGCTTGGTCTGCTTCATGCTGCTGTTGAAGGGCGAAGTTCGGCCCCCTTGCACTCGGTCTCCGATTCCGCCTCCGAGTGAGCCAGGGAGAGTGCTGGCAAAGGGAGCCTTTCAGTATGTGACTAGGCCGAGGTTTTCTCAGAGAAGCTTCTTTTGCATCTGCCCTGAAAAGAATCGCACGGCGCGGATCAGTAAAACACGCGGAGTACATTTCATGAGGTGTTGTTTCGCTGGGAATGACATCCTTGCATCCTCCATGCCTTTCCCTTGGTTCTATCAGGTCATGTGCTTGGCAAGCAGGTCGAGCAGCCCCTGCCAGCAATTCCTTGAGGAAGTGATGCCGGTACGAGTTCCCGGCCGACCTGCTTTCCTGGCCGTGGGAGGGCTTCAGTTCTGTCGTAGGCGCATCTTTCAGTAAGTGACTAGGCCGAGGGCTTCTTGCAGAAGAAGCCTCTTTCCCACCTTCCCGGAAACGAACCGCACGTCGCGGATCAACGGCAAAATGTAGTAAAGCATGCTGGGTGTATAGCATGAGTTGTTGGTCCGCTGGGAATGACATCCTTACAACTTCAAAGCTTTTCCCATCGTTCTATCAGGTCATGCTTTTGGCAAGCAAGGCAAGCAGCCCCGGCCAGCAATTCCTTGAAGCGATGCTGGTACGAGTTCCCGGCCGACCTGCTGGCCTGTCGTGATTGGGGCGCGGGTCTCTGGAGCAAGGCCACTCTGTGTCATCACAAGCACTTCCACAGTAACTTTTAAGATCCTTGGGACCTTCCCTACGAAGCACGTGTTCCGACGCAGCTACTTGCTCTTGTCGTCGCGGTAGAGTTCTTGCACATGCTGTCATGCTTCGCCCGCCTGAGCTGGGGGGTGCGGACGCACCCTGCGGTGCCGGAGCGCTCTTTTCCTTCGCCTGGGGTGTGGCTTAGCTGCACCCTGTGCTAGGGCCTTCTGCTGCCGTGGGCCGTTAGCCCACGTGCCTTAGGGACACGGTTTTACCACCTGCAGCGAGCTCGATCAGGCTTGCACCCAGCTAGTTTGAGTTCGGGCATGTATGGTACATAGTTCCGTGTTCAGCCAACGCAGTGGAAGGCGACGTAAGCTTGGCCGTGGCAGCGACGTCATGCGCCTTCGTCGGACCTTTCGACTTGCAGCTTTCTGGTTGGGGGCCTAGCTGCACAGCACTGATTGCTACAGCTTGATGTAGATGCTGAAGCCTGCATATGTTCCACTATCGCCGCCCATGCATGAACCTTCGATAATATGTCGAAGCAGCATCTCCACCACTCTCTCTCGGCTGGAGAGTCGCGAAGTACGAACGGGGTGGCATCACAGTGCCGGTCATGGTCAATCGCAAACATGTAGTCCAACAGCGACTCGGCTTGTCGATCCGAATCGCAACAGGCACATCTTTGATTCGGTGCACAAGTTTGGGGGCTCTCACAACGCGCGTGATGCATTATCTGATTACGGGCTCGCAGCATCTTGTCACGAGTGCGGACAGGGGCCTGCATCCTTGAGAAACAGTGTTTCCCAGTTGTTTCTGCACATGAGGTGAAACTGAGAATGCTCGGGAAGCCTTCGATCAACTTCCGAATTGATCGCTGCATGTCCCGACTTGTGCAAAGTGCTTGGCAGAGAGTAAGCCGCGACTGCGCTTTTTGGGCCAAGTGTGTCCTGGCAGCTATCCATCAAGCCGATCCCAAACACCAAAGACTCATGATTGATCCGGTGTGCATGTTCGCATACTTTCACCTGCCGAGTGATGCACTGCTCGACTGCCCTCTATCAGCATCTTGTCATACATACTTATGGGTAAGCTCCTGCATCCGTACGACAAGGTGTGCCCCAGTTGCCTCTGCCAAACTCAGGATGCTCGTGAAGCTTTCGATCAGCTTCCGAATTGATCTCTGCCTGTCCCGACTTGTGCCATGCGCTTGCCGGAGTGTAAGGCACGTTCGTGGTTTTTGGGCCAAGTATGTAGTGGCAGCTAATCCTCACACCGATTCACAGCACCAAAGATGCATTGATCCGGTGTTCATATTCGCATACTTTCACCTGCTTAGTGATGCACTGCTTGACTGCCCTCTAACAGCATCTTGTCATACATACTCATGGGTAAGCGCCTGCATCCGTACGACAAGGTGTGCCCCAGTTGCCTCTGCGAATATTGTAAGCCGCGAGGGTGAACTTAAACTCAGGATGCGCGCGAAGCTTTCGATCAGCTTCCGAATTGATCTCTGCCTGTCCCGACTCGTGCGGTTTGCTTCGAAGAGTGTAAGCGATTGAAAAAGATGCACAGCACACGCCTTGACAGTGAGCATTGAAGGTGATCCGTGCTCCACAGCTGGCTTGACAAGCTTGCTGCCACACGACCCTTTTCCAGGTGCCAGTTGTTGGCGTGCCCTGTAGCCCCAAGATGTGTTGCCTGATCGACGACGGCTTGACGTTGTTGTTTCGCTGGGAATGACATCTTTACATCTTCAAAGCCTTTTCCCGGGTTCTATCAGGTCATGCGCTTGGCACCCAGGTCAAGCAGCCCCGGCCAGCAATTCCTTTAAGCGATGCCGGTACGAGTTCTCGGCTGACCTTCTGTCCTTGCCGTGGGCGGGTTCGAGTTCTGTCGTGGGCGGGTCTCTGGAGCAAGACCACAGAGTTCGATCGTCAGAGCCGGCGATAAGATTGTAATTGCGAGCTTCCTATGTTCATTGATGTGCATTGTGACGGGCTGTCAACTTAAAATCTCAGACTCCCAGACAAGAGCGAGTTTCCTCGGGAGCATTGTTAATGGTGATCACCGTGTGTCATCACAAGCACTTCCCCAGTAATTTTCCGGTCCTGGGGAACTTCCCTGCGAAGCCCGTGCTCCGAAGCAGCTACTTGCTCTTGTCATCGCGATAGAGTACTTGCACATGCCGTCTTGCTTGAGTCCGGGCACGTATGGTGCATAGTGCCGTGTTCAGCCAATGCAGTGGAAGGCGATGCAAGTTTGGCCGTGGCAGCGACGTCATGCGCCTTCGTCGGACCTTTCGACTTGCAGCTTTCTGGTCGAGGGCCTAGCAGCACAGCACTGATTGCTACAGCTTGGTGTAGATGCTAAAGCAGGCTAAAGCCTGCATATGTGCCACTATCGCTGCCCTTGCATGAACCTTCGATAATATGTCGAAGAGGCATCTCTACCACTCTCTCCCGGCTGGAGAGTCGCGAAGTACGCACAGGGTGGCATCACAGTGCCGGTCATGGTCAATCGCAAACATGTAGTCCAACAGCGACTCGGCTTGTCGATCCGAATCGCAACAGGCACATCTTTGATTCGGTGCACAAGTTTGGGGGCTCTGACAACGCGCGTGATGCATTATCTGATTACGGGCTTGCAGCATCTTGTCATGAGTGCGGGAAAGGGGCCGGCATCCTTCAGAAACGATGTTTCCCAGTTGTTTCTGCACATGAGGTGAAACTGAGGATGCTCGCGAAGCCTTGGATCAACTTCCGAATTGAGCGGCTTGTGCAGTTTGTCGGCAGACTGTGAAGCCGAACACAAAATCCGATCACGATTTTTGTCGCAAGTGTGTATCGACAACAAATTGGCATTCCGATTGCAGACGCCGAAGAGGCAAGTTCGGTCCTGTTTGCAGATTCGGAAGCCTCATGCTGCGATGCTTGATGAAACTCTATCAGCATCTTGTCATAGATACTCCTGAGTAAGTGCCTGCATCCGTCCGATAAGGTGTGCCCCAGTTGCTTCTGCGCATCATGTAAGCTGGAGGGTGAGGTTAGACTCAGGGTGCTCACAAAGCCTTCGATCATCTTCGCAGGTGCCGACTTGTCCAACGTGCCTGCCGGAGTGCCGGAATGTAAGGCGCGATGATGTTTTTTGCGCCAAGTGTGTAGTGGCAGCAACTCACCACGCCCATTCAAAACACCAAAGACTCATGATTGATCCGGTGCGCATCCTCGCACATTTTCACCTTCCTAGCGATGCACTGCCTGACTGCCCTGTATGCGCATCAAGTACGCTTCGAGGATGAGGTGAAACTGGGGATGCTCTCGAAGCCTTCGATCAGCTTCCGAATCGATCTCTTCATGTCCCGAGTTGTGCGATTAGAAAACACACGCCCGCACCGCCCTGGGCCTGGTCGGCACGCCTTGACTGTGGGCACTGCTGGTGTCAGAGATACGCCTGTGCAAGTCCAACTGACAGACACTGCCTGGATTAATGTCGCTTGGCCTGCTTCATTCTCTGTTGAAGGGCAAGTTTCGACCTCCTCGTGGTCGGTTTCCAATTTCCGCCTCCGAGTGAGCCAGGGAGAGTGCTGGCAAAGGGTGCCTTTCAGTAGGCGACTAGGCCGAGGTTTTCTCAGAGATACGCCTTCCCGGAAAAGAATTTCAATGCGCGGATCAACAGTAAAAACACGCGGAGTGCATAGCATGAAGTGTTGTTTCGCTGGGAATGACATCCTTGTATCCTCTATGCTTTTCCCTTGGTTCTATCAGGTCATGTGCTTGGCAAGCAGGTCGAGCAGCCCCTGCCAGCAAGTCCTTGAGGAAGTGATGCCGGTACGAGTTGCCGGCCGACCCGCTCTCCCTGCCGTGAGAGGGCTTCAGTTCTGTTGTGGGCGGGTCTCTGGAGCAAGACCGCTCTGTGTCATCACAAGCACGTCTGCAGTAATTTTGTAAGTCCTTGGAGCCTTCAAGCAGCTACTTGCTCTGGTCGTGATAGAGTACTCGCACATGCCGTCTTGCTTGGGTTCGGGTGCGTATGGTACATAGTGCCGTGTTCAGCCAATGCAGTGGAAGGCGATGTAAGCTTGGCCGTGGCAGCGACATCATGCACCTCCGTCGGACCTTTCGACTTGCAGCTTTCTGGCCGCAGGCTTTCCGCACAGAAGCCTTCTGCATGCGCCTCGCTGATTGCTACAGCTTGGTGTAGATGCTAAAGTCTGCAAACGTTCTACGTGAACCTTCGATACTTCTTTGCAGGTGTAGGGTGCACCCGCACTGCTGCCCAATTCCTTTTCGAATCTAGAGGCCATCGAATCCATGTGACGATGTGTCCTCCAGCCACTAGGGTAGATAATCCAGTTTTGAGTGGAGAAGGCGTAGAAGCGAGGCACTCCGCGTATTCATGTGCGTGGATCCACTCTCATCTTACCTCTGGGCGCGTTAGTTGTGACTGCGAAACCCGGGACCGGCCGGCTCGCCGGCGGCGGGCTCTGGGCTTACCTCTCCCACACTCCCTCGGCTGAAGAGTCGCGAAGTAGACGCGGGGTTGCATCACAGTGTTGGCCATGGCCCCTGGCAAACATGTACTCTGACAACGACGCCGCTTGTCGATCCGAATCGCGCCAGGCACATCTTTGATTCGGTGCGCAAGTTTGGAGACTCTCAGAACGCACGTGATGCATTATGTGACTACGGGCTCGCAGCATCTTGTCATGAGTGCGGACAGGGGCCGGCATCCTTCAGAAACGATGTTTCCCAGTTGTTTCTGCACATGAGGTGAAACTGAGGATGCTCGCGAAGCCTTGGATCAACTTCCGAATTGAACGGCTTGTGCAGTTTGTCGGCAGACTGTGAAGCCGAACACAATATCCGATCACGATTTTTGTCGATATTTGGCATTCCGATTGCAAACGCCGAAGAGACAAGCTCGGTCCTGTTTGCATATTCGGAAGCCTCCTGATGTGCCGCTTGATTTCCCTCTATCAGCATCTTGTCATTCATACTTTAGAGTAGCTTCTGGCTTGTTCAGAAAGGGATTTGTGTCCTGCCCGCAGTGGCCATCAGAACCTTAATTCGGATCTCAAGATCTCTTTGGCAGGTTCGGGTTTTGAGGTGTGCCAGGACGCATCGACATAGTTCTGACTGTTCGGCACGGTTTCCAACTATTCAGGGACACTGCTGCATATAGTTCCCAAGAATGTGCCGATAGTTCCTGCGATTTTTGCAATAGTTCCAAAGCCCCTCTGAGCGGTCACACATGAACAAGCCACAATACATACTGATGAGTAAGTGCCTGCAGCCGTCCGATAAGGTGTGCCCCAGTTGCTTCTGGGCATCAGGCAAGCTGCGAGGATAAGGTTAAACTCAGGGTGCTCACAAAGCCTTCGATCAGCTTCCAAATTGATCTTTGCCTGTCCCGACTTGCGCTATGTGCTTGCCGGAGTGAAAGACACGATCGTGGCTTTTGGGCCAAGTGTGTCGTAGCGGCTCTCCATCACGCCCATTCCAAACACCAAAGACTCATGATTGATCCGGTGTGCATACTCGCGCACTTTCACCTGCCCCCTCGTGATGTGTTACTGGACTGCCCTCTAGCAGCATCTTGTGAAAAAACATACTCGCGGGTAAGTGCCTGCATCCGTCCGATAAGGTGTGCCCCAGTTGCTTCTGCGCATCAGGCAAGCTGCGAGGGTGAGGTTAAACTCAGGATGCTTGCGAAGCCTTCGATCAGCTTCCGAATGGATCTTTGCATGCCTGGACGTGTGCAATGTGTTTGGCAGAGTGTAAGCGATTAGGCAGCAAGCGCCCGCACCTGGGCCTTGTAGTCACGCCTTGACTGTGAGCACTGCTGGAGCCAGAGCATTCCGAGCGCAGGCAGGTGGCCCAAGCCAGTCCACTTGACCGACAGTGCCTAGGTTCATGTCGCTTCGTCTGCTTCATGCTGCTGTTGAAGGGCGAGTTTCGGCCCCCTTGCACTCGGTCTCCGATTCCGCCTCCGAGTGAGCCAGGGAGAGTGCTGGCAAAGGGAGCCTTTCAGTATGTGACTAGGCCGAGGTTTTCTCAGAGAAGCTTCTTTTGCATCTGCCCTGAAAAGAATCGCAAGGCGCGGATCAGTAAAACACGCGGGGTGCATAGCATGAGGTGTTGTTTCGCTGGGAATGACATCCTTGCATCCTGCATGCCTTTCCCTTGGTTCTATCAGGTCATGTGCTTGGCAAGCAGGTCGAGCAGCCCCTGCCAGCAAGTCCTTGAGGAAGTGATGCCGGTACGAGTTGCCGGCCGACCTGCTGTCCCTGCCGTGAGAGGGCTTCAGTTCTGTTGTGGGCGGGTCTCTGGAGCAAGACCGCTCTGTGTCATCACAAGCACATCTGCAATAATTTTGCAAATCCTTGGAGCCTTCCCTGCCAAGCCTGTGGTTCGAAGCAGCTACTTGCTCTGGTCGTGATAGAGTACTCGCACATGCCGTCTTGCTTGAGTTCGGGTGCATATGGTACATAGTGCCGTGTTCAGCCAATGCAGTGGAAGGCGATGTAAGCTTGGCCGTGGCAGCGACATCACGCACCTCCGTCGGACCTTTCGACTTGCAGCTTTCTGGCCGCAGGCTTTCCGCGCAGAAGCCTTTGCATGCACCGCAACAAGCAGCGGATTGCTGATTGCTACAGCTTGGTGTAGATGCTAAAGCCTGCAAACGTTCTACGACGATCGGTGCCCTTGTATGAACCATCGACACTTCTTTGCCAATGTAGGGTGCACCTGCACTGCTGCCCAATTCCTTTTCGAATCTAGAGGCCATAGAATCCATGTGACGATGTGTCCTCGAGCCTCTAGGGTGGATAATCCAATTTTGAGTGGAGAAGGCGTAGAAGCGAGGCACTCCGCGTATTCATGTGCGTGGGTCCACTCTCATCTTGCCTCTGGGCACGTTAGTTGTGACTGCGAAACCCGGGACCGACCGGCTCGCCGGCGGCGGGCTCTGGGCTTACCTCTCCCACACTCCCTCCGTTGAAGAGTCGCGAGGTAGACGCGGGGTTGCATCACACTGTTGAACATGGCCCCTCGCAAACATGTACGCTGACAACGACGCCGCTTGTCGATCCGAATCGCGCCAGGCACATCTTTGATTCGGTGTGCAAGTTTGGAGACTCTCAGAACGCACGTGATGCATTATGTGACTACGGGCTCGCAGCATCTTGTCATGAGTGCGGACAGGGGCCTGCATCCTTCAGAAACGATGTTTCCCAGTTGTGTCTGCGCATGAGGTGAAACTGAGGATGCTCGCGAAGCCTTGGATCAACTTCCGAATTGAGCGGCTTGTGCAGTGTGTCGGCAGACTGTGAAGCCGAACACAAAATCCGATCACGATTTTTGTCGCAAGGGTGTATCGACAACAAATTGGCATTCCGATTGCAGACGCCGAAGAGGCAAGTTCGGTCCTGTTTGCATATTCGGAAGCCTCATGCTGCGATGCTTGATGAAACTCTATCAGCATCTTGTCATAGATACTCCTGAGTAAGTGCCTGCATCCGTCCGATAAGGTGTGCCCCAGTTGCTTCTGCGCATCATGTAAGCTGCGAGGATGAGGTTAAACTCAGGATGCTTGCGAAGCCTTCAACCAGCTTCCGAATGGATCTTTGCGTGTCCCGACTTGCGCTATGTGCTTGCCGGAGTGAAAGACACGATCGTGGCTTTTGGGCCAAGTGTGTCGTAGCGGCTCTCCATCACGCCCATTCCAAACACCAAAGACTCATGATTGATACGGTGTGCATACTCGCGCACTTTCACCTGCCCCCTCGTGATGTGTTACTGGACTGCCCTCTAGCAGCATCTTGTGAAAAAACATACTCGCGGGTAAGTGCCTGCATCCGTCCGATAAGGTGTGCCCCAGTTGCTTCTGCGCATCATGTAAGGATGCTTGCAAAGCCTTCGATCAGCTTCCGAATGGATCTTGGCATGTCCCGACTTGTGCAATGTGCTTTGCAGAGTGTACGACACGTTCGTGGCTTTTGGGCCAAGTGTGTCGTAGCAGCTCTTCATCACGCTCATTCCAACCACCACAGACGCATGATTGATCCGGTGTGCATGCTCGTATACTTTCACCGGCCTGGGGATGTATTGCTGGATTGCCCTTTAGCAGCATTTTGTCGAATGTGAGGGCAAGGGCGTGTATGTGTGTCCGAGGAGGCAGGCAACCGTTGGGTATGGAGACGGCGTCAAGCATGCTCTGAAACTCCGGCGCCCCACGAAGCTCTCAAAGTCATTGCGTGTTTGAGTCCAGCTCGCGCAGCTTGGATGTTGATCGCATCAGAGAGCATGTGGATGAGAGCTAGATCTGTGTCTCTGGAGTCTTCGGGGCAGCATGTTGCAGTCATGCCACAGGCCTGCAGAAGCCATCGCCAGGGGCCTGCAGCACAGAGTAGACACGGTCTGCTAGACCATGGCATGATCACAGTTGTAGCAGGTCTTGAATCTGGCAGACTCTGCCGAATGGCGGGACCACGCCTTTCGGTGTGAAGCGCATCTGGTCATACCGGATCCGGTGTTTCCGGAATACGCCACTCTGTCGCTGATCATGGGACCTTGGAGAAAGTCTCACCATCGGACTTCGGTCATGCTGCTATGCTGCAATGCCGCTTCAAGGCGGTGCCCGTGACTCCGTGATGCCACAGGTCCGGTTCTGTCGGAAGCTGTGCCCGGAGTGTCAGAGTTCGCTCATGGACCTCGCTTAATGAATCCGCGGTGCTTTCATTAAGATACAGAAGCCAGGAGTCGTCCTCCTCCAAACCTAGTGTGTAGCAAAAATGGCATCTGCTTATAGCAAGCCATGTCTGCATAGTATGCATGTCATCTTAGATGTGCGGGTGATGGCTGCAAGGGCTCCCAGGCGACACGGAAACATCGTCAAGGGATGCCTCCCATCTTCTTTAAAAAGGAAGGGTGGGTCTGCCATGATCTCGATGATGGGGGCCCCATGCTTGGGAATCCTCTTGAAGAGTGTGTGGACGATATCGCCCTGCGGCTTGGAAGATCTGGGTTGAATTCCGCAAGTAAGCGTCTCTGCGGATACTAGTATCCAAGGGTAATATGCCCTTAATGCCCATTATAGGGTAAGGGTCCCAATTAAGGGTCCCTCCTTCTCCCCTTTGATAGTAAGGAAGCAGGCCTCAAGTCGATGTTGCTGACGTCCCAAGCCTTTCAGCATCTTTCGGCATTCGCCTCCCAGCATGGCCACTGCTCACCGCAGGTACAGTCATGTAGCTACAGATGGGGACAAAAGTGAATGGTTGGCATCGTTATATAAGTATGAAAGTTGGATCTCCCTCGCTGCATTCTCGATCTGGCGTGTGCGGTCTCCTGGAAGTCGACGCCGCGATTGCCAACATGCCTGCAAGGCTCACACTACGGATGTTTGGACCCAACATCTCTGCTCATGTCGCTTTGCAGCAGCTCCCGAAGGGGCGGAAGGTTTGGAAACAAGCCTCGCATGGAAACGCCCTTGTGGCTTGCGTAGTGGCCGTGTATCGGTCTGTGCCACAGCTTCCTGCTTCTGGCTGTGGTGTTGGATCCCAAATGCTGCAGGCTTGGGACATATGCTGCGACCTCGGCTGGTTGTGAGAGCTCGGTAGAACTTGCAGGAGCGTGTCGTCGCCCCAGACAGTAGAGCTTGTAGGAGCGTGTCGTCGCGCCAGACAGGCACCTGAACCCATGTGCGGAGACTCCGAAAGGGCGATGCAAGCTAGGCAACACGACTGGATGAAGTAGATTTTAGGTGTTCGTCTATGTTTATGTCTTTTACACAATATCTTTTGCATAATGAATGTGTGCATGTGTAGAGGATCATTTGGGTGGTTGTCAAAATTGGGGTCCCTTTTGGGTACCCTAGATATGAGGTGCCGTATGACAAAAAGAGACCCCAAAAGGTACCATTATATTTGACAACCACCCATTTGGGCCTATTGGTAAAGCGATGTTGCCATCTGCGCGCCTGGCCGCAGGGTGTTGGCAAGACACGGGCACGGTGTATCTTGACATGCATGTCGCATGTGAACTGAGTCTACTTATGGTCTTCGACATGTTCTAGCATTCAGCTTGTTAGCACCTGCCCTGCAATGCGCTGTGTGGATGCATTGACATTGGTATTTGACGGTATGTGATCTTCTGCATGTGTTTGTATGCATCGGTTGCAGATGTATTGTACCTGTTGTTGGGTGAAGTGTTTAGAGCACACCCTTGGCCAGTGAAGGAATACACATGAGACGATTGCCAATCTAGACAGTTGGTCCATTTAGATGCAGGCCGGAATCATCGGTGTTCATGTTGCTTGGCAGGATTCACGTGTTGAATGTTATTGAACGAATCTGTGTCCTGGATCGACGCAAGCTGTTTCGGTTCCACAGCAGCATCATGCGCACTGCATCGCACTGCGAGGACGGCGTTAAGTGTTAAGTGCTGGTCGTTCCGCTTTGGATCATCTTGCAACGTGGCCGTGTGTGCGGAATGCTCTTCACAATGAAGTTCTATTATGTAAGAGGTCCATGTCTAACGAAGCTCGCACAGAAGAGAACGCAGTTGGCCACATCTGTCCGTGCCATCCGAGGGATGTGGAAACTGCAGAGTTCCGGACGAGGCACCAGAGCCTCCGATTGTCGCAGAACCAAAATTCCAGGGAGTTCTGCACATTTGCAGGTGCCCTCCGCGAGCTCAAAGCTTGGTCGGCTGCCTCGAAACTGCGCATTGCCAGATCGCCAGGCCGAACCCGTTCTCCCGATGGAGGGACGTGTTGGAAATTATGCCTGATGCGTCTTTCCTCTACGTATGTACCACATGTAACCACATTCAAATCTTTAATTTCTGTTGTGGTCTTGTCATGCCCACAATCTTCCCCTATTGCCCGAGAGCCTGAACGAGGGTGCAGCGCCTCTGACACCGGCGCCCCCTTTCCGGGCTGTTTGGATTTTCGGTGGGCCTTCTTTGCGGGGCAATACCTGATCGCTCCTCCTTCAGTCTTTGCGTGGAGAGGTTCGGGCTCAGGCGAGAGTGGTGATGCACTTGGGAATGGCTACGCGTAAGTTTGAATTGCTACGCCATCGCAATCTATGTTAATGGTGATCAGCCACGGATAATGAGGCTTGCTTGTCTGTTTGTTCATCTGCGTGTGCATGTAAAAATACATACATAAATAATTGAACATGCAAGCGCGCACACACACATGCATTCCGCGACTCTTGCATTCCGTGTTTTATTTCATTGCAAGGTTCATATATGCATACATACCGCGCAGCAAGAGTGTAGCTGCATGTATGCATGTGACGGGGTTGGCACAAATGCTTATGTGATGTGGGTTCGGGCGACAGAGTGCTCGGTCTCAGTCGTTTGCAAGGAAGTGTGGAGGTACCACTGCCGATTGGCATGCGTGTTGCCTAGAGTGGCAGAGGCCCTTCGGTGAGATACTTTCGGCTTCACAGCGGCCCATCTCGCGCTTTCCTACTTCAGATTCTATCGGACTCGAGTACTAGGAATGGCTTCCGTGAAGAGCATGATCGCCGCGGGCCTCCTCGCTGCGCCTTGCGCCGACGCCTTTGTGGCACCGGGTGCGTCCCACAGCGCTACCCGCCTTCGAGGCTCAACGGCTGTGAAGGCTGAGTCTAGCTTCAGCACGTACTCAGCGCTTGCCGCATCTGCCACGACGGGTGCTGCTGTGATGAGCTTTGTGGGCACGAAGAAGCCGACTGCCCGCAAGACCGTGGCTTGCAAGTTCAGCCCTGAGGCACAGATTGGCGTCACTGAGCCCTTGGGATTCTTTGATCCGGCCGGGTTCTGCAAGGACGAGGCTTCCTTCAAGGACTTGCGAGCCAAGGAGCTCAAGCACGGTCGAACCTTTGTCCTTATTGGGGCAGCTCTTCTTGATAATTTTGTTTGACGGATGCTCACGCGTCGACTGATGGTTCACAACGGAGACTTCCGACTCTCACTTCAAGTCATGAAAGTACATGTTTCAATATACCGCCACCAGCCACGCAGTACTCCAGGATTGGCGATGATGGGAGCCCTCGGAATGCTGACGCAGAGCTTGGTGCAGCTGCCCGGCATGGAGGGCGTGCCGAAGGACATTTCGGCCTTCAGCACAGGTGCCGGCCAAACGGGTTTCCTTATCACCATCGCCATCATCGCAGTGTTGGAGGCGGCTGTCTTCGTCCAGGACGACAGCAAAGAGCCAGGCGACTTGGCTGCAGGATCTCGTGTGAAAAGTGTGTATATATTGTGGTTGGTCGCCTCCCCCCTTCATCTTGGGATGTTGAATCTGGTGACTTCGGTCCCCGATTGTGGCTCAATTTGATTACCTAGTTTGTTTCCGAGGTAACTTTGGCAATCCCCTGCCTTTGGTTGGGGATGACTACTCGGCTGAGATGCGCAACAGAGAGATCAACAACGGCAGGAGTGTCACAGGGGTATTACGGGTCTGGCTGGCTTTCCTGTGCTTTTCTGTCAGCAGGTCACAGCGTTTTTGTTCTTCGGTTCTTCTGAAGGTCCGTACGACAGTAGCATAGCCAAGCCGTCTCCGGCAACACCCCACACCTAACAGCAGGATCGCCATGTTCGCGGCCCTCGGGCAGATCGCCGCCGGCCTCTACACGGGCAAATCCGCCATTGAGCAATTCGGTCTTTGAAGCTTGCATTTTCAGGCCGCACCCGGCTGAATGAGCTTTCGGACGTGAGGCGTGCCGGGAGCCCTTGAAGTGTTTGAAGTAGCCAAGAGATTTGTAGATATTTGTTGCAATATTTTCGTGTTCCTGAGCTTCAGGCCTCAAGCGCTTGTCGCTCAGCAGCCAGGTTTGACTTGGCCGGGCAGTTGCCCTCATCTTCGCCGCTACAGGTGCGGCACAGTCGGGACAGCATCCAGATTTCCATGGTGCTCCGAAACCACAGCCACGCAGCAAAACGAGTGGCAGTAAGCAGTGTAGGCGGGAGTGGTGTCAGCCCCTGGCCCTGCAGCCCGGAGGCAAAAGAACTAGGCCAAAACCAAACATTACTTGCTTGAAGTGATATCGTTGTCTGTACGCATGGGAAGAGGTTGATGCAGGTGTGCACGTTTTGAAACAGCAAAAGGCGTCCAGGAGTCGGGCGACAGCACGCTCGGTCGTTCGCAAGGAAGTGTGAAGGTACCACTGCCGATTGGCATGCGTGTTGCCTAGAGTGGCAGAGGCCCTTCGGTGAGATACTTTCGGCTTCACAGCGGTCTCGCGCTTTCCTACTTCAGATTCGAGTACTAGGAATGGCTTCCGTGAAGAGCATGATCGCCGCGGGCCTCCTCGCTGCACCTTGCGCCGACGCCTTTGTGGCACCGGGTGCGTCCCACACCGCCACCAGCCTTCGAGGCTCAACAGCTGTGAAGGCT
This sequence comes from Symbiodinium sp. CCMP2592, assembly GCA_905221615.1. Lineage (NCBI taxonomy): Eukaryota > Dinophyceae > Suessiales > Symbiodiniaceae > Symbiodinium > Symbiodinium sp. CCMP2592. Next base: position 66,300 of record CAJNDT010000922.1, read on the forward strand.
GAGTCTAGCTTCAGCACCTACTCGGCGCTTGCCGCAACTGCCACGACGGGTGCTGCTGTGATGAGCTTTGTGGGCATGAAGAAGCCGACTGCCCGCAACACCGTGGCTTGCAAGTTCAGCCCCGAGGCACAGATTGGCGTCACTGAGCCCTTGGGATTCTTTGATCCGGCCGGGTTCTGCAAGGACGAGGCTTCCTTCAAGGACTTGCGAGCCAAGGAGCTCAAGCACGGTCGAACCTTTGTCCTTATTGGGGCAGCTCTTCTTGATAATTTTGTTTGACGGATGCTCACGCGTCGACTGATGGTTCACAACGGAGAATTCCGACTCTCACCTTAAGTCATGAAAGTACATGTTTCAATATACCGTCACCAGCCGCGCAGTACTCCAGGATTGGCGATGATGGGAGCCCTCGGAATGCTGACGCAGAGCTTGGTGCAGCTGCCCGGCATGGAGGGCGTGCCGAAGGACATTTCGGCCTTCAGCACAGGTGCCGGCCAAACGGGTTTCCTTATCACCATCGCCATCATCGCAGTGTTGGAGGCGGCTGTCTTCGTCCAGGACGACAGCAAAGAGCCAGGCGACTTGGCTGCAGGATCTCGTGTGAAAAGTGTGTATATATTGTGGTTGGTAGCCTCCCCCCTTCATCTTGGGATGTTGAATCTGGTGACTTCGGTCCCCGATTGTGGCTCAATTTGATTACCTAGTTTGTTTCCGAGGTAACTTTGGCAATCCCCTGCCTTTGGTTGGGGATGACTACTCGGCTGAGATGCGCAACAGAGAGATCAACAACGGCAGGAGTGTCACAGGGGTATTACGGGTCTGGCTGGCTTTCCTGTGCTTTTCTGTCAGCAGGTCACAGCGTTTTTGTTCTTCGGTTCTTCTGAAGGTCCGTACGACAGTAGCATAGCCAAGCCGTCTCCGGCAACACCGCACACCTAACAGCAGGATCGCCATGTTCGCGGCCCTCGGGCAGATCGCCGCCGGCCTCTACACGGGCAAATCCGCCATTGAGCAATTCGGTCTTTGAAGCTTGCATTTTCAGGCCGCACCCGGCTGAATGAGCTTTCGGACGTGAGGCGTGCCGGGAGCCCTTGAAGTGTTTGAAGTAGCCAAGAGATTTGTAGATATTTGTTGCAATATTTTCGTGTTCCTGAGCTTCAGGCCTCAAGCGCTTGTCGCTCAGCAGCCAGGTTTGACTTGGCTGGGCAGTTGCCATCATCTTCGCCGCTACAGGTGCGGCACAGTCGGGACAGCATCCAGATTTCCATGGTGCTCCGAAACCACAGCCACGCAGCAAGACGAGTGGCAGTAAGCAGTGTAGGCGGGAGTGGTGTCAGCCCCTGGCCCTGCAGCCCGGAGGCAAAAGAACTAGGCCAAGACCAAACATTACTTGCTTGAAGTGATATCGTTGTCTGTACGCATGGGAAGAGGTTGATGCAGGTGTGCACGTGTTGAAACAGCAATAGGCGTCCAGGAGTCGGGCGACAGCACGCTCGGTCGTTCGCAAGGAAGTGTGGAGGTACCACTGCCGATTGGCATGCGTGTTGCCTAGAGTGGCAGAGGCCCTTCGGTGAGATACTTTCGGCTTCACAGCGGTCTCGCGCTTTCCTACTTCAGATTCGAGTACTAGGAATGGCTTCCGTGAAGAGCATGATCGCCGCGGGCCTCCTCGCTGCACCTTGCGCCGACGCCTTTGTGGCACCGGGTGCGTCCCACACCGCCACCAGCCTTCGAGGCTCAACAGCTGTGAAGGCTGAGTCTAGCTTCAGCACCTACTCGGCGCTTGCCGCAACTGCCACGACGGGTGCTGCTGTGATGAGCTTTGTGGGCATGAAGAAGCCGACTGCCCGCAAGACCGTGGCTTGCAAGTTCAGCCCCGAGGCACAGATTGGCGTCACTGAGCCCTTGGGATTCTTTGATCCGGCCGGGTTCTGCAAGGACGAGGCTTCCTTCAAGGACTTGCGAGCCAAGGAGCTCAAGCACGGTCGAACCTTTGTCCTTATTGGGGCAGCTCTTCTTGATAATTTTGTTTGACGGATGCTCACGCGTCGACTGATGGTTCACAACGGAGAATTCCGACTCTCACCTTAAGTCATGAAAGTACATGTTTCAATATACCGCCACCAGCCGCGCAGCACTCCAGGATTGGCGATGATGGGAGCCCTCGGAATGCTGACGCAGAGCTTGGTGCAGCTGCCCGGCATGGAGGGCGTGCCGAAGGACATTTCGGCCTTCAGCACAGGTGCCGGCCAAACGGGTTTCCTTATCACCATCGCCATCATCGCAGTGTTGGAGGCGGCTGTCTTCGTCCAGGACGACAGCAAAGAGCCAGGCGACTTGGCTGCAGGATCTCGTGTGACATGTGTGTATATATTGTGGTTGGTCGCCTCCCCCCTTCGTCTTGGGATGTTGAATCTGGTGACTTCGGTCCCCGATTGTGGCTCAATTTGATTACCTAGTTTGTTTCCAAGGCAACTTTGGCAATCCCCTGCCTTTGGTTGGGGATGACTACTCGGCTGAGATGCGCAACAGAGAGATCAACAACGGCAGGAGTGTCACAGGGGTATTACGGGTCTGGCTGGCTTTCCTGTGCTTTCCTGTCAGCAGGTCACAGCGTTTTTGTTCTTCGGTTCTTCTTTAGGTCCGTACGACAGTAGCATATAGCCAAGCTGTCTCCGCCAACACCGCACACCTAACAGCAGGATCGCCATGTTCGCGGCCCTCGGGCAGATCGCCGCCGGCCTCTACACGGGCAAATCCGCCATTGAGCAATTCGGTCTTTGAAGCTTGCATTTTCAGGCCGCACCCGGCTGAATGAGCTTTCGGACGTGAGGCGTGCCGGGAGCCCTTGAAGTGTTTGAAGTAGCCAAGAGATTTGTAGATATTTGTTGCAATATTTTCGTGTTCCTGAGCTTCAGGCCTCAAGCGCTTGTCGCTCAGCAGCCAGGTTTGACTTGGCTGGGCAGTTGCCATCATCTTCGCCGCTACAGGTGCGGCACAGTCGGGACAGCATCCAGATTTCCATGGTGCTCCGAAACCACAGCCACGCAGCAAGACGAGTGGCAGTAAGCAGTGTAGGCGGGAGTGGTGTCAGCCCCTGGCCCTGCAGCCCGGAGGCAAAAGAACTAGGCCAAGACCAAACATTACTTGCTTGAAGTGATATCGTTGTCTGTACGCATGGGAAGAGGTTGATGCAGGTGTGCACGTGTTGAAACAGCAATAGGCGTCCAGGAGTCGGGCGACAGCACGCTCGGTCGTTCGCAAGGAAGTGTGGAGGTACCACTGCCGATTGGCATGCGTGTTGCCTAGAGTGGCAGAGGCCCTTCGGTGAGATACTTTCGGCTTCACAGCGGTCTCGCGCTTTCCTACTTCAGATTCGAGTACTAGGAATGGCTTCCGTGAAGAGCATGATCGCCGCGGGCCTCCTCGCTGCACCTTGCGCCGACGCCTTTGTGGCACCGGGTGCGTCCCACACCGCCACCAGCCTTCGAGGCTCAACAGCTGTGAAGGCTGAGTCTAGCTTCAGCACCTACTCGGCGCTTGCCGCAACTGCCACGACGGGTGCTGCTGTGATGAGCTTTGTGGGCATGAAGAAGCCGACTGCCCGCAAGACCGTGGCTTGCAAGTTCAGCCCCGAGGCACAGATTGGCGTCACTGAGCCCTTGGGATTCTTTGATCCGGCCGGGTTCTGCAAGGACGAGGCTTCCTTCAAGGACTTGCGAGCCAAGGAGCTCAAGCACGGTCGAACCTTTGTCCTTATTGGGGCAGCTCTTCTTGATAATTTTGTTTGACGGATGCTCACGCGTCGACTGATGGTTCACAACGGAGAATTCCGACTCTCACCTTAAGTCATGAAAGTACATGTTTCAATATACCGCCACCAGCCGCGCAGCACTCCAGGATTGGCGATGATGGGAGCCCTCGGAATGCTGACGCAGAGCTTGGTGCAGCTGCCCGGCATGGAGGGCGTGCCGAAGGACATTTCGGCCTTCAGCACAGGTGCCGGCCAAACGGGTTTCCTTATCACCATCGCCATCATCGCAGTGTTGGAGGCGGCTGTCTTCGTCCAGGACGACAGCAAAGAGCCAGGCGACTTGGCTGCAGGATCTCGTGTGACATGTGTGTATATATTGTGGTTGGTCGCCTCCCCCCTTCGTCTTGGGATGTTGAATCTGGTGACTTCGGTCCCCGATTGTGGCTCAATTTGATTACCTAGTTTGTTTCCAAGGCAACTTTGGCAATCCCCTGCCTTTGGTTGGGGATGACTACTCGGCTGAGATGCGCAACAGAGAGATCAACAACGGCAGGAGTGTCACAGGGGTATTACGGGTCTGGCTGGCTTTCCTGTGCTTTCCTGTCAGCAGGTCACAGCGTTTTTGTTCTTCGGTTCTTCTTTAGGTCCGTACGACAGTAGCATATAGCCAAGCTGTCTCCGCCAACACCGCACACCTAACAGCAGGATCGCCATGTTCGCGGCCCTCGGGCAGATCGCCGCCGGCCTCTACACGGGCAAATCCGCCATTGAGCAATTCGGTCTTTGAAGCTTGCATTTTCAGGCCGCACCCGGCTGAATGAGCTTTCGGACGTGAGGCGTGCCGGGAGCCCTTGAAGTGTTTGAAGTAGCCAAGAGATTTGTAGATATTTGTTGCAATATTTTCGTGTTCCTGAGCTTCAGGCCTCAAGCGCTTGTCGCTCAGCAGCCAGGTTTGACTTGGCTGGGCAGTTGCCATCATCTTCGCCGCTACAGGTGCGGCACAGTCGGGACAGCATCCAGATTTCCATGGTGCTCCGAAACCACAGCCACGCAGCAAGACGAGTGGCAGTAAGCAGTGTAGGCGGGAGTGGTGTCAGCCCCTGGCCCTGCAGCCCGGAGGCAAAAGAACTAGGCCAAGACCAAACATTACTTGCTTGAAGTGATATCGTTGTCTGTACGCATGGGAAGAGGTTGATGCAGGTGTGCACGTGTTGAAACAGCAATAGGCGTCCAGGAGTCGGGCGACAGCACGCTCGGTCGTTCGCAAGGAAGTGTGGAGGTACCACTGCCGATTGGCATGCGTGTTGCCTAGAGTGGCAGAGGCCCTTCGGTGAGATACTTTCGGCTTCACAGCGGTCTCGCGCTTTCCTACTTCAGATTCGAGTACTAGGAATGGCTTCCGTGAAGAGCATGATCGCCGCGGGCCTCCTCGCTGCACCTTGCGCCGACGCCTTTGTGGCACCGGGTGCGTCCCACACCGCCACCAGCCTTCGAGGCTCAACAGCTGTGAAGGCTGAGTCTAGCTTCAGCACCTACTCGGCGCTTGCCGCAACTGCCACGACGGGTGCTGCTGTGATGAGCTTTGTGGGCATGAAGAAGCCGACTGCCCGCAAGACCGTGGCTTGCAAGTTCAGCCCCGAGGCACAGATTGGCGTCACTGAGCCCTTGGGATTCTTTGATCCGGCCGGGTTCTGCAAGGACGAGGCTTCCTTCAAGGACTTGCGAGCCAAGGAGCTCAAGCACGGTCGAACCTTTGTCCTTATTGGGGCAGCTCTTCTTGATAATTTTGTTTGACGGATGCTCACGCGTCGACTGATGGTTCACAACGGAGAATTCCGACTCTCACCTTAAGTCATGAAAGTACATGTTTCAATATACCGCCACCAGCCGCGCAGCACTCCAGGATTGGCGATGATGGGAGCCCTCGGAATGCTGACGCAGAGCTTGGTGCAGCTGCCCGGCATGGAGGGCGTGCCGAAGGACATTTCGGCCTTCAGCACAGGTGCCGGCCAAACGGGTTTCCTTATCACCATCGCCATCATCGCAGTGTTGGAGGCGGCTGTCTTCGTCCAGGACGACAGCAAAGAGCCAGGCGACTTGGCTGCAGGATCTCGTGTGACATGTGTGTATATATTGTGGTTGGTCGCCTCCCCCCTTCGTCTTGGGATGTTGAATCTGGTGACTTCGGTCCCCGATTGTGGCTCAATTTGATTACCTAGTTTGTTTCCAAGGCAACTTTGGCAATCCCCTGCCTTTGGTTGGGGATGACTACTCGGCTGAGATGCGCAACAGAGAGATCAACAACGGCAGGAGTGTCACAGGGGTATTACGGGTCTGGCTGGCTTTCCTGTGCTTTCCTGTCAGCAGGTCACAGCGTTTTTGTTCTTCGGTTCTTCTTTAGGTCCGTACGACAGTAGCATATAGCCAAGCTGTCTCCGCCAACACCGCACACCTAACAGCAGGATCGCCATGTTCGCGGCCCTCGGGCAGATCGCCGCCGGCCTCTACACGGGCAAATCCGCCATTGAGCAATTCGGTCTTTGAAGCTTGCATTTTCAGGCCGCACCCGGCTGAATGAGCTTTCGGACGTGAGGCGTGCCGGGAGCCCTTGAAGTGTTTGAAGTAGCCAAGAGATTTGTAGATATTTGTTGCAATATTTTCGTGTTCCTGAGCTTCAGGCCTCAAGCGCTTGTCGCTCAGCAGCCAGGTTTGACTTGGCTGGGCAGTTGCCATCATCTTCGCCGCTACAGGTGCGGCACAGTCGGGACAGCATCCAGATTTCCATGGTGCTCCGAAACCACAGCCACGCAGCAAGACGAGTGGCAGTAAGCAGTGTAGGCGGGAGTGGTGTCAGCCCCTGGCCCTGCAGCCCGGAGGCAAAAGAACTAGGCCAAGACCAAACATTACTTGCTTGAAGTGATATCGTTGTCTGTACGCATGGGAAGAGGTTGATGCAGGTGTGCACGTGTTGAAACAGCAATAGGCGTCCAGGAGTCGGGCGACAGCACGCTCGGTCGTTCGCAAGGAAGTGTGGAGGTACCACTGCCGATTGGCATGCGTGTTGCCTAGAGTGGCAGAGGCCCTTCGGTGAGATACTTTCGGCTTCACAGCGGTCTCGCGCTTTCCTACTTCAGATTCGAGTACTAGGAATGGCTTCCGTGAAGAGCATGATCGCCGCGGGCCTCCTCGCTGCACCTTGCGCCGACGCCTTTGTGGCACCGGGTGCGTCCCACACCGCCACCAGCCTTCGAGGCTCAACAGCTGTGAAGGCTGAGTCTAGCTTCAGCACCTACTCGGCGCTTGCCGCAACTGCCACGACGGGTGCTGCTGTGATGAGCTTTGTGGGCATGAAGAAGCCGACTGCCCGCAAGACCGTGGCTTGCAAGTTCAGCCCCGAGGCACAGATTGGCATCCGAGAGCAAACCTCCTCGTGGTGGATGCGGGCCATAGCTTTGCTGTGGTGCGGATTGCTCCAGTTTGTGCAGGCCATAGAGTTGCTGTGGCATGAGATGATTCAGCTTACGACTCAGATCTACCTTGCAACAGTGTTTTTCAGTGCTGTTGTTGTGTTGATCCGACGCAAGACAGAGCAGACCAAAAGACAGAAGTATCTTGACATGATTCGGATGCGCAAGCAAGCATCTGCATGGGCAGCCATGCGGGTGGGAAGGCAGCGTGTCTCATGGGGACGTGCTCTCATTCGCAAGTTGCGTAGGGTTCCATTTCGGCGAAAGTGGAAATTGATCGATGGACATAGCTTGGGCCTCGGCATTGTTCTGGGTCGATCGTGTGCCAGAATTAGACTTATCAGAAAGCGAAGATTGAGACGCATGCGCAGGCGTGTGCATTCACATGCTTCCATTGTGAATCGTGGCGAGAAGGCACGGGAGTGCAGTGGGCTGCAGGACCTAGGTCTGGTTGATACCTGCGGTGTGTCAGCTCGCTGTGCGCCCGGACCTCAGGGCCCGATACAAGTGACACATTCGTCAGCGACAAGTTCATGTCAGTTGAGTGTTGATCATGCTATACCCTCTCATGCCAGTTTGATGTCTTGCGCGGCAGGGCTTCGTGGTGGGGGAAAAAATAAACATAAAGCTCAGAAGCATCAGGAAAGTGATGAAGTTGCTCTGGTCAAGAAGCTCCGGGCCGCGATTGACGGTCCAAGACAGGGCAAACTCATCCATCGCTTAGCGGCAATCCTTGCTGCTGAACATGAAGGTGCAAATCAAACCCTTGATGTGACAGTGTCCGCAAACACCAGGCGGGCGAATCGATGGCAACAGCAGCGTTGGCAACATCACCATTGTGATTCAGGGTTGTGGGGTGTAGGGACAGGGGAGTGGTGGACCGCAGGTCCCGGTTCATGGGTTGATCCGTGGAGTGACGGTACCCATTCCTCCTGGCCCTCGGGACCCGACCCAACTCCTGATAAGAGCAATCGCAGGTCCAATCGCTGGAAGCGAGCAGCATCGGAGACGTGGAAGGAAATCAAGTGGTCTTTCAGAAAGGAAGACTGGGTAGAAGAGCGAGGGAGTGATGTTCTTTTTAGCAGTGGCCCAGCAGACCTTGCAAATCAGTTGGATGTAGATGAGGGGCGGACTTGGGTCGTGCAAGTTGAGATGCAAGATGAAGCATTGGAGATACTTAACATGATCGCCGCCACGGTGGGAGGGAGCATAGCAGTCATTCTTGCAGGAAGTCATCCATCAAAGATTGAAGAGTTGGATCCCGCTTTTCAGGAGTTTGGTAGCAGTGCGACGCGCATCAAAGTGCCAGGTCACCTCGATGGCAGACTTCAGGCCCGCACCTGTTGGATCTTCCGGTTTGGGCCAGAACAGCCCATACTACGCACAAGAATCGCGATGAAGCTTCCAGCAGGAGTGCAATCGCCAAGTGCCGCTCGACCTTCGTGGGTACTCAGACTCGCATGTCAATGGCATTACAACAACTCGGACTGGAAGCGAGTCTTGCAGTCTCCAGGGCCGCAGGCTAGGAAATGGGCAACATCCGCATTTCCAGAGTCCAGACAGGAGTTAGGAGACACATGGGCATGGCAGGAGGTTCATGCTGGTCTTGTGCAAGGGCTACTACGAGTTCATGATCAAAGTTTGGCTCAACAGTTACTTGCTCACAGCGGGTCCAGCAATGATTTCGGTACGTGGTTCGTCGAGGCCGTAGGCGAGTACCCAGGTGACAACCAAGCCACCAAAGTCTTGTGGATCCCATGGATAAACCCAGAAACATGGGATGAGTACTTGACTCGAGTACGGCAGGAGGGCTCATTCGGTGTAGTTCGAGGGGCGCATCAATTGGGAGTCAGGGTGTCCCCCCGAGATACTCGATGGAAGGAGCCGGCTCATAAATGGACGATTCGATGGGTGCCTAAGGCCTGGACCACGCATGATGTTTCTCAGGTGTTGATGGCCATGGGCTACCAGGATGCCAGCATCACAGGCAAGTCCCTTCAGAGACCAGGCGCAAGTTGGTACTTCAGTGCACGTCGGGGGGACGGGCTACAGAGTGTCCAAGCAGAAATGGAGATAGGTGCAGGCGAAAAGCTCGAACTGCAGGCGATGATGGATGCTAAATGGCGTGCAGCTCCTATCTCCAGTGCTCGAGGCCTGCAACCGGAAAAGCGAGTGTCCTACCGCGATGTCTTACCAGTTGCTGAAGTTGCGGAGGGGACATATAGCTACTATGGTGCGCGCAAATCACCAGACCTCCACATGGAGGTGGAAACCGAAGAAACAATCTCTGCTTCCAGGGAAGTCATTCAGCAGGATGGTGAGCCTTTGCAGCTTGATGCCGGCATTCAGCCTGAGACCAAAGGTGCCAAGCGAGCGGCAGAGACACATCAACCGCAGCGAGCCGCTGCGATGGCAAAGTGCACATGGATGCCAACTGGAAAAATATTGCGAAATTCGGGTCAGGGCGATTGTCTCTATCACTCCTTAGCCCAAGCTCTTAATCATGCAGGTGAAGTCGCGCGTAAAGGTGAAGAACGTTCCCATCGGCAAATCCGGGCCTTCACCACGGCGGCCTTCAAGAAATGGTTCTCGCACTACGAAGAGTTATGGTTGGGCCAGGGCAAACCGGACGCTCGAGGACAGCAACAAGAGGACGGCACCTTCCAGGCATATGTGGATCAGCAACAAATGTTAGGCGTGTGGAGTGGTGCGCTGGAAGTGTTAGCATTTGCCGAAGCTTTCAACATAAGGGTTTGGGTGGCAACCTCCAAAGGAGAGGTGCGAATCTTCAACGAGAATGCGCGCAACGCGGGGGTCTACCTTTTCTATTCTGATTGTCATTATGAATGCCTTCAAGATGCTCGGGAGGAGGAATTCATCCGTCGCAAACGTGAGCAAGATGAAGCTGGAGGTAAAGGGCACCTGACAGCTTTGATGCGTGGCGGTGTAGGGTCTCTTCGCTTATCAGACTTTGGATCGGTGAATCATGAAAGCAACAAGCGCAGTCATGATCAGAACTCGCTGAGGCTCTCGGACTTTGCATCGACGAAGAAATCAAGGACAAAGAATTCTGGAGCAGATGTTCCTGTACGTGAGGCGGGAACCACCAAGAGCTCGCCAATGACAACGATTCATTGCGATGGTGGTAATCAGCAGCACTTGGGCTCTTCATGTACAATACACAGGAGAGGGTCAAGCATGGCAGGCAGTCATTCTGAGATGTCCCATGCGGAGCAAGATAAAAGTAGCAAGACGGGCATTTGCGAGTCACATGTGTGGGTTTGCAATGTCTGTCATATGCTTTGCCGAGCTAGCCTACGCCCGATGCTTTCAGCCGCCCGCCACAGACACATTCAGAAGGTCCATCCGAATGAAGACCGCAAGAAGTTTCACCGTCTCAACGAGTGCACCGTCATTCCGACATTAAGCAAGAAAGCACTGGGGAAACGAATGGTGTGGGAATGTGCCTGGTGCCACCAAGGGCTTCCTCGTTTGCACAGGACCCAGGCGAAAGCAAGCATTAAGAGTCATTTGGCATCGTGCAAGAAGGCGCCCGAAGGAGCTGATCAGAAACTCAATCGCAGCATTCATCTCTCCAAGGCTGGGTTGACGGAGCGCGTAACGGTCAACAGTCTCTATGCTGCCAGAATGTTGCAGTTCAAGTCCCGCGAATCGAAGGTTTTGGAAAGCTTGCGAGGCGGTGGCCATAAGATCGTCGAGGTTTTGCATACTAGTCAGCGCCGGAGATACACGTGCTCAAACTGCACGCGCTATTGGAAATCCATCAGTGCGATTCAGGCAATCCACTTCAAGTGCAAGGGCAAGGATGACAGACGACAGTTGATGCAATCCAAGGGTCGTCGGAGGCTTTGGGGCATGGCACAGTTGAAAAACAAGCGCAAGCTACAGTCTATTTGGAAACTGTCGCACAGTGAGGTGAAGCAGCTCAACACGACAAAGATCCGACCACGCGCAAGTGGCTCCCAAGACTGACTCCCTGCCGAACGCGATGATGCACCGAATCAGTGGCAACGACGGCTTACGGAGGATGGCGATGTTGAGGAGAATCCGGGGCCCCCATGGCGTAATCGATTATCGTTTTGGTGCCTTAACGTAGGTAGCACGGCTGGTGCCTTTCAGATCATTGATCATCTCCAACATGGAAGTCCAGATGTACTGTGTCTTCAGGAGACACACTTCAACGAGGAGACGGCGAGACATTTTTCTGGCCTCTTACAAAAACGTGGTTACAGGGTCTGGCATGCGCTCTCTGAACCGACGGTGGATTCCAGAGGCCGCAGTCACACTTGGGGAGGCGTTGCATTGGCCATGAAGAAAGCGTGCAAAGCAGCACAATGGCACAAAATCAGCTCGGCAGAAGGAGAGCTCATGTGTGTGGACATGGGCAGCTGCCTCGTTGCCTCCGCCTATGCGCGCAAAGGTCAACAGGAGCCTTTCCTTGACCTTCTGGCACATGCTTTCCAAGGCGCGGCCCCAGCAGTTCCGATATTCATTGCTGGGGATTTCAATACGCAGGCGGGCGAAGCACACGTTTCAGGATTTCATACACAATGCGTTGGAGGAGTTCGGTGTGCAGTTCCTTCCAGATGGGATGGCAAAAGATGCATTGATTATGTTCTGTCGAATAGCCCGGAAAGCAGCACGCATCTCCGCTATGAAGAAACGGCAGTTTCAGATCACAAGATGCTCGTAGGAAACTTTGAGATTCCTGTGGAGCGTGCTGCGTTGTGGCAGTTCGCTCCCACTTTGCGGTATGCGAGGCCGGTGGAGTGTACTGTTGAGCAGTGGCAGTCCGCCGTGGCCGAGGCGTGGCCCAATCAAGTGGTGCATGACGTTGGAAGCACCGAAGCTGAATGGAAGTGGTCCAACTCCAAGCTTGAAGCAGCTTGTGCTAGCGCTATGCGGTCTACGTCATGTGCTGGTCCGAAGTTCATTCCGGACTGGCGCCCGAAAGGCACGAAGCCTCGACTCATCCATCAGCGCTTTGATTTCTCGCATGCTCATCGTGGCACCTTCAGGTCACGACGTTTGGCCAACATCTTGGGTCGAACACGTGAAATCGTTCGCCAAATCAGAATTGGAAACCTCCCGCAGGCGTTGGTGAGCAAAACTTTGAAGTCGTGGCCAAACGATGTTCCTTTGCCTAGCTCCTGGGATGAACGCGAGCAAGTACTTGAACAAGCCCTCTCCAAAGAGCTTGGGGCCAAGAGTTTGCAGAGGATACAAAGCTGGCGGAGGCAGATGACATCTGGAGGGAGTGGAGCTACCAAGTGGCTCAAGGGCCAAACAACGTCACCGCCGAATGCTTTGTCTTATAAGGCAGGACAAACGACTCGAACCACCGCAACCGTGGAGGAGTCTTTGAAAGTCGTTAAGAAGTTCTGGCGAGAAGTCTGGGACAGGCCTCACGATGACGTTCATCGTGCCGTCACTCGATGGTCGCTTACAGGGGTTTCAGCAGACTTTCCGAACTTCGAGTTCACGGGGAAAGCACTGGCCGGCGCGGCATCCAAGTTGGCCAACACCGCCGCGGGCCCTGACGGATGGTCAGGCGATGAACTTGCGGCCATGCCGCGGGAAGTTTGGAACACCTATGCGCAACTGGTGGAGCGGTGGCGCGCTCGCAATCAGTGGCCGACTGCTTTTCAGCATGCGAGACAGATACACATTCCTAAGACGGAGATCCCGATTGAGAGCGCGTCATGCGATGTGAGCAAAATGAGGCCCATCACGATTCTCAACGGCTTGTATCGAATACTCGGCTCCGCTCTCGCGGCCGATCCCGAGGTCAAAGCATGGAGTGAAGCAATCTTTGATAGATCGCAGCATGGCGCAGTCAATAGCAGAGATGTCATGACGGCATTGGCCTCCATCATGGATTCTTTCATGTGCGACAAGCACATTTTGATGAGTTTGGATTATAAGCAGTGTTTTGACAGAACCAGACCGTCGATTGCATTGCAAATCATGGAGAAAGCTGGCATGGCAAACTGGATGGGTAGCATGTTGCGCCACGTCTGGATGGACCAGCACAGGTGGATCCAGCTCGACGGCTCGACTCTGACCGAGGTGCAGACTCTGGAAAGCAGCCTTCCGCAAGGGGATCCACTCAGTCCCCTTGCTCTCAACATCCTGATGTCGGCACCATTGCGTGCGCTTCGTGCCAGGCAACCTCGCTTGGCAGTCTGTTCATTTTTGGATGATCGCAATTTGACGGCTCCAAATGCTCGTGAAGCAAGGAAGGCGAAAGACCATTGGGATGAAGTGTCCAGAGATTTTGGTCTTCTGGAAAATGATGCTAAGCTCACGCTGGTTTGTCGTCGCGAGCAGGACAAGACAGAGCTTCAAAAGCAAGGCTTCAGCAGTCTCAACTTTGCCGATACGGCAAGAGTGCTTGGTGTGGATTTGTGCGCGAAAGCAACGCAGGCCCACAGACCTACCACCGAAAAGCGCCTGCGTGAGGCTGAAAGTGCTGCGTCGAAGCTCTCGCGAGCTAGCATCCCTGTCAAAGCCAAGCGAAGTCTATGGCGCACTCGTATCGTGCCTCTCGCCTCCTGGGGTCACTTGCTCAAGCGGCCAACCGTGAAGGAGTTGCGCCCGTTGCAGGCCAAGAAGAAGAAGTCGCTGCAAGAACATCGTATGGGAGCTGTGCCTTTACAGTATCTTCTCGAAGGGCACTCCGCTGACGTTGCTTTTAGTGCGGGATGCGCCTCAGTCAATGCATTGTACAGAGCGCAAGTCTGGGGTGGACCGTGTCGTTCCACGCGTGCGCTTGCAGGCAGTTGGCTGGCTACAGCACGCAGTTTCATGAAGAGCCTGAACTTCACATCGAACGACCAATTCGGTTTAGGGGTTTGGTCTCATTGGGATCTTGGTGTACAGATTGATTTCAAAGTACTTGGACATGCTGAACACTACAAGCATTTGCTACGTGAAGCTTGGAGACATCAGCTTTTTCATCGCTTTCTTGCGTTGAACCGCAGAGACGCTCGCAGCCTCCGCGGGCAGGTTGTGTACAGTGAAGCAGGTTGTGCCATGACGAGGCGCTTGTGGGAAGCTGCAGATGGTGATCAGCGTGCAGTTCTGGTTGGAGCTGCGCACTCACCTGCTTGCTATGCAGCAATGGGCGGTCTTCCTACTCCGCAGCGTTGTGAAGCATGTGGTTTTCATGTAGTTCCGTCGTGGGATCATGTCGCGTGGCATTGTCAAGTGGATGCACCAGGACGCCCTGAAATACCAAGCGATGTCATGCAACGTCGCATGGGTTGGGTGCCTGCTGGATGTGGGATTGATAGAGCACGTGAGGTGCTGAGATGGCTTGCCTATGTGCGTCGCCGTCACTGGCGACAGATGTGACGCTAAGGACCGTGCCAAGCTTGATAGTCGTCGGAGGCTGCAAGCTCTCAAGCAGAACAACACCGAGGCACAGATTGGCGTCACTGAGCCCTTGGGATTCTTTGATCCGGCCGGGTTCTGCAAGGACGAGGCTTCCTTCAAGGACTTGCGAGCCAAGGAGCTCAAGCACGGTCGAACCTTTGTCCTTATTGGGGCAGCTCTTCTTGATAATTTTGTTTGACGGATGCTCACGCGTCGACTGATGGTTCACAACGGAGAATTCCGACTCTCACCTTAAGTCATGAAAGTACATGTTTCAATATACCGCCACCAGCCGCGCAGCACTCCAGGATTGGCGATGATGGGAGCCCTCGGAATGCTGACGCAGAGCTTGGTGCAGCTGCCCGGCATGGAGGGCGTGCCGAAGGACATTTCGGCCTTCAGCACAGGTGCCGGCCAAACGGGTTTCCTTATCACCATCGCCATCATCGCAGTGTTGGAGGCGGCTGTCTTCGTCCAGGACGACAGCAAAGAGCCAGGCGACTTGGCTGCAGGATCTCGTGTGACATGTGTGTATATATTGTGGTTGGTCGCCTCCCCCCTTCGTCTTGGGATGTTGAATCTGGTGACTTCGGTCCCCGATTGTGGCTCAATTTGATTACCTAGTTTGTTTCCAAGGCAACTTTGGCAATCCCCTGCCTTTGGTTGGGGATGACTACTCGGCTGAGATGCGCAACAGAGAGATCAACAACGGCAGGAGTGTCACAGGGGTATTACGGGTCTGGCTGGCTTTCCTGTGCTTTCCTGTCAGCAGGTCACAGCGTTTTTGTTCTTCGGTTCTTCTTTAGGTCCGTACGACAGTAGCATATAGCCAAGCTGTCTCCGCCAACACCGCACACCTAACAGCAGGATCGCCATGTTCGCGGCCCTCGGGCAGATCGCCGCCGGCCTCTACACGGGCAAATCCGCCATTGAGCAATTCGGTCTTTGAAGCTTGCATTTTCAGGCCGCACCCGGCTGAATGAGCTTTCGGACGTGAGGCGTGCCGGGAGCCCTTGAAGTGTTTGAAGTAGCCAAGAGATTTGTAGATATTTGTTGCAATATTTTCGTGTTCCTGAGCTTCAGGCCTCAAGCGCTTGTCGCTCAGCAGCCAGGTTTGACTTGGCTGGGCAGTTGCCATCATCTTCGCCGCTACAGGTGCGGCACAGTCGGGACAGCATCCAGATTTCCATGGTGCTCCGAAACCACAGCCACGCAGCAAGACGAGTGGCAGTAAGCAGTGTAGGCGGGAGTGGTGTCAGCCCCTGGCCCTGCAGCCCGGAGGCAAAAGAACTAGGCCAAGACCAAACATTACTTGCTTGAAGTGATATCGTTGTCTGTACGCATGGGAAGAGGTTGATGCAGGTGTGCACGTGTTGAAACAGCAATAGGCGTCCAGGAGTCGGGCGACAGCACGCTCGGTCGTTCGCAAGGAAGTGTGGAGGTACCACTGCCGATTGGCATGCGTGTTGCCTAGAGTGGCAGAGGCCCTTCGGTGAGATACTTTCGGCTTCACAGCGGTCTCGCGCTTTCCTACTTCAGATTCGAGTACTAGGAATGGCTTCCGTGAAGAGCATGATCGCCGCGGGCCTCCTCGCTGCACCTTGCGCCGACGCCTTTGTGGCACCGGGTGCGTCCCACACCGCCACCAGCCTTCGAGGCTCAACAGCTGTGAAGGCTGAGTCTAGCTTCAGCACCTACTCGGCGCTTGCCGCAACTGCCACGACGGGTGCTGCTGTGATGAGCTTTGTGGGCATGAAGAAGCCGACTGCCCGCAAGACCGTGGCTTGCAAGTTCAGCCCCGAGGCACAGATTGGCGTCACTGAGCCCTTGGGATTCTTTGATCCGGCCGGGTTCTGCAAGGACGAGGCTTCCTTCAAGGACTTGCGAGCCAAGGAGCTCAAGCACGGTCGAACCTTTGTCCTTATTGGGGCAGCTCTTCTTGATAATTTTGTTTGACGGATGCTCACGCGTCGACTGATGGTTCACAACGGAGAATTCCGACTCTCACCTTAAGTCATGAAAGTACATGTTTCAATATACCGCCACCAGCCGCGCTGCACTCCAGGATTGGCGATGATGGGAGCCCTCGGAATGCTGACGCAGAGCTTGGTGCAGCTGCCCGGCATGGAGGGCGTGCCGAAGGACATTTCGGCCTTCAGCACAGGTGCCGGCCAAACGGGTTTCCTTATCACCATCGCCATCATCGCAGTGTTGGAGGCGGCTGTCTTCGTCCAGGACGACAGCAAAGAGCCAGGCGACTTGGCTGCAGGATCTCGTGTGGCATGTGTGTATATATTGTGGTTGGTCGCCTCCCCCCTTCATCTTGGGATGTTGAATCTGGTGACTTCGGTCCCCGATTGTGGCTCAATTTGATTACCTAGTTTGTTTCCGAGGTAACTTTGGCAATCCCCTGCCTTTGGTTGGGGATGACTACTCGGCTGAGATGCGCAACAGAGAGATCAACAACGGCAGGAGTGTCACAGGGGTATTACGGGTCTGGCTGGCTTTCCCGTGCTTTTCTGTCAGCAGGTCACAGCGTTTTTGTTCTTCGGTTCTTCTTTAGGTCCGTACGACAGTAGCATATAGCCAAGCTGTCTCCGCCAATACCGCACACCTAACAGCAGGATCGCCATGTTCGCGGCCCTCGGGCAGATCGCCGCCGGCCTCTACACGGGCAAATCCGCCATTGAGCAATTCGGTCTTTGAAGCTTGCATTTTCAGGCCGCACCCGGCTGAATGAGCTTTCGGACGTGAGGCGTGCCGGGAGCCCTTGAAGTGTTTGAAGTAGCCAAGAGATTTGTAGATATTTGTTGCAATATTTTCGTGTTCCTGAGCTTCAGGCCTCAAGCGCTTGTCGCTCAGCAGCCAGGTTTGACTTGGCTGGGCAGTTGCCATCATCTTCGCCGCTATAGGTGCGGCACAGTCGGGACAGCGTCCAGCTTTCTATGGTGCTCCGAAACCACAGCCACGCAGCAAAACGAGTGGCAGTAAGCAGTGTAGGCGGAAGTGGTGTCGCAGTGACATGATATAGGGCCCAGCACCAGAATCTGCACTCTCCTCGCTTAGCTTGCGATGCATGTTCAGTTCAAGCGAGAAAGTCGATGTGGCCGTACTTCTTGGCACATTCATAGCTCCTGTGCGAGCGACATCGCAGGTGAAGTTCTTGGCGGCGAAGCTTAGTTTGGGATCGCTCCATCACGCCCGGCCCATAGCATTGCAACCGCAAGCCGCCATGTCTTGATGGGCTCTCTGACTACCACTTGCTGGCTTGCGTAGCTTCCGTTGAGGACGCGAGTCGCTCCGTTCTCAGCAGGGTTCCAGCATGGTCGATCAGCCAGGCCCCAACTTGCCACAAGGCGCAGAACACCATCAAACAACCCCCTCACACCCATCTGTCCCGGTCTCGCAGTCGCAGCGGTTGGGATGCTCTCAGCCGTGGCTCAAGCTATTTGTGAGCGGATCTCGCAGCTTCCAAGTCTTCCGAGCCATGAGCGCAGGGACCAGGATTTACATGCGCGCCGGCGACGGCACAAAAGGCCGCATGGCCAGTTCAGGCTGTTCGAAGGTTTAGCCTTTTGGTCTGATTAACTTTAGAACTTGTGATGGTTTGCATGTGTTGACCCATATGTTCAAGAGCACTCCAAAGCAAGAGTAACTGTGGGTCTCTGTGTGTGTATGGGAAAATTTGCTTGGGAGACCAGCAAGCCCTAGCACGAATTGCAAGATGCTGTTTTCTCTTCGAACATTGAGACCAGCCCAACGCGATCCGCCATCAGGACCCTTGAGAGATTTGGTGGAAAGAGAGAAACTGGAAGGGTACATCCGATCGTACGGTGACTTCGACGATCTGTGGATGCCGTGGAAGGTGGCACGCCCCCATCGTGTTCATCAGGTTTCAATAGTTCCAACTAGGTCCGTTCGACGGAGGGGATGTTTTTGTGTACGATGTCTTTAGTTCGGCCCATCGAAGATATACATGGAAGCTTTGTATCCAACTGCTCTTAGCAATCCGAAGGCCGCGGATCTCCGACCCTTTGGCTTTGTGACCTTCAAGGAGTCTTCAGCCGCGCAGCGCTTTGTGGAGTGGTCTCCGCACAAAGTCCCAGAAGCTGAGGTGGAGATCATTGCCAAGTTGGGGCATGGAGCCTCGGAGAGCAGCGAAGTTTAAGGCACAAGAAGACCTGAACGAAGGAGCAACTAAGCATGAACCCTCAACCATAAACCCTGAACCGCAAAGAACCCCAAAGACCTAAGCCGACTAATTCATCCTAGACCATAAAACGCTAACCAAGAATCACATTGCTCAAGTGGCCGAGGAGCGAAGAAGGCGAAGGCGAATGGGAATTCATCCGCCTCCGATGGTCCGGAGGGAATGCTCCAGCCCTTGGAGGTCGATGCCCATGTGTCGTTGGAGACACTCGGATCTCTGTGTGTGTAGGACATGCTAAGAGCAGCGAATCCGAAGTGTTTTCAAGCCACCTGAACCGGGCAACTCTGAAGCTTAAACCCTCAACTCTCCGACTGTAGCAGGCCCGAAAAAAAAACCCTAAACCCTAAACCCTAAGCCCTCAAAAAGAAAAAACCCTCAGCTCTGAGCCCAAGGCCCCCCCAACCCTTGTCTATGAGGAACTATCATGCGGAGTCTGAGCAGAAGAGAGACATCTTCACAAGTGTCCTGCCTGATGGTAATACTGTTTACCTCATTCTTTCTCGATTTTCGACCACTCCAATCAAGATAATGAGGCGAGGTTCCTAAACTTCTGTCAGCGGTTCCGTGAGAAGGAATCCTTAGTGAAGAGGCATGGGGAGCCCAAGGGCAACCACCCGCAATCCAAAAGCTGAACTCCACAACCCCGAAGCTGCAAACGCTCATGTACTACACTCCTGATCCTCCAAAATCTCAAATCTTAACCCTACTATGAGAAGGAAACTGCTCTGATACGAGCTCTTGAAAACAGCCTTAAAAAACCTAAGCCCTTGAAGGAAACCCTTTTAGGCAAGGGAGCCCTTCAAGGAAGCCCTAAACCCCAAACCCTGAAAGGGGACACCTCGCGGCTCTTTCAAGCGACCCTATGATGGAGAACCCTGCGGTACCCTTCAAGAGTAGACCCCCCAAGCGGGATTTAATCTAAGTCGCCACACTAAGGAACCCATGATATTTCCCGTAGATCCCGGTTCTGCTAACTTAGCCTATACCATCCTACACCCTTAAAGGAGATTTATTGGATCCCATAAAGGGAACCTTTAACGGACCCCCTAAACCCCTCAGCAAGAGCCTCCCAAGAGCTGAGGCATCCTCAGGTCCCAGGATGCGTCTCACCAAGAGAAGCTGGCAAGATCCTCGCAGCTCATCCGGGGAAGGGAGGCCCGGCGAGTAGGAAGAATGGTAATGATCGTAATGATAGCTTGAATAATAAGAATAATAGTAGTATGAACAGTAGTAGGAAGAATGGTAATGATTGTAATGATAGTTTGAATAGTAAGAAGAATAATAGTGTGAATAGTACTAGTAATATTGGTAATGATCGTGGAGAACGGTAAGGGTAGTAATCATCGTATTAATAATAGCAACAATACTAGCATTTGTAGTGGTAATAATAGGAATAATTGTATAGTAGCATTAGTAGGAATAGTAATGCTGGGAATAGGTGAGACCTTTCAATCTAAGAGGCTCATTGCATTCGTTTGTGGTGGCTTGAAGGGTTCTTGGCTGTCATGCGTTTCCTGCAACAGTTTCGGGTGTGGAGGTCCGAAAGAGCAAGCCGCGTCTGCACCTGTTCTGTGGTCCGCCGGCAACGGGAAAGACTCTGGCAATGAAGGTCATTGCGGCCGAAGGAGGTCAGGGCTTCGAAGATCAGAGTGTTCCGGTTTCTTGGGGTTCCTTAGAGAGGGTTCCAGAAAGTGTTCCGAGAAGGGCTATAGTTTACACTGATCTCGAACAACCCTAAACTCTGGAGAGATGTTCTGAAACCGTAAACCTCAAGAATCCGTCAACAAATTCTGCATTGACAGGCCTCAAAGCCTTCTTGCTGAAGCTGGGGGAGGTGGGATATGACACGCCGACGGCCATGCAGGATGCCTTGAAGGAGGTTGACAAGCCCTTCAATTGGATTTTCTGCAAGGTTTTTGTCTAGAAGTGTAAGATTAGCTAGGGTGGGTTTAGGGTTAGGTTAGCACTAGCGACCTAGCTGGTAGAGCTTTAAGCGGCGGGATTGTAGCAAAGGCACCTAGGGCCCCAATTACCCAACCCCTAAACCCTAAACCCCAAAAACCTCCCGATCTTGCAAATGACCCTCCGCCGAGTATGGCATCCGGACCCAATGGTGTCGGGGTTGCGGTCTTTATCGACGAAGCCGAGCAACTCTTCAGCCGCCGCAGTGTCATGCAGAGCGCTTCCAGTGTGAAAGTGGAGGTACGGCACGCGGAGTTTAGGGTTTAGGATGGTTCAGGTTTCGGGAATGAGGTCCTTGAGGGTTTAGGGTTCGGGGTTTGCGAATTGCACCCCCAGTTGTTGTTTCTCAGCCATTGCCTCTTGCCCTGCTGTAGTTGTCGCTTTCGGAGTGGTTGGCCTTTGCCGAGGGGCCCTAAACCCCCCAACCTCACCCTAAGCCCTGAACCCAGCAACTCTTAAAGTCTACAGGCCAAGAAGATTCCGAAACCCCTCCAAGTACCCTCGTTAACAAAGACCCTCACAGGAACCCCTAACCCCTAAACCCTAAACCCTATAAACCCTATAAGCTCTAAACCCAAACCCTTGAAGCCTGAAGGCGAAGAAGGAGATCGTCAGGACTTTCCTCGAGTGGACTGATGGCTTGCAGAGCAGACCGCGCGATGCCAAGCCGATCCTCATCGTCAACGGCCCAGAACCCATGGGGATATGTGTCATGAAGGGCTCTATGATAATTAGGGCTCTAAAAGGGTACTACAAGGTCTGCTAGGATTTTTTGGTTCTATGAGATTCTATGAGCTTCCAGCAGGAACCTTAGAGAAAAGACTGAGGTGATGGCCACCAATTTGCGAGACAGCATTGACGAAGCTGTGCAGAGCCGCGTGGGCAAGATCATAAACTTTTCAAGGCCGACCTTTGCGCAGTGCAAGCAGCATTTCGCAGCTAATGCGCAGCCTGGCCCTGGCTTGACGTAGCTCTTGTTAGCTTCTGACAAACAAACCTGTTGGCTACGCACGAACCCGCTAAGGGATCCTGGTTTCAAAGGAATCCCGAGCTGCTTTGCAGACGCTCGCTGAGGCCCAAAGTGAGGCGTTGGCACTGGCTTCTGGCCGCCTCCAGCCGACTTCTTCTGATGGACTTTCGGGAGTTAGAAGCGGTGCATGATCTCGTGTGCGAACCTGCGCTCTTGTTGAGATGTTTTTAGTCTAGCGCACCATAATAGAGAGATGCCTACTCATATTCGATACATATTATTATAGACATGCATACGTGCATATCTATGTATATATGTATATACACACACACTTTCCCTACATGAGCACTTCTCTGCACCCCCAGATCCTAAATCCCAACCTTTAAGCCCCTACTAACCATGGAAACCTTAAGTCCGGTTCCCAGAGACTCCAATATCCCTTCATTAAGGAACATACCTTAAATCATAGTAGGATCCCTAATATGATTTAAGGAATACTCCCGAGCAAAGGAGCGGGATGCCGAGAAAGCCGAGGTCGAGGGCCCGCAGGGAGAAGTGACGGCCTTCTCGGAGTCCGGGCTTCCTTAAGGGTCCCTCGTAGCACCCGTATGCTTCATTAGGGTTTAGTGGGGAAATGGGGAGTTTATAAGGGGTTCGCGATAGTTCTTGTTCTGGCTTTCTAGTCCCAAAGTCTTGGCAACCTAGGATTACTTTCCGGCGATCCGGTCCGTGTGGCTACAGCGCCGCAGGGCAGGGTGGAGTTTCATGGATGTCCTCAGCGAGATCACTTGGAAGCTCCCATATTTCTCCTATCACTTGCGTGTGGTGAGACCTCGCTTGATTTGAGAAGACGTTTACTGACGCTGCACTTTTGTACCGCCTGGAATCTGATATCTAAGCCATGAGCCGTGTCAGGAGAGGGGGAGCCGACAGAGTCCGTCAGGAGTTGATGCAGCGAGTCCCTTTGCGAGCCAGGCTTTAAGCCTTTGCGGCGTCTGCCTTCATCGATTATTTCCCAGGGCCCTGAAGGCCGATGGGCTTTCGAGATCTCAGATTCTCGAGATCTTTGAAAGTTTAATGCAGGCTATGGGATGCTCGCTGCCATATCTCTTGGGCTTTTCACGTTGCGTCTGGACAGCAAGGCCCAGATAAAAAGGAGTCTACCGGTAGCCGATAGCAGGGTCGCTCTCAGTGTGTTGGCTTCCCTTTGCATGGAGGGCATGATCGGGTTTGTGCAGGCGAGCTAAGAACATCCAGTAAACAACGACTGAGGGCCAAGACCGACGTCATGCCACAGCTTCTGCAAAATCCATGGTGCCGGGTCGGTGGAGACACTGAGGGGAGCTCGCGCTTTAACCTGTGCTGATTTGCTAGACAGCATGTGTTACAGTGTTGAGTGGGGTTTGGCCCTCTATGGCCCATGTGGGTAGGATATGCATCACACCGGCATGTGTACAGATGTTTCGGTAGCAGCTCGGCTCAAGCCCTTCTGCATCCGCATCCTCCTTCGCGTTGAGCATGTCGACCGCATCCTTTGAGGTTGTTGAGGTTGAGTCCAACGATGGAGCGAGCGAGGTTGGTCTCTCCAAGGCGCACAGTTTCCATAAAGTCCTGCAGAAGAGCGACGTGAACGACGCCCAGCAGTTCATCGAAGGCCTTCGAGGTGGAGTCGATCCTTTCAAGACTGACCTGGCACACAGCCTACAGAAGCTGGGTCGTCAGTTCAGCCAAGTCTGTGTTGTTTGATGAACGCGGCGAGGCCGTCTTTAGTTCTCTAGACACCGGCACTTCATGTGCTGCAATATGTGCTGCTCTGCCAAGGAACGTTGGACACCGAGTTATGGGGCAGTTTCTGCAACTGCAACAAAGTCTTACGGAAAGGCTCCAGGTTCTCTGTGAAACAGCTGAGCAAAGCCGTGACGTTCTAGGTGCCCGAACCGCTCGTCTGCTCGAACGCTCAGAGCTTGCAGAGCCGGACAGGGTCAAGATCAAGGAGGCCATCTCGGAGATGGAGAAGGGGCTCTTCCAAGATGAGCTCTTCCTTAACTTTCGTGCTCTTGTGCGGGAGTGTGAGAAAGACTTCAGTGATCACCAAAACGGGTATGATCAGTCCATAAGCCAGCAGGAGAGCAAGCTACGCGATCGTCATCTCTGGGCAGAGCGTTTCACCAACCTCTATGCAGTTTGGTGGTTTATGGATGCCGAGAAGGTATCCAAAGATGTGCCCTATGTTCTCCTGACATGTTTTGCACTGGGATCTGTCAGTGTTAAACTTCCTGGACCGCTACGTGCGCTTGTGCCAGTGTGTGGTCTCGCCAGTGCCGCCATCTGGTCTTTCAAGATGTGCAAGTTTGGGAAGCGCACAGACTTTGACTTCGTGCAGCAAGAGACCGAGGTCATTCTGAACAACGTCAGGGACTTCAAGCGCTTGGGCTCGAACATCTCCCGATTCTACCAGGAGCTCAAGAAGGACATCGAGATCATCGAGTCACACCGGGCCAAGTTCAGGCAGCTGAGACAACAGGTCGATTTCTTGGCGGTGTCGGACCAGGATGTGAAGAGTTGGGATGCAGAGACACTGAGTGTTGCGTTGCATGGCTGGAATTTGCCAGACTGCGCAGAAACATTCTTCGAGAACGGCATCTCTGGCTATGCCTTCTGCAACGATCTGAACGAGCAGGACTTCAAGAACATGGGCATTGAGAATGACTTGAAGTTGCGCAGACTCAAGAACCTGCAGGCATCAGCAGAGCATGCATGCCCTCGCCTTTCCCCGTAAAGCATTGCCATCCAACCCAGCAAAACGCTTCAGCAGCTGCACAGCGAAACAAACAGCTTTCCAACTGACGAGCACGTTGGATCTATGGTTCACAACAGTTTCAGGATTACTGCGAGGTCAAGATAAAGCACGAGGCGCTTGTGAGGTTTCTTGAGACTGCTCCCTGCCACGGTAGCCTTGGAGCATCTTGCGGCCACTCGCTGTATGCCGGATTTCTTGTGCTCACGAGCCGCCTTCCAGGCCGACGCCAAGGAAGGGAAGCAGGAGTTTATCCGCCCGGACGCCAAGGTTGCCGCAGGGAGCTTGAAGAAGGCTGTGCAGGACGTCGTGGATTGTATCTAGGCGGCCTAAGACTGTGCACGAGCCTTGTGAGCTTCGGGACTTGTTCGGATGACCCTACGAAACTGCAATAGCAAGCTTGTGTATAGGGGTTGCTTGGCTTGTGCCGTTGCTGCCTGCTGCTTCTGCTGCTTCTGCTGCTGCTGCTGCTGCTGCTGCTGCTGCCGTTGTGATTGTGATTGTGGTTGTGGTTGCGGTTGCGGTTGCGGCTGGTTGCGGTTTCAGTTGTGGTTGTTGTTGTTGTTGCTGCTGTTTCTGTTGTTTGTTGGTTGGTTGGTTGGTCGGTGGGTTGGTTGGTTGGTTGGTTGGTTGGTTGGTTGGTTGGTTGGTTGGTTAGTTGTTGGTGGTGGTGGTAGTCGTGGTGGTGGTGGTGCTGCTGCTGCTGGTCGTGGTGGTTGGTTTTAGCTGTTCGTCAACGAACTTCGTTGAGAAAGGCATTTTATGAGGTTTCGTCGCGCTGGTGATTAGCCGCCTTGATCTCGGGCATCTCCAGGACGAAAGCCAAGTACTGCCGATCATGAGAGCGGGCTAGTAGCCGGGTTGTTTTGTCAGTCCTTCCAGCCAGCACTTCTGGTTGAGTTGGACTCCGGATCCAGCAAGGAGCACACGAGATGCAAAACCGTGAATCATTGTCCTGACCCTCCCCAGGCAAGCTGGTTCTATAAGGGTTTCATGAAGATTATTGTGTGGGTTTGGGGCCCAGGGCTTGGGATAACTGGAGGAGTTTAGGACTCAGGGGGTTTATTCGAACGGTCCAGGTTGCCCTCACGTACTCGAAGGGTGCTTCGAGGTCGGTCAAGCAAGGCCTAGAGCTCTCTTCCTTGCCATATGATGCCTTTCATGAACTGGGTTTCTGTTCAGGCTGTAGGGTTCAAAACAATCCTTCACTGCACCCTCATTCATGTACCACCAGCAATCCGCTCACGATCCACATGGGACGCTGAGATGGCTACCCTGTGACCGACATCGACACGTCTGAGTTTTCTCAAGGCGGTTTAAGGCATAGGGCTTAGGACTTGGGGTTAGGGGCTAAGGGTTTTCCTTCCTAAGCTGTTGCTCAGAGCAGGTAAATGGTCCAAAGTGATCACTTTCAAAACGAATGCGATCGTTTCGAGCCACTTGTCTTTCCATTTTAGCAGCTACATCCAAGCCATTGCGCTGCGCCGCAGTGTTGCATTGGACTACATCCCGAAATGCCTCAAAAAGAGCTAGGGCAAGTTTTCAGAAAACTCGCTGTAGATTTGGAGTCGGGGCGCACCTTGAATAAAGGCTACAAGGTGTACTGGGTGTAATTCCCGGAGAGCATGTTTTCGCACGATGTCGGGTGCGCCTTTCCCGTGCCCTTTACACTGCATGTTTTAAACCCTCAGACCTAACCCTAAACCCTAGCTGTTGAGAGCTTTGAGCTCTGAGCTTCTGGTGGTTTTCTCTGCAGCGATTTTTCGGCTGAAGTGTGAGATCACCACTGGCACGCAGTTCCCAGGCACGCCTGTTTCCCGTGTTCGGTGCGGCGTTCGGGTAAGTTTCGTCCAACAGGCGACCCCTAGTCGACGCCAGCTGGGACGTGCATTGCTTGGGTTTAGGGTTTAGGGTTTAAGGGTTAAGGGTTTAGGGTTTAGGGTTTAGGGGCAGTTTTTCCTAGCCCCTATCGTTGTTGGCATGTGCTGAATGCCCACACACCGCCCAAGCTATCATAAGCCGGAAGGGACAGCGACCCCTCCCAGTCCCGCCAGAACACCACAGTCACAGGGCGATGGAGCTGATCGATGAGATCATCGTTCCTTGTTGTCTTTTAGGCGCCTGCCTGGTTACTAGCTGGCAGTCCATGGGGATCTGTGCTCGAGTTGTGGCAGATGCAGCTTTTTTTCGTATTTGCTCTGGATGGCTTACTGAGTTTTCAGGCATTCCTGCAATTGACGCGAGAACTGTTGCTGTACCAGCAATTCTGGCAGCTGCTGGGGCATCATGCTTTGAACACCCTGAGCACTTGACCGCATCTCCACCCTCTTGAATCCAGGCTCTGCCAAGACCTCGAAAGCAACGGAATCCCTGCGAAGACTAAGTCTCAAACCTCCTTCCGACCACGGGAACCGCAAAGAAAACCCTGCACCCTTAAACCCAAACCCCAAACAGTTACAAGTAACCCCAAACTCTATACACACAAAACTCTTGCGGGAACACTCACAAGGAACTGAAGAGGCACCCTTGTAAGCACTCTCAAATCCTGCCGCCCTGACCGAATCCGGCCTGACCGAATCCGGCACTTCCCTTCCACAGGCCTAGTCGCGGCCCTGGCGCAGTTTCTGGTGATCAGGACCTGGCTACGTGGGCCTCGAGTGAGGAGGGTTTAGGTTTGAGGTTTGGGTGGTTTGGGTTCAAGGGCCTTGGGCTAGGCTTCAGGATTGGGAGTTTTAGGTGTAGGTTTTGGTAATTCAGGGTCTAATGTAGAGGTTAGGGTTGAAGTCCAGGGTTCTAGTTTCAGTGATCAGGGCTCTTGCAGGGTGCCCAGAGTGGAAAGCCCTTAGCTCACCAAAACGCCTTTAGTTTAAAACTTCCGTAATGTACTGAAGGTGGCGATATGGGTGGCTACAAGTATGGTCACTGTATGAAATCAATACGTCATATGGGGTCACAAGTAGTTGGAAGTGAAGTTACCTTGATTACAGCTCCGGTCTGTTAAGTAGGCCCAAGCGCAGGGGTTCACGCACCGTAGCCGGACTTTCGCAGCTTGTTTTTGCGGAGGAAAATCTCGCTGACCCCGGATGGCAAGGCTGGCTGCTTGCTTCGGGCTCGAAGCCCCACGATCGAAAAGCCTAAGCCTGAAACCGGGTAAACCCTAGACCCCAAAGCCTCCAAAAGGATAGAAAAGAGGGTTAAAAAAAAAAGCCTCCTAAAGCCACCCCCTAGGCCCTGAGTCCCTGGCCCCAGGCCCATAGGTCTAGTCCGAAGCGCGAAGTCAAGCTCTGATGCTAAGCCTCGAAAGAGCCTTCTGAAGCCCTACCACCCTAGTCCTTCTTCAGGAGGGGTGTATTCTTACTTGTGGTTTGGGATCGAAGCGTCGGCTTAGGACATGAGTTTGCCGTTCTTACTACTACAGATTGCCACGGTGAAGAAGATGGATTCCTGACCCGGGTTTGGCCTTACCGGCTTCTGGGGCTCACCTTATCTTCTTCTATGTCCTCTAAGCACCCTAGAGATCACCCTGAACCCTAAACCCTAAACCCTAAACCCCTGAACCCGAAACCCTAAACCCCTTATATGGGAACGAGGGAAGCCCCAGGACCTCGGCTGTGGAGCCTCGGACCCTATGGAGACCCAGAAGCCGAAACCGAAAACCCACAAACTCCGGACCCTAAGCCCCAGCCAACAAAGCCAACTTCCAAAGCCCTGAGCCTAACGATCCTTCGTTGTTCCTTTTTGGGTACCCTAAATATTAGGTGCCGTACTATATTAGGGACCCAAATCGGGACCATAATTTTGACAACCACCCACATATACATATATATGTATGTCTATAGAACTTTATGTAGACTAACCCTTCAAGGATCCTCTTACGGGAATTTTCGAAACTTTAAAAGCTTCAACCGAAATCCCGATGAACCCTAAACCCCTGTCCCCCAGAAGAGAGCCGACTTTGGGGCAGTAAAGTAAAGCCAGAAAGTTGGAATATGATTATCCTAAGCCCTTTATGGTAAATTATAGGGTATCCTACCATGAAACCATATTCCAACTTTCTGGAGTTCCCTTTAGCCCTTTGAAGTCGACAGGATAGCCTCAGCACTGGGCTGACGGCGGGCGGCAGTGCTACTGCGCCAGCAATGATGAGGGGTTGAGCATGTTACAAGGGCTCTGTAAGGGTTCTATGGTTTGGCGATTTCCTGTCAGGGTGACAGTGTTCATATGAGGGTTTTTCGAGTTTTTACATGTTGATCGCTTTTCGGTGTTGTGGAAGTTTAGGTCTCTGGGTTGAGAGTTTGGGTGTTTCAGAGTCGGGGGGCAAAGGGTTAAGGGTAGAGGGGCGAGGGTTTAGGGCGTGGGGTCGCCTGTGAGGTGTTCATTACATCAGGGTCTGCCTAAGCGGTCGCTTGGCAGCCCGTGAAAAGCCTCGGCTAGGAACTCAAAGAGTTCGGGCTCTCCTAACCCAGTCAGCGCCGCAGCTCAGGCCAGGGCTTACCCTCCACCACTGAAGCAAAGCAGATGCCCTTTACAGAGGGAATATAGGGCTGGGTAGGAAGCGGGGCCTCCTTCTAAGGGTTCCATCAGGGTTTAGGGTTTGCTG
The DNA here is from genome assembly GCA_905221615.1 of Symbiodinium sp. CCMP2592. Taxonomy (NCBI): domain Eukaryota; class Dinophyceae; order Suessiales; family Symbiodiniaceae; genus Symbiodinium; species Symbiodinium sp. CCMP2592. The sequence continues at coordinate 95,458 of CAJNDT010000922.1, forward strand.
GGTTTTGGGGTCCGAAGCCGAAGGAACCTCAAGTCCCTAACCCTAAAACCCCAAAGTCCGAAACCCAAAGCCGTTCAGCCTGAAATACTAAAGCCCCTAAGACTGAGACACTACACCAAACACCCCAAACCACTGCTTTTCAGGAGCAGGCGGCCAAGCTGGTCCCGGAGATTTACGAAAAGACTGGGCTGGGTTGGCATTGGGCAGCACGTTAGTTCGGAATGCATTCGGTTGAGTTTGACCGGCGGTGATCGCTTCCTCTGAATTGCAGCATCCTTCGGAGTGCACAGTTTGGCGTAGCATCAGGGAATCGACTGGCTGTGTCTTTGAAGTGCACGAGCTCTTAGATCTGGGCGAGAAGGCTTTCATCATCGGACCTGAGATCACTTCAAGCGACGTTGCTTTCCTCAACGAAGTTGTCCGGGTATCGGTTGCAAGCGAAGCGAGCGTACATTGTCTTCAGTATGATGATGGTGGTTGTCAGGGCTCTCATTGTTGATATTTACCTAAGATTGTGTTGTTAACAAGCTTTATTGCTTCAGCATGTAGATACACATGTGTATGTATGTATGTACGTATGTCTGTATGTATGTATGCATGCATGTATGTATGTATGTATGTATGCACGCGTGTATGTGTAAATGTGAAATGTCTTGTTCGTGTACGTATACCCATATTCACACATGTGCACAGTACAGTACACACACATGTAAACATATCTGTGTGTGTCTACATATGTATATATATATATATATACATATCTAAAATTATATATACGTATATTGTGGTTCGAGTACTGACACCCAGCCGCCTCGGCCACTGGCAGGATCATGACCGGCGCCATTCAGTTCATCAAGGCGCCTCACTTCAGGGTTTTCCTGAGCGTTACACAAGTATTGTAGAGATTAGTTGCTGAAAGGGTTGTGTGGCCTTGTGCTTCGGTGAAAGCTTCATAAACCCTAGCGGTCCTAGCTGGAGAGGTTTGGGGCTTTAAGGGTTACAGACGCTTAGAGTTGTAGGGTTTTGGGTACATGTGTGTTGGGGTTCAGGGATGATTGAGCTGCTGGTGCCTATCTACATTATCCAGTGATTTCGGCCACCAGAGTCGGCTGCATCACTCCTTGCAGTGGCAGGGGCAATAATCGCAATGAGAGCAAGGTTAAAGAATTGATACTATCTGTGCTGCCCATGGAAGCAGTGAGCAGGACTTCCACTTCCCTAAAGCCCACCATAAGTCGTAAACCCTGAACTCCCAACCTTAAGCCTAAGACTCTTTCGAAAGCCGACTCTCTGGGTTCTTGCTTCAGGAATTTAAGGTAAGTTATTCTTGCTTACGGAATTTAAGGTAAGTTACCATTATAAAGAAGTAAAGTAAGTTACTATTATACAGAAAGCGTATCATTCACCATGGATCGCTATTAACGCTATTATGGCAACTGAAATTAGATTCCTTAGCAAGAACCCAGCTTTCTTCGAGGCCTTTCGAAGGCTACCTCGGATGTGCTTAGCCCTGACTCATGGTTCGCTGATCAAAAGGCGTAGGCGTGATATGTGCCATATATTCTAGTATACTACATCGTATGATGTATAGTACAGCAAAGTGCAGTATGGTATAGGGTCGTATAGTATCGTATAGTGTAGTACAGCATAGTATAGTATATCATAGGCAATGATTTTAGCATGGGCCCTGATATCATCGTAGTTCCTCAGATGCTCAAATCTCAGTAGCTACCACGGTCGCCTAGATCTCCAACCGAAGCGCCCCTGGTTTCGGCTCCTTAACCTTACCCATGAAAGTGGGGGCCAAACACTAGCCTGCATTACTACGATCCTTAACCCCACTATCAGATCATTGAGGGATGTGGGGATATCTAAGAGGGTTTGGGGGTTTCGGGGTTTACGGTTTTGGATTTCGGGGTTCGACGAATTTTTGGGAGTAGCTTCCTGGATTCCTGGCTTGGAGGACTTCGCGGCGACAAAGCAGTAAGCCGTAAACCCTAAATCCTAGATCGGCATCTGGGTCTAAGAGCGTGCGCCGAAGTAGGTCGAGTACGCCATCTGCACTGCATTCTGCGTGGCTTTTGCCGTGCTGATCAGCGCTCTGGTGTCGGGATGCCCGGTGTGCAGCCTCGCTGTTCTTGCCGACCCTCCAGTTCAGAAGGTTTGTGGCCGAGGTCTGTTTCATGAATCGAACTCGGTGGATGGGGACGATTCCCCAAATCCCAGAACCTCATCCTTTTTTGACAGTAAACATCCTATATAAGTCCTTGTCCACCAACCTTCAGAGGTGCTCCACCCTACACTGTCAGGTCTTGGGGAACGAAGAGCACCCTGCAAGGGCACCTGACCGCGGGCGCCTTCCTCACAGGAGCCGCCGCGAGCTGTGCTCAACACCCGCCAGCTCTGATCTCCTACTTCGGTTGGTCTACAGAGGCCTTAATAATTAGAGTAGAGTTCGGGGGTCTATTACATTATACTTCTGTTGAGGTTTGAGAGGTCGCGCTTTAGCACCAAGGCAGAAGGCCGCTTGGGGAATAGTTACTGTGCAGAGAGGGGCTTTTCTGGGGCAGTTTCCCATGATGCTTGGGAAGACTCGACTCGCTTCTGCATATTCTTATAATTTATTGTTTTGCCCAAAGGCCGGCTGATGAAAAAAGAGCTCAGCCCAAGTCAGATGAAGTTTCCAGGCAAACTTTCAAAGCTTAGCAGCATGCTACCTTCTCTGAAGACGCTAGCGAGGAGCTTTCACGTCGATGCTCTGTGGGTTCCTGGGCATGATGATCGCCACCTACTCCAACGCCCGCACCACCCTGGCCTGTGCCTACAGCGGCTACACCCTGGGCTTCAACACGGCCTTCCGCGGCGGCAGCGTCATGGGCTATGCGCTGTGCTCTCTGGGTGTTCTGATCCTCTGGATGCTGCTGAGCTTCTACCGCACCATCTTCCCAGAGGCTGACGACTGGGAGATCCTCTTCGACTGTGCGGCCGGCTATGGCCTGGGTGGCAGCACCGTTGCCATGTTCGGCCGTGTCGGCGGTGGTATCTACACCAAGGCCGCCGACGTCGGTGCGGACCTGGTCGGCAAGGTCGTTGCCGGCCTGGATGAGGACGATCCCAACAACCCCGCCACCATTGCGGACAACGTGGGCGACAACGTGGGCGACATCGCCGGCATGGGCGCGGACCTTTTCGGATCCTTCGCCGAGAGCACCTGCGCTGCACTGGTCATCGCCGCCGCCGCGGTGGAAGGCTCGCACCACACGCTGGCAGATGCTGGCTGGGATGCCATGCTCTTCCCTCTGGCCATCTCGGCTGCCGGCATTGTGATCTGCATCCTGTGTGGCTTTGTGGCCACCAACATCTCGCCTGTCAAGGAAGAAGCCGACATCGAGACTGTGCTGAAGGTGCAGATGGTGCTCACCGCTGTCCTGATGTTGCCAGTGATCTACTACCTTGCGGTTGTCTTGCTCCCTCCGGAGTTCCGTTTGGAGGGTGTGCGCCTGACGGAGGATGGGCACCCGGCCAAGATCACCGGAAGCCCTTACAAGTGCTTCATCTGTGCCACCATGGGCTGCGTGGGCGGCCTCATCATCGGTTTGGTCACGGAGTACTTCACCTCCCACAGCTACGTGCCCACACGTGAGCTGGCCGCCGCGTGCAAGTTCGGCACTGCCGTGAACATTATCCAGGGCTTGGCCTTGGGCTACAAGAGCTGCATCGTGCCGGTCTTCGTGCTGTCCTCGAGCATCTTCGTGTCCTTCCAGCTCTGCGACCTGTACGGCATCGCACTGGCGGCTTTGGGCATGCTCGCGACGCTCTCCTGCGGCCTCACCATCGACGGCTTCGGCCCCATCTCGGACAACGCAGGCGGCATCGCGGAGATGGCGCTCTTCGGCCCCGAGGTGCGCCGCCGCACGGATGCCCTGGACGCCGCCGGCAACACCACCGCGGCCATCGGCAAGGGCTTCGCCATCGGCTCCGCCGCCCTGGTCTCCCTGGCCCTCTACGGTGCCTTCGTCGTGCGCCTGCGCGTGAAGACCGGCGTCAACATCCTGGAGCCCGTCACCTTCGCCTTCCTCATCATCGGCTGCATGATCCCTTACTGGTTCGCCGCCCTCACCATGAAGTCCGTCGGCAAGGCAGGGGCCCCCATGCACACGCGTGCGCCGTAGAATCAACTTAGGGTTTAGGGTTTAGGGGTTTAGGGTTTAGGGGTTTAGGGGTTTAGGGTTTAGGGTTTAAACACTACTATACATCCGATGCACGATTCAACTTGAGCTCCATCATCACTTCTCCCGGAAGCTATGTCGCACCTGAGGCGGCGGGCGAGATGGTGGCCGAGGTGAAGAGGCACCTACTTGCAAGGGAGAGGGTGAGCAGCCCAAATTCCGACAGCTCACAAAAGAGCGTAAACCAACCCTACTGTAAACGGCCCTGAGCCCTGAACCACGAAAGCACGCAAAGCACCAAACAACCCTGAACTCCAAGCCCGAGCTTTCAAACCCCGAAAAATCCGGGACATGGTCAGACCATGGTGTTTTGGCGGAGAGCCTCGAAGTTTACCTAGAATCGAAAGCCCTGACGCCAGAGATCCTTTTCTGCAAAAGTTGTGAGGACGGCTGATTGTTCACGGCATTCAACAGGTTGGCCGGTTGTTCGCAGCACCTAAGACCTAAGACCCTAAACCCTAAACCCTAAACCCTAAACCCTAAACCCTAAACCGTTTTAAGAGACCTTTCCGGAATCTCTAGGAAGCCGCCGATGAAACCCCCGACCCCAGACCCAAAACTCCTAAACTCCAAAACCCTAAGCCTAAACCTAAAACTTCAAACCTAAACCTTGAACCCTAAACCCTAAACCCCAAAAAAACCCTAAACCGGGATGGAAAAAGGTGCTCAAAAAAAAAAAGAAGAAACCTAAACCCTGAACTCGCGCCTCCAAGCCTCGAGGCAGTTCAGCGTCAAGGACAGCCAGGGTAAGACTCTGCCCCGTGGCCGCACTGCAACTCCGTTGAGAGCTCCTGTGAAGCTTGAGGAGGCTTGGGGGTTTTAGGCTTTGGGGTTTAGGGTTTAGGGTTTAGGAGTTAGGGTTTAGGCTTTAGGGTTTAGGGTTTAGGGTTTACGGGTTCGGGTTTAGGGTTTGGGCTTTAGGGTTTAGGGGTTAGGGTTTAGGGTTCAGGGTTGGCTTACCTTTGGTTTGTAGGGAATGGAAGAATAGTAGTTGTAATTGTACCCCATTCCTCCATTCCCTGCTAACCCAAGGTAAGTTGGTGGTTGAGCAAAGCTTTGGGGTTTTCGGGACTTCAAGGCCTAAGTCTGAAAGGCCTTAAAATCCTACCCGAGTGTTGGAAGGATCAGGGAGTTACCACCTCAATGAAGGTTCTTGTGGAGCTCATCCGGTTCTCCCGTGTCCCTGAGATCCAAGCCACCCCTAATTCCTTACTTAGCCCGCGCGCGGGGGGCATCTGACTCGGCTCAGAGATTTTTCTTTGATGCCTTTCGGCTCCTATCCTGACATGAACGGTCATGCTGGCAAAACGGACGGACAGCTTGTTCTTAATGCTGATCATACTTGCAAAAGTATATTAATTACATACCATACACATACGTACAACCTGAGGAATGTGTTCTCTGGCCCTAGACCCTAAACCTGAAAGTAGCCGCGTCTAACAAAACATGGAGAAGCCCTCCTTTCATCAACGCTTCAGCTCGGAGGGGCTAGGCTTGCGCTCAGGTCCGAGACTCCGGACTCTAAATCCTGCATGGAGCCTAGATGCCGTACGGAATTTCGTAAGCAGCCCTGTTTAAACTTTTAGGCTCCCCCATAGCCTGCAACCACAAAGCCGAAACTGCCTCCAAGGCTGGATGGCAGCACCGAGTTGAAGCCGGACTCTTTGACCTGCATCCAGATCTCTACCCAGGCGCCTTTTGGGTTCAGGGCCTAGGGTTCAGGATACCGCAGGGCCTTCGGGGCTCTTAGAGGGTGCAGACTGTTGGGGGCATCCAGCCGAAGTACTGGCAGATAGGTTGGGGATGTGGCGCCTAGCAAGTTCCGCAGTCTGTCAAGCAGAGGACCTCCTGGCCCGGGCCAGACACGGTCTTAGGGCATTGGGGTTTGGGGTTTAGGGCTTGGGGTCTTGGAGATTAGGTTGTAGCTTACCAGGCTGAAGTGCAGCTCACCTCAAAGTCCACAAGCCTGAGCTTCTGAGACGAGAGCAGTGATGGGAAACCCACAACAAAATACCGACGGCCTTAAACCCTAAAGCCGAAACACCAAAGCCTGAAACTCCATGATGGGAAGGCTTCCCTGGTAGAGATGGTGGCTCCTGCCTGCTTGGTGTGCCTTGGGCCGAATCGGGTTTGGCTTGAGCTGGAGCTCCTCTAAAGGACACCGGCTCTCTTACGAGTACACACACGCACGTACATATATGCCTGTGTATATATATATATATATATATGTATATATGTATATATATATATATATACATACATGTATATATATATACATATATATATATATATATATATATATATATACATACATATACATATACATATACATATGCATGCACACGCACACATACACCTGTATAAATGTACACACACACATACATGAACACTCACGTGCATCGATGCACGTCTATATGTATATGTGCACGCACACACACACACACATCTGTATATTCATTGATGTGTTTTCGTAAGTGGGACCCCAATGGAGATAGAGCACAATTCGAAAAAGTAGGGTCATCGATTTTTGTTCTCAGGGGCTCATGGTTCCTCCCAGGCAACTGCCATCGGTCTACGATATCTTGGAAGTCTGCTCATGCCAACCCCAGTCTGCAGCATAATTTCATTTCATTCCGCCGCAGCACACAGACTTGGCTCTGTTGCATGCTGTGCTCGATGGCATCAACAGTCATGGGTAAATCCTCCCATCCATGCAAATCGACGTCCTAGAGCACCGAGCTTAGGGTTTAGGGCACCTATGTTTGGACTACGTCCGCACCAACTCCAGCTTCAGGACACAACTCACAACAGCAAGGAGTACAGTGTACAGAAAATGCATCGAGATTTTGCTGACGGCGACCATCTAACATCCCTACATGCTACATCTGAACCGTCTGAACCCAGTAAACTCTGCACCACGAACGCCTGATTTTTGCTCCACGATCGTCAAAGGATCCTTTCCCCTCTCCTCGCCGGCACCTTCTTCGGCGTCCAGGCAGGGATCCGCTGCAAAAGACGATCTCAGCAAGTTGGCACTTTAGGTTTGGAGTTTAGGTTTAGGAGATAGGATTTGCATTAAGTCCGGGGCAGTGTGGTGCACTGGCAGAGCGCTCTACGTCGTGCAAAAGGCTCCGCATTGCTGCAGTTTGAGGTCTAGCATCAAGGGCTTACGGGGTTAGGGGTTTAGGGACCAGTCTTATCCAAAGTGCAGCAGAGGTTTGCTGTCGCCGCAGTCAGCCGGTAAGCCCCAGACCTTGCCAACGTAGCAGGCATACCGTGGACCCTGAACCCGGGACCGTTGGCTGCACAAGCCTCCGGCCCCGACGTTGCGGACTCGAGGGCCGTATCCCTAAGCACCAAGACCTAAAGCCACCAAGCCCCACAACAAAAACCGCACAACTGCCGAGTGTTATTATGCCTTGGTACTGCAGAACCCTTATGATATGATATGTGATCTATACTGGTGGATCAAGGACCCGAGAAGTCACCCTAATTCTGCGAACCACCCATATTGTAGAAAGACATATACTATGTTATATTATTTTAGTTTATGTCATCTTATTTTCCTTCAAAGTGCGTCTTCAAGGCACCTCAACCCCTAAACCCCGAAACCCCCCAAAACCGGAGGCCGTCTTCGGGCTCCTTACGGGCTCCCTGGGCTCCTCCGTGCAGCTGGCTATCTCCATGTCCAACTCGGGCGGCGCCTGGGACAACTGCGCCTCGGCTTTTAGGGATTAGGGTTTAGGGATGAGGGTTTAGGGATGAGGGTTCAGGGATGAGGGTTTTGGGGCTTAGGGTTTAGGGTTTAGGGCTTGAAGCCCGGGACAACTGCGCCTCGGCCGAAGTCGCGGGAGATCCAGGTCTGCAGGGTTTTTAGGGCTTCGATGTTTTCGGGTGTTAGGGTTTTTTTTGGTTTTAGAGCTTAGGATTTGGGGATTTCGGGTTTTAGGGTTTAGGGCTTCGGTTAGGGTTTAGCAACCCGGTGCTGATGGCTTCTCATGCACTCGACACTTTGCATTATACTCCGTCAAGAACTATGAGACACTGAGAAACCTTGCTCATACCGTATACCCTCCCAAACCCGCAGCAGCCTTAAAGCACTTTGCTGAAAGCTGCCCGTAGCCGCCACCTATAGCACCCTAATGAACACCTTATGACCCTCCAGAACCCTGCAAGCGGGTTCGTTATCAGGGAGGATTGTCGACTGGAATACAAGTGCTCTTGGGTCAGGGCTTCTTGGAGTTCACTTCGGCTTTGCTGCAAAACTCATGAACATTCTGTGTTTTTTGTCTTTGCTTGACAACACTGAATCGACGCAGAAACGCGGCACGCGTTTCTGGCTGCCATACTTGAGGTTTCTGTGTCCGGTGTTGGGGGGTGGGGGTGGGGGTTTGATGACGTACACATCGGGCTTTTGAGCGACCGCCTCTGGCCAAGCGGTTCTCGAGCCCCGAAAAAAATCCCAGTTGAAACCGCCCCTGTTCGTGAACCCGCTGGGAGAACCCTTGCTTAAAGCACTAGTCTTTATGATGTTTAAACCTTAAACCCCAAACTATCAAGGCAAGAAGTTCATCAAGAACGGCTTCTCCGATGACCCCGAGCCACCGGACCGGGCTTGATGAGGGGCTTTAGCTTCTAACCCGAACGCCACCAGCCTAAAGCCCAAACTCTGAAAAGACTTCGCAAGGCCTGAAGGAAATTGCAAACGTCCGAGGAGAAGTCCCAACCGGATCAGCTTGGAGTTGAAGGTTTCAAGTTTTAGCTTTGCGCCTCTTGTTTGTGGAGGTCCCCAGGCTTTTCGGGTTTAGGGTTTTATGGCTTGGGGTGTAGGGTTTCGGATTCAGGCTCCGGGGGCGAGGGTTTAGGGCCTAGGGAGTGCAGGGCCTGGGGTTCAGGTTTATAGATCCCCGCAGGCGGCTCGGAAGAGGTTAGCTACGTAGCATGTTCGCGCATGGAAGGAGTTGCGAGTGCAGTAAGTTCGGTATCTGGAGCTACAAGCACTTGTAGCTAGAAGCAGCTAGCCCTTCTTTCCATAAGCTTACCTTCGTAAGTCTCCTGATCCTTCAGATACATATCGCAAACCATGATAAAATCCTTACACTTCTACTTAGCTCCCGTGATCCTTTTCTTGAAGTTTCTATCCCAGACCTGCTACAGAAGCCCTCACACCTTTTGCCCCAAACGCTTGTGAGCCCCTGATCGTTTGAGTACGCTCCAAGCTCCAACCCTTACAAAGCCCACAAATTCTACTATAGGGGCCTCAATAATTGCCTATACCATTTTGGGGTTCTCTTATTATGATGAAAGTATAATGGGGCCCCAAAACCTTATTCTAACATTTAATGCACCTAAAGTACCTGAGGCCCCGGATCCTCTGAGCCCACAAGGGCACCTTTAACGGGTACCCTCAAGCGACCTTCGGAGAACCTTCGTGATCTCTGTTCGCCCCGAGGCTGCGCTACACCAAGAACCCGAAGACCGCCGAGGAGGTGAAGGCAGCGCCGAAGGCGCTGCCTTGGGGATCCGAGGCTTTACCAGGCTTTACCCTGATCCCTAATCCCAAAAACCCTAAACCCTAATCCCTAAAACCCTGAACCCTAATCCCTAAAACCCTAAACCTTAATCCCTAATCCCTGAACCTTAAAATCCCCGCACCCTAAACCCTAAACCGCAAGCTGCAACCCTCCGCTTCACTGCTCCTGAAGCCCCCCGAGTCACGTCAAGGCCAAGGAGGCGCACGATGCTGCCGTGCAGGGCGACACCGTCGGCGACCCTTTCAAGGACCCAATGTTGCGGTGTGGGCTTTAGGGCCTTGAAGGCTTTAGGGTTCAGGATGTAGGGGGTCTTTAGTTTGGTGGGCTGGGGTTTTTGCGGTTCAGAGTTTCGGGTTTGAGGTCTGGGGGTTTGGGGTTGCAGAGCTTGAGTGGATTTGTGGGGTCTATGGGTTTGGGCGGGAGTTTTGGGTCGTGGGCCTCGCTTCAAGTTGTCGAATCCTGCATCTCTGACGGTGGGGACCCAGCACTCTAAGCCCTGAACCCGGCCTGAAGCCGTAAACTCCCGCAAGCCCCAGAGCCCTAAATCCTAAACCCTAAACCCCTAAATTTTCTAAAGCTTTACTTAGAAGCTGAGTGGATGCACTTTATTTACACCTTTTGAGATATTATTACCCACTGTAGAACTGAAAGTGTCGACTTTTTGGGTCTTATGAACTCAGCAACTGTTTTTAACGCCCCACAACCCTGAAAGCCCCAAATCCCTCCAAAAGTGGAGACAGGACACCTCCGGCCCGGCGCTGAACATCGTGATGAAGCTGCAGGCTGCAGAAAGCAAGCTTTTGCGAAGGTTTTGGGGCTTGGGGTTTAGGGTTTAGGGTTTAAGGGTCAGTTTTTAGGGGTTTCAAACGAAGGCTTTGGGGTGTAGGACCAGGATTTAGAGCCACCGTGGCGTTTATATCCTAAGCCTTTCAAGCCCACTCGAACGCCGAAACGCTAAATCTGATACTGTAACAGCCCGAAAATGCTGAAGTTCGAAAGCGCCAAAGACCGTTCAAGCCTCAGAAATGCTCGGATCGAACAGGCCATCTGCGTTTGAGAGGGAGGGGTTCGGGTTCAGGGTGTAGCTTAGGTGTTTTGCCGGAATAGCCAGAACTGAGTTTTTGGGTTGGGTCGAGGAGTTGTTCGGGCGCTGTCGATGCGATACCCTGGAACGCCAACCGCCATGTCAATACTCCCATTAGTACTGTTGATGATAAAAATCCTGCATTACCCATAATAAGGAATATACCGTAATTCCCATAGTTTAGGGTCCTTAAGGTAATGCAGGATTTATATCATCAACAGTAGGATTGAGGGTGTGTTTGATTCAGGATCCCGTGAACCCTAGAGTCGATCAGCAGGTCCCCTGAACCCATCGCCAGGCCATCGTGTCCCTGGTCTTTGCCGCCTACTTCGCGGCCATCAACCACGGACACAGCCCCAGTGTTCTTCTTCGAGCGAGTGCGCGGTACCCCCAGAATCCGGAACTCGAAACCCTAAACCCCGAAAGCCCTGGAGCCCGATAAGCCCTGAACAAAAGCCTTGAACGGCAGAAAGTATCAGACATGAATACAAATCCGAAGGACCGTATGCACCCTATCGGCCCTAACATGGCTTTTTCTGTTTCTCAGTGGGCACTTGAAGAACAGCGAAGGACACGGCTTCTTCGGCACTGCGACCCTCTGAGGCTCCGTGCTTTGGGGCTTTCATGACTTTGCTTTGGGCGTTTTGGTTTCGGTTTTGTATCTATGCAGAGAAAGTCTTCGTCAAAAATAGGTTTCAAGGCTCAGGGTCTCCGTTCCTTCGGGTCTCTTAGCTATGCCTTTGCTGATCTCCCCCACTACAAGGGCCTGAGTAATCCTTATAGGGTTTATTATTTCACTTCTAGTCGAGTATACCCAAAACTCTTCTAATCATAAAGGCCCCTTTGGAAGCTGCTTCTTTAGTTCATCACTGGTCGCTGACCGGCGTCTCCCATGCGGCTCCCCAGAGAAAATAGGTTTGGGGTGGTTCTGTTGAGGGCTTCTACAGTAGTACCCATAAAGTTGGAAACCGGATTAAGGCGAAATAGTGCTGGGATTCCCTACACCCTAAACCCTAAACCCTAAACCCTAAACCCTAAACCCTAAACCCTAAACCCTAAACCCTAAACCCTAAACCCATTACTCTTAAGGATTGAGGCTATTCGGTTTCCAACTTTTAGTCTTCTACTGCATGGGCTTCGGTTACACGTGGTTATTTTGGTGTCTGTCCTTCGAGCGGGGTTGGGGATACCTTTAGAAGATTTCTGTGTGCACTAAGTAGGGCTAAAAGTATTGGTACAGCACTTGCGGCGTGAGAGGCGGTATGCCTATTTCAAGCGGGCTGGTACGTATTCTCTCAACTTCAGTATGAGATGCAAGTACATTCAGAGAGGACCTGTGCAGCCCTCCCTTCTGAGCCCTTACACAAACCCTTTGAAGCCCCTCTAAAGGGAACTCCAGAAAGTTGGAATATGGATTAATGGTAGGATCCCCTATAATGTACCTTAAAGGGGTTACGATAATGATATTCCAACTTTCTGGCTTCTACTGTACTCGCATCCCTTGTTCAACCGGCAGGGCCAAAGACATGACGCAGCGTAGCTTGCGACTTGACTGGTCTCGGAAGAAATTGCTTTGAGGCTAAGGGGTTCCGCGTTTTCGATTTCAGGCGGTTCGGGTGCCTGGAACCCTTTCCGAAACCTCGAAGTGCCAAGCCCCAGATCCTGAACGTTAGAAGGAGGCTATTTAGGGCCTTTCTGAAACCCTAGCCAGCTCTTAGAATGAGAGCAGGGCAGGGTATCCAAAAAGGGACTGTAATCTAGAACAGCCCCCATGTGACGGAGAGAACCGACCGAGCAACGAGCCGAAACAGTAGATCCCAAACAGAATCCTAAACCCTAACGCGCAATCCCCGAGGCTCTCCGGACACTAGCGGGGTCAGTTGTTTCTGCAAAGGTTGGAAGGCACGAGTTCCACGGTAGTTACGGTGTTTTCGTGGTTTGCATAAGGGATGTAGGTCTTGGCATTTCGCTCTCTTTTTACGAGTTTTTCAAGATAGTTGCGTAAAGGGTTTGGACATTGTAGGGTTTGAGAGCTAGCTTTGGTGTCGTAAATGTAGCCAAAACCCACATTTTAGCCACATCAGGGAGCATCTATGTTGCGTCGGACATGTGTTTCGTACTGCGGAACGAGTGCAATTCATGTCTAGCATCTCAAAACAGTAGCTTTTACGATGTAATCGTGCGTTCGCCGGCTTAGCGGAATTCTGGGAGTCAGGGTTTTTCTTGCTTGGTACGTTTAGAACAACCTACAGTCTCCATTGTTGTTCTTCTTTGGTGCTGTGAGGAACCTGTGAGAAACATATGAAAATCCAGTGAAGAAACCTGTGAGGAACCTGTAAGAAACTTGTTACACAGCGAAGCCTGTGAGAAACCTATAAGAAGCCTGTGAGAAACCTATGAGAAGCCTTTGAGAAACCTGTGAGTAAGCTGTGACCAACCCGTGTGGAACCTTTCAGTCATTCCAACAACCGGGGGTCACAAGTATAGTATATTAGTTCAACACGTTAGGATAGTATACAAGCACAACAATAATCATTAACTGTCATACAAGATGCAAAGGGTCGGGAGTCGTGGCACCGAGCGAAGCTTTCAACACACCCTGGTGCAGCTGAGCAAAAATGGATGCTCTGCCAAGGATCGTGAACATCCCGCCCCCCATCCCAAACAACAGAGCAAATCAGTCCCTGAGCTGTTCCTGCAGAGGGTTCTGCGAACCCTAAACCCAAGTCCTAAACACAATGCTAGACTTGACACCCTAGACTGCGATCTGCCCGATACTTTAAACCCTAAGAGCCGGACCTCCATAGTCTAAACCCCAAACTCTTCCCAAACCGCGGCTGTTCTGGTGCTAATTCGCTCTGTGTGCCTCTAGCCCTGCCCCGAACCCTCACTTTGGGTCCAATAGTTGGCTGCTGTAAGACGTTTTCACACCCGTATTTGGTATCTGTGGATGACACGCGTATTGCTTTTCAGAAAAACCGCACCTCGCAAACGGATTAAAAGCGAACTGCCGCCCTGAAACAGGCCGTATACAATTTTGTGTCGTTAACTTGAATTGGCCTTTGTGGCGAAGCTTTTGGGTAGGGCTAAGGGTCCAGGGAGCCACAATGACCCCTTCAAATCCAACCCCTCAATACCTTTGCAATCGATTCTAAGCTAACCCCCAATCCCTGACAGATTCCTTAGGGTGAGCCCTTACAGCCCCCTCCCCCCTCCCCTCCCAAACCAAGGAGATCTCGTTTTCTTTGGGCCCGACAACGGGGCGGTTGGCCTCGGGACGTCGGAGGTTTGACAGCAACTCGCCGGGATTTCTCGAAGATGCGTTGCCAGAAACTCCCCAAAGCTAAGGAATAACGATGAGCAAGAGTAGGGCTTAGTAGTGGTATAAAGGTGGTTTCAAGTCAGAGAAGCCCCGTAGAGAGACGAGGATGAGGATCCCCTGCTGGACTCTCGCGTCTCGACAGGCTTGGGATTTGGGAACAAGGGTGTGGGGGTGTTGTTAAGGTTTAGGGTTCGGGGGTGCTACGGTTAGGGTTTGGGGTTGTTAGGGTGTAGGGTTCAGGACTAAGGGTTAGGGCTTCTCGGTGGCTGGGATAGGCAAAGACATCTAGAGCGGGATTTGCGGAAGCAACTAGAACAAGCTGTCCAACAGAATGGGTGAATGCTCATGTCCCGAAACTCCACACATTGGAAACGCTCGTAATCCTGAGCCCTAAACCCTAAGCCCAAAACCATATCGGCAGGAGTAGATGCTTCAGGTATTCCAGAGCAAACCGCAGGTAGAAGAGACGGGCTACCTGGGCGAAGGTTTTGGGTTCAGGGTTTAGGGACCAGGCATGTCTGGGGTTCGGATCGTGTAGGTATGACCATATGCCCTCCCTGCACGCTCCAAAGTTCTTTACCCGGGCAGTGCGCCTTAAGCCGTGCCACTGCGAGTCGCAGAGTCCATCAGAGCTTCCCGTGGCGAAGAGTGGGAGGTATCGTGCCAGAAGTGCCGCTCTTAAAGCAGCAAGATCAGCAGAACACCACCGATCCAATTACGGCAGTGTAGGCTTTGAACAGCGAGAGAGCAGCCACAGCACCGTGGCGGGAGCACGATTGGCACCTCAGAGCACGCACCACGAGGGAACGCGAGTCGCCCCCAGCAATGACTTGCAGGAGTCAGAAGCACAATTTCTCGAGGCAGAAACACGAGTCACAAAAACACTATGCACGGCACAGTGCTGCGAGCACGATTTCAGGAGGCGGACACGCACGGAACTGTGCCCACCCATACACAGAGTTTGTGGCCCTGCTAGGAATTTAGCGATTTTGAGCGCTTTGAGCGATCTGAACGCCAACATGAGCACGACACAGAGCCTCCTTCTCGAGCGGCAAGGTGTTGGATCTTTGAATAACATCGGGATCCCTAATGGAGCCGGCGCGGGACGGTGGAAAGTATACGATTTAAGGGCTTAGAGTCAACGTTGTGCACCGCGTGACATCCGGAGCCGCGTGCGCGGCACGTTCCTCGCGCTGACAGCAACCACCCCATGGTATTGCCACGCTGCTTGAACACACTAACTAACTAGGAGAGCGCAAACAACAACAAGAGCAGACAGAAGAGCAATAGTTACAGCATGAACACTATACGAAGCACCATGCACAACAACAGCAACAGCAGAAGCAATAGTAACGGGAATTGAGCAGCAAGAGCATGACCTTAGTAGCAAGACAAACAATGTCAACCAGCCTCGGCACCCGTCCTCCCACAAGCAGGGCCAGTCGGAAGTCAGAAGAGCCGTCTGGCTGTGGTGCTTCCCAAACCCTTTAAGGCCTAGGATTTATGGCTTCCTCAACTCTGTAGAGCCAGTAGCAGAAGCAAAAGGGTACTTGTTCGCTGTAGTATTTATTGCATAACAGGAATGTCACCACCACCAGTACCTTCATCTTCATCTTCATTTAGGTGTTCATCTTCTGAATAGGCGCGCTCGAACAAGCAACCCGCCATAGCTGCCCCAGGCATTCTCAATCTTACATCCTAAAACTCGGGACTTAGCTTGAGGCTTAGGGTTTAAGGTCTGAGTTGAGGGTATTAAAGCTCCACATCATAGACCCTGAATCCAATACCCTGGACTGGTATCCTACATCCGGGATCCCCATCGTCAACCTTCTAACCGCCCTAAACTCTAAACCCCACCCGGAATCCAAAACCCCCTCAACTGCCCGTCTGCTTCCGGCTGGAAAAGTGATCTGGCCAGCTATCTTTTCTAAAGGCGTAGAAAGCCACCCAGGGGACGGGGCCGGCCGCTCGAAACCGATAAGAAGCCTAGGTTTCCTCACTAATGCTATGATATCCAAACCTGTTCGACTCATGAATGCCTCTATATCAAAGCAGAAGCCATAGTAATGTATTTATTGTTACTAAATTTGCACCTTGTATAGCCCCTACCCTACTACCTGTATATAAACGAAGTACAAAGAATAATAATATGTTCCAACTTTCTGGGGTTCGTTGTCGGCTCTAGGCAATGAGCTATGGGGTTCTACAAGGGATCTCGAAAAACCTCCCGGGCTTTCGAGTTTTAGCTGGGTTTAGGGAGAGGCTTTGGGGTTTAGGGGCCTTAAGGTTGGAGGGCGTTAGGGGCCTTAAAGATGGGAAGTCTCAGAATTCGACCCAGAAGTGCTACTTACTACCAGGACCCCGAAGTCCTGAAGAAGCCCCAGGAGGAGCCCTGTAGTTGAAGCTTCCGAAGCCTCAAAACCGAGAGAGTCTTCTGGGAAAGTCTTGGGTTTTGAGATTGAAGTTGGGCGTGAAGTTTTGTGGAAGGCAGCCGGCCCACAAAGCCTCTGGGCCCGGAAGGTGTCGACACCTCCAGGAAAAAGGCTCCTCAGGGATGCCCCTGGTAGGGTGTCGAAGGCATCCGGGAACCGTTTAAGGGCGTGAAGAAGCGCCGCGAAGAGCCCGGCACATCGTGAGCAGCCGTGCAAGAAATGCTGCCGCTGTGCCTCGGTTTCAGCTCTGTAGGGGCCTGAAGGGTTGGTAGGGGCCTGAAGGGTTGCAGGGCTTCACCGGCGCTTTGCAGGGCAATGGGCCCATAGGCGACTGTATCGAAAGCTTCTGGGTCACGAGATGAGCTTGAAGGAAATCAAGCTTCAAGCAAAAACGGACTTCCTGTAGTCTGCGATCACCCATCCACTTTCCTGAGCTGCATCAGAAACATTCAGCAGCCTTTAGTATTTTAGTGGGCTTGAAAGGCCACTTTTAGTACAAGACTTTCAGTTAAACACACACACACACACACACGTGTTACATCAAATCAGGTATTGAGCAGGCATCAGTTCTAAGCATCCAGCTCGCTTTATAGCAGGTTTGGACGACGTAGACTTCTCGATCTGACTTGTCTCTGAGTTTGTTGCCTGTGGACGACGTCTACAAAGTATTTTGCTTAAGGGACTTCGACTCATCCCTCCTGTATCCAGGCCGGAGCGGAGAGCGGGGAGAGCAGGTTTGGTTGGGGGTCAGGCTGCAAGGGAAGCGCAAACCTCCCAGCTGTACCTCGCAAGCCTTGAGTTGCAGCACGATGAAATGAACAAGAGGTTAAGGCTGTGCCGAAACGTGGGAGGCTGCTGAAATTGAGACCAGGGCGTTGGAAACGAAATTTTGGGACCTCGGAATACGACGATCGGTGGAGATATGCCGAAGGAACAACGATTTGTTAGGAGGATATAAAGGAAAAAGAATAAGTATCTTGATTTATGGAGGATATCTGCTATATGTAGCGCAATGCACTACCAGCAAGATATGGCGAGACCCAAACTACCTCACCAACCTGTGCCTAGGAGAATGATTTCGGAGAATGCTTTTCAAATAAATTAATCTAATAGAGGCGTTCCGAGCGAGAGAACCCTATGGATTTAAGAAAATATTGATTGCTAGTCGAAAATAGAGCTTTTCAATATTACAAGAAAAATTA
>CAJNDT010000923.1:0-113209 GCA_905221615.1 Symbiodinium sp. CCMP2592
ATATCTTGATGAAATAGAACCGATTCCTATATAGTTCGTATATTCTGCCATACAGCAAGCATAAAGTTAACTCGGCTCGTGGCTTTGACGGCATATGGATTAGCACGTTCGGCTGAGTTGACGCCCTAAACCTATCGAAATGGGTTCAATCATGGGAGTGGCAAGAGCCGGAAGCTAACGGAAGAAGTGCAAGTGTAAGAGGGCATATAATTCCCAGGCAGTCAAATATAAGCGGACATACGACTCCCAGGCGGGGTATAGGTGCCTGTACCAAAACCTCCGAGATTTTATTACCGGGAGCATCTCAGCCTAAAGCTACCAAAATTTGAATAATTTTAATACCGTGAGATTTCCGAAAGCTACCAAAAATCTCCGAGATTTTAGAGCCGGGAGAGAAGTACTCGTGGTACTAAACTTTCCAGGATTTTAGTAGCTCGAGACAGACATACAAGAGCTTTCACGAAGAGATGCCACAAACGACCGCATTCCAGGGGGGGACCAAGGTGCGCACAAAATCATACACGCAAGCGGCGCGACACCGTTTTATTAGAGAATATTGTCTAATCATCCCTGGCCCCGGAGAGAGATAGAGAAGAAAGCAGAGAAAAATATAAAAGAAAGAGAAAAATATAAAGAAAAATTCAAGAGAGAAAGAAAGAAATAGAGAGCTAGAGAGAGAACGAGAGAGGTAGAGAGCAAGAGAAAGATAGAAAGAGATATAAAAGATCCAGAAAAAAAGAAATAGAAATATAATACGGCACTAATTTTATATATAAATTGAAAAAAAAATATTTAGAATTCAATGAATATCTTCAATACTTCTTCAAATCAACCTATCACCTATGAATTCCCTGCTTTTTTCTATTGAAATATCAAATTAATAACCAAATTTTCAACCAATCAACCAGCTTGGAAATTACAACAATATACGAGGGGTTCAGGAGCTGAGGTATGGCTTTATATTGTTCCCACAGCTACACCTGCCCGCGATTCAAGATTCACAGATATTACATTTCCGGATATATCATCATGCCATTATTTTCCGGAGAGCAGTCCTTAGATCTTAATCACTATGCACGGGAAAAAATGGAAGATTCATAGTTCTTTCATAATATTGTCTATAGCTATGCTGAAATGGCTGGATTGAGGCCCATCAAAGTCGACGAAGAGAAATCGGCACCGTGGCCAGAGTCGCTGTGGTCTCTCCCTCCCTCCCTCCCTTCCGATCGTCCGTCCCCGTTGAATTTGAAGACTCGTTAAGTGGCACAAGCGGAGTTCGAAACTCAATCTCCGAAGATAACAAAGCTCGTCCTATCCTACGCCTGACAAGCCAAGTGCATGTTGAAATCATCGGTTATCGTAGCAAAGTCTGCTTTCAGGTCACTAGTCACAAGTCTCTGCACTGGCTGGCCCCGATTGCCAGTTCAGCCTGCACTTCTGACAGGGATGGGCCAATCTCAGCTGGGATTGTAGTCCTCATCAAAATGTCCCACGTACACCTGCACACCGCGGTCGCGAAAGAGCCACTATTGTCAGAGGACACGTGCTGTCAGGACTGTTCTCCATCGACATGCCTAAAGACCTGCGGCTGGCACAACTGAGCTGTCTGGGGTGCTCACCAAATTCAGCGTGTCCCTGATCTGTGCCTCCTCGATCGTCATCCTTAGCCATTTATCGTTGCACTCCCAAGGGCGCTGCATCCTGCAACGACCGTGAGCCAGTAGATCCAAAACCGGTCCAAGGGCAACAATATCAACGAGCTGCACCCGACTTCTTGGAGCGTGGCTCTCGGAAGAGGACATCCTAGCGACACAACAGACACGAGCCAGCGACATGCCAGCGAACTGGTGTGAACCAAGAAGGGCGACAGCAATCCCGACCCAAAGGCCCGTTTATGTATGTGTATATATATATATATACATACACACATACATACATACATACATACATACGTAATCATACATACATACATACATACATACACAAACACATAGATATATATATATATATATATAGATATACATACATATGCACATACATATGTTTGTGGGTGTATATCAATATATTCTATTCATATATACATATACGGATGTGTGAATGTGTTGTCCCACGCACGACCCCGACATCCGACAAGAAGCTCCCTGAGCCCCTACATAGCTGCTCAGTCCTTGGGGTCCGTGTAATCCACTGGGAGGAGGGCGCCAGTTCCGTTCGGCGCTTTTCGGGGGAGGCCCTTGGTGAGGATAGTCTCCTGCTCGGTTCAAGCTAGGTAGATTCAGGGTCATAAGGGACTCGAACACTGATGGCAAAGATACTAGTGAAAGTACCTACAAGTAGCGAAGCAACTGAAGATGTGGGGTTGTATAATAACCCCGTGTAAGAATCCTTATCCCTGAGTGTTGATGTCGTTTTATTTTCTTCTTATCGTTTTACCACGAAAATGCGTTACCATTTCGTTATGTTGTGTTATCGTTTTATTTTCTTCTTATCTTTTTTCCACGGAAAACCATCAAAACCTAACACGGACATGTCAAGACTAAACTTAACAGCACGGGCTTATTATACAGTCCCATGTGAGTTTAGGGTTGTGGTTCTTATGTAAGCTTTCAGGTGTTGGATGCTCTGACGGTTGCTTGAAATGGGTTCTGGTTCTCGTGTAAGGGTCGGGGCTCCGGGATCACTAGCATACTAGGGCGGGATGTGCTGGCTGTGCGAGACAGTATGGAGGTTTGAGGGTAAAGGTTTCTACTAAGGCTGTATAAGGCCGCAGGAAGCAAGCCTTTCGAGGGTTTAGGGCCACGCTTTGAGTTCGGGTGCCTTGGCATTTCAAGAATCTTTCCGTCTTGAGATTGATTCGGTAGTCTACAAAAAGCCACAAGTTGATTTCTGTGTGAAGCTCCGAAAGCCACCATTGCCAAACTGCCAACAGCAGCCAAAAACCAACTCCTGAAATTGCTCTGGCTTGAGGGGGACCTCGAGTTGGTATTGGATGTGTCGCTGTTGCCTGATGGAGCTACCAACTTCAGCTGGATCATATTGGGGCAGGATCTTTCCAACAGTGCGGAGAGTAGCTCCGGCAATCTCAGTTGAGCACTGCTCGCTTTCTTTCATGTCATCCCTGGACTACAGGACGGGGCTTCTGGCGCAAGGTCGAAATGAAAAACGGCACTGAAAGACAAAGCGTGTCGGTGCCAACAGGGCTGCATGTTTGAGTAGATGAGGATGGGGGACACCGACCTA
The DNA here is from genome assembly GCA_905221615.1 of Symbiodinium sp. CCMP2592. Classification (NCBI taxonomy): domain Eukaryota; class Dinophyceae; order Suessiales; family Symbiodiniaceae; genus Symbiodinium; species Symbiodinium sp. CCMP2592. The sequence goes on from CAJNDT010000923.1 coordinate 3,241, forward strand.
CTCAACAGGACCAGGTTGTAATGGTTCGGGCTTAAGACTGACCGCGTCAAGCCAAGTTCGCAGGCTGTCCTTGCGATTCAAGCCAGTTCTTGAGCAGAATGTGTCCACAAGGTCACCAACAGTCCTGGCATGCAGCCATAAGGTGGCCGAAGCCCCCTGCAACTACTTGGAGGACAGTCGCATGAAAGTAGCGAGAGGGTCGACGACAACACAGGACGGCAAGTGCAAAAGGGAGAGTAAACATAGCAAGGAAGGCTATCTAACTTGACGTCTTGGACTTGACCTCGATGGATTTCTAATGAATCCAGGAAGGGATGGCTTCTTGGAGATTTAACTGATCTAGCCCAGGGCTTTGGGCTCAAGGCGTCGGGCTTTGGGGCTTAGCATCTCAGACCCCACGAAGGCATCCCTGCACCCGAAACCAGCTTACTCCAATGGCTAGGGAGGGCCAAACCCTCTGTCTCCTGGCAAACTGTCAGAGTTTGAAGCTGCTTCACCGAAACAGGGGCAGGCCGACGCGGCTTTCGGCATCATGCAGTTGAAGATCGGGGGGTCCTTGAGCCACCTGTGCGGGCTGCGGCGGTTCGCCTGTTGGGCCTTTTGGCCTTATGTCACCCTCCCGCAATTCCAAATGGGGCAAAACGCTCACTACTATGTGGCTGTGTTGCTTTCGGCTCACAGAACAGATTATGAGAAAATCAGTGCCTCAACCCCGAAGTCGTGCTTCAACCGTCATATATTGGCTTCGGTAGATCGTAAACTTTGAACTGGAACCATCCTCACGTAAAGGATGATTTCAGTTTATGGAGGCTAGGGTTGGGGAAGGCTGGCGTTGTCAAAGCCAGCTCTACACGATATCACAGAGCACGAGACCCGAAAACATCTATGTTGAGGGAGTTTGGGCCCAAACTGCCATGCCTGATGTGAATCATCTGGGAAGCACCGTCGTTGGCCTCCGGGTCGATCCTCGCAAGGCAGCTTGGAAAGACGGGCAGCTGGCACCCAGATGTCTGGCCCTCTGGGTGCAGCTCTGCTTGGGCTCAGGCTCGGGAAACAGACAGACATCCATCCATCTCTGGTGTGCATTGGTGTACGCAAGTTTGTGCAGATGCGCAGATGGGTCAAGGGACAGACCGGCGAGCAGCAAGGCATCTCCATCTGCAAGTGGTGTGCATGCTACGCATGCGCAACGGGGTGAAAGAATGACGAATGATAGTGAATGCATGAACATGCATGTCATTTGCCATGAGTCTCCGCCCCTGGACCCGTCGAAACTTTGAACCGCAAACCCTTCCCACGAAGCCGCTGAAACCAGACCCGGTCGACCAAAACGTCCCGAAACCGTAAGAACCTTACACACATAAAGACCAGAAGCCTCAAGCCCAAGCCTACAAAACCCCAACGACACACCTCAAACAGAAAACATTTTCAAATTCCCAAGTCCACGAAGACTCTAAGACCAAACTACAGCAGACCTGCAGCCCACCAGGGCTCCCGCAGACAAGGGCCCCTGAGCCCGAACCCGGGTCCCGAGACCAGCACCCAACCTGGAGATCCGGAAGCTACGGGGAAAGACTGGGAGGGTGTATATCTGTTGGTGCTGCTTGTAAGCACATACATTCACAGTAGGTACACACAGATGTGTGTGTGTGTGTAGACATATATGTATCGACATAAATATGCATTGCGTATGGATATCATATCGTCGATGCTGCACTACATAATGGGGTTATGATGCTGGTATGGGCTGGGATTTTGTTTTGTTTAGTCTTAAGGGCTTAAAGGGACTCTGTTAGGCTCTTGAGGATAGGGTTTTGGGGCGGTCCCGTTTTGCCCATCCACCCTGATCCTAAAGGTCAGGTTAGATGCCCAAAGAGACATGAGGAGGCTCTGTCTACTGAGTGGCAGTAAGTGGACTTTGCGTACAGATCGCGGCATAGAGCATGTGCGATTTTGGGTTCAATTCTGTTCCGTAAGGTAGATTCAGGCAGATGCATGCTGAGACAGGCTGAGGGGTGTTTCTTGCTTGTATCTGAAACCCTACAGAGGCAGACTCTCAGCGCTAGAGGGCACTTCAACTCAAGCAGCCAGCCTTCTCCGTCGGCTCCGCCTGAAACCTGAACCTGCAAATGTCCCAAGCCCTGAACTTCCCTGTACCCACACCCGAGCGCAGTATACATGCTGCCGTGTCGCCCATCTCCCCTGGAGATCTCGCCACATCCACCTGAAACGACTCGCGCACAGAACGTCATGCTTCAGTCTAGTCTGGCTTCTTCGGTTTAGCGACATACATACCTACTTGCCTACCTTCCCACCCACCCTGCAGGGACCCACCCACCTCCCTGGCAACTGGCATGATACTTAAATGACTTAAAGCAATGACAAGAAGCAAACGCACGAATGGTGTAGTGAAACGGAGGTACGGTGCCTCATCAAAAGGAGCCGAACTCACAAAAGGAACCCTACGGACTGCCTCGGCCCAGAGGCCGCCCTGGGGCCCCTTCCATGTGGTGCCTTGGTGGCCAAGACTTCAACACGCTTTCACAGGGGCCAAAAAAATTAAAAGCAGGACAGTAAACATCTTTGGGATAAAGGTTTGGGGTGTTGCAGGGTGGGGCATCTCGGGCTTAGGCTTCGGGCGGATTTGCATCGAAGGTCTCGGATTTACGGGCATGGATGATTTCGGTCTTTGAGTTCTCCGGCAGTTTGGTGCTGAGGGCTGGGAGCCTTCAACATGGCTGGCAGAGCAGGGACGCAAGGTTCTGGCAGTTTAGGACATAGCGCCGAAGGTTTGCCCTTTGAGCTCTTCAACGTCGTGCAGGTTTTGGGGATTCTTGAGAATGCCATGTTCCGAACGTGCTTTCTCGACCTAGCTTGGCCCCATCCGGAAAATCGTTCCAGAGTCTCATAAAAAGACCACCAGCTGGGATGCTTGAATCCCTGCACCTTCAGCCACCAGTTATAGACCCCCGGAAGTCCCAATCCGCTCGGATCCGAAACTACCCCCATCTCCAGTTGACGGAGGCTGCAAGTCCGAGTCCGCGGCCTGTTGTGTAGATCTTGGACCTCAGCCGACTCAAGTTCCCTCGAAGAGCTCAGGGCTCAGGGGGTCTTCCATGCCGGAGGCCCTTCTGCTGCGGCCCAGTGACCCCACAGGCCTCTTGGCCTTCAGGATCTTGCCGGACTGGGGGTCCTCAAAACCGGCCAGGCGTCTCCGTAGATGCTAACATGCAGATCTCTACATTCCACAGATCCCTCAACTGCAACCCCAACCTTCCCGCCCTCCCTCGTATCTCCGACCTCCGAGGGCTTGATGAAGCAGACACCTTGTGCCACGGTGTACTCCGCAGGACCATCCTGGGACAGGTTCGCCAGTTCCTGCGGAATCCAAACTGGAGAGAAGTCTGAGCGCTTGGGCCATCGGGACAGTTCTGCATAGTGATTGTGGCGACCCCGTTGTTCATGGGGCACTCAAGGATCCCACTTCTTTTCTGCGAGTCTGCGGCTCCATCGTCTTGCCTGTGCTTGGCACTCTCAGCCCGTATACGGGATACCATCGGCTGGGGACTCGTGACGACTGTTCTGCTGCGAAAGCCAACACCAAATTCACCACGGCTGTCAGCGATTGTCCCTCGGCCCAGGCAGACTCTGAGCGCGACGCCTGCACGACCTGCCTTCGAACTCCCGATGGACCCGACGGCCTCGGCTGCCCGGCCTTGCGGAAATCCTCGAGGTCGAGCAGCGGCTCACGGTGACCATGGCATCGCTTCCAAGCGGTGTGCATCCTGTTTCGTCGATGTCCACTGCCACAGCCAACCCAGACAGAACAGCGTGAAAGCACTTGAGACCTGGGTTTAATCATCCCAACATGCAGAACACACACTTATTCCATCCCATCACGTGCCAGGGAAAGCTTGCCCCTGCTTAAACCTCAAGGTGGTCGCGAGTTCATTCAGAAAGACCCAAGTCCTTTGATGCGGCCTCAGACTCTGAATACCATCCAGGCCCTACCCGACCTTTCCCTCCCCGGAGCGCTGGAGGAGAAACTTGGCCGCCACGTTTCTTACGGCTTGGCCAAGGCCCGAGCTGCAGCTGAAGGCCTTCAACTCGCGCTTGCTGCCACAGCTCCTCTCCGAAGAGACGGCTTCCACAAGCCAAAGGCCGTCGGACTGCAGTGTCTCAAGTGCGACGCCCGCAGTCAAGGCGGCAATCAGGATGTCAACAGGTGCAGTGCTGCGCAAGACGCTTGGCCAGCTCGGCATCCCCAAAAAAGGATGGCAACGTTGAGAAGGTGGGCCATGGCTTCCTGCGTGACGTTTTTGGGAGAGACCGACTTGGAGCGGAAAGCCTCAAGCTCTGCAAAAATCACGGGCGTTGTGGAGGCGCTTGCTGCAATCTCTTGGCATCCCCTGGAGGGATTGGCTCCAATCGTCCATCCAGACACCTTTATTCTCTGGAAGATGCCTGGACCAGCTTTCATCCCACTCTATGCCTTCGAAATCGCTGCAGTTGTCATCTTCGTCACCCTTCTCAGTCGAAAAGCCCCAGCTGCGTTGCAGGGAGGGCAACCACCCACATCTCGGAAGCTTGGTTCCGCGGGGAGGTGGCAAGGCTGCGAGGGCCCTTGAACAGGCACCCCAGCAGCAGCCGTGCTCTGGTGGCCGAAATGAAGGCAGAAGTCGAAGCGGTGTTTGGAATCCACTTCCAGGCTCAGGAGCTCCGGTTCTGATTCCAACAGGGCTTTGGCCACCTGAAAGTCGACATCGACGATCTGCCCATCCCCGTGACAAACGAATTTCTCCATGGACATCGGCTGCACAAGGAGGGCTGCCAGATGCTGCTGTGCACTGCGGTTCGAACAACATGCCGACGCAAGCATAAACATGTGCATCGCAAGCGATTCTTTGCCCTGCTACACTCCCCACCTGCAGTGCTCACATTCAAATTATGCGAAGCCGCGCTCTGCAGAACTGGACTTTGAAGGACATGATAGGGTTGAGGGCCAGCCCCCCCAGGCTGTCCTCGATCGCCATAGTCAAAGGGACCTCTCGAGAACTGCAGGTGGTGAATTTCACGGTGGGCATGGACACGGCATGTCTACAGATGAACCGGCCTTGGCTTCCCAACCACGCTGCAAAGCGGGAACAGCAGCTGGAGCCCAAAACGGCAACCAGGTGAGCAGTGAGATTGGAAGTTCAGGCAGCCTTTGCTGTCTCCAACCTCCTGGCATCGAAGGGCCAAGGAATCTAAGGAAACCCGTGCAGTGCGCTCCCATGAACGAAGACTTTTCGGCCAAGGCAAGACCATCTGCAGGATGCTCAGTCGAATTCGTTGCGCATCTGCATCCAAATCTCGGCAGCATGACAGGGAGAACTTCCGGCGCTTTATCTGGGTGGTCCATTGAGCCTCAACATCTTCATCGTCGCCACCATCACAACAACCGTCATCATCACCTTGGTCATCACGTTCATGCCATATTGTTTCGTGTGAAATAGCAGCAACAACGACAGAAACAGTGGCGGAATCGCAACGCCACACAGCACGTGTTCCGTCTTGCGGCCACCGCCGCTCGCCGCGCTAGCTGAGACGATAGGTTCACACATACATCCCGAAATACAGGCCGCGATGCGCACGCACACGCGTGGACCCGAAAACCCTACTCCAAAATCTGCATCCTAAACCCCAATTATCCTCATTATATCCGAAACCCCAAAGACCTTAACTACCTCAGAGATGCCTAAGCCGTTGGGAGGTTTGTGGCTGGGGTGCAGACCTCTGGCTTCCAGACCTTTCCGTTGTGGTCGAGACCAGACTGCCCCTTGAAACCTGGCGAAACAGAAATCCAAAGCTCGAAGGGGTTAGGAGTGTAGGGGGCACCTGGGACCTTGAAGTGCCGGGTTGGCTGTTAACGGCCTTTTCGGGATTTAGAGTGTAGGGTTTCGGAAGGTGTTTTTTTGGTGTTTGATTTGGTTTCGTTGTGGACTCATGGCTTTGCGGAAGTCACACGAGATGGGCTCGGCCCTCCCTGAAGCCGAATTCCCAAAACCCTGGTCCCCAGTTTGTCAAAGACTCGGATAGTCTTGGTGCGATCCCATCGGGCTGAGGCACTGGCGCTTCAACTTTGTCAGCTCCTGAAAGAAGGTCGGTGTCGGAAGGAAGGGTTCACGTGAAATCTGGGACTACCGGACGTGAGAAGCTGCAGTAAGTAGAGGCTTTCCAAAGGCTACCTGGAAGAAACTCCCAGAAACTCCCGACTCGACTCCCGATCCCGTCCTTGACGCTCATCTTGCCCTTGCCCTTTCCCTTGTCGCCACCCTTCTCCTGGCCCTTGCCTGGGCGGAAGCTCAAACTGTCAGGCCCTGCTTTTGGGTCCTTTTCTGAGGGCTGGATGGCACCGAGCTTCCGGCCCTTGCCTTTCAGCTCCACCTCCCCCTCCTGCTCGTCCGCTCTCCTGCTTGCAGCCCTGCCCTGCCCCAAGCTTAAAGTTTGAGAGCACTGCAGGACGGTCTTGGCTGCGAGGTGTAGAATGCAGGGTTTCTTTCCGGCAAGGCCCGTCCTCTTCACGCCGATCTCTGAGGGCAACCTGTGCAGAGCACAGGGCACCGGCAAAGTCGTGGTCTCAAGTCTTGAAGTCTGAAGGCTTGACTAATGCTTGAAAGACCAAATGTCTAGGAGCCCTAGGATCTTCTTCGACCATGTGTATCGAAGCCCTCGATTCCTTGAACCCCAAAACCCAGAGCTTGTGACTCGACCCTGCTTCGACAATTAACGATCTACGAATCTACGACTGCGGGGCTTGACAGCGGCCATTTCAACACAAACCGCCCACTGCCGAGGTCCGAGCACTGCTTCTTTGGCATCAGCACCGGGTAGCCATCCCTGGACAGGTGAGAGTTTGGTTCGCTCCAGGAAGCTTGTGAATTTGAAACCAACCCTCGGGTGCTCGGGTGTGTTGCTTTCACGTGATGCCCCGAGCTTTTTGCCAAGATGGAAAATCTCGCACAAAGCCCCGACACTGTAGGAGTATCACACGGCAAAGAGCAATCACACAGCACCCACACCTGCCCCCGCAGAGTTGCTGCGGACGCAGACGTGACCCGGTCCTCAGCTGTCCGAAGCAGGAACACTCTTGCTAGCGAGCTGGCATTACCCCTTAGATCACATGTTGGAACGTCTCCGGGAGAAATGAATGCCAAACACACATGGTCACCCCATATCGCAGACTGTCATGAGGTAAGCGATCTTAGCGAGCTTGGCATTCTGAGCTCGGTGCAAGGCTCATCTGATGACTTCGGACCTCATCGAGCTTAGGGAGGATTTGTGTTGAGGTTCCCGAATTCCTTGGGAGGGTAGAACTAGGAAGGAGCTCAGGCACCCGCCCGATCCGTCTTTGCGTGGTCCTTCTCATACTTCTTGAAGGACAGGGCCTCCTTTTCTCACGGGGGATCAGATGAAAATGGACCATGAAAGTCCCGAGGTCTAAAGGGCTACGAGCCGAGCCCGCCTCCCCCATCTTTTTCAGGGATTTGAAGGCCTTGGCTGCCGAGGTCCTCGGTCCAAAGAAGCGAAGCTTCGAGTCATCGACCCCTCCGATGCCAGGGCTTCGGGCAGTTTGTCTGACTCCTCGTCGTCCTCCTCGTCCTCCTCCTCCCCGTCCTCCTGACAGAGAAAAGCCCCGACCTTCACAAGACCCGAGAGGCCCCTGGGCACGAGGTCTCCTGGTTGACGGCTAAGTCAGGTGCGGCACCTCAGCTATCAGCAGCCTCTAGGCTTCCAGTCCGGGGCCGTCCACTGTTTCTGAGAGCTCTGCAGTAACTTCCGCGCAGTGGGACGACGATAACGAGCGACAGCAAAACAGGCGACCACAGGCGAACATGTCGATGGATGATGGCGATGACGGTGATGTTGCTCACGAAGGTGGAGAAGACAGGTGCGAACAAAATTAGGATGAGACCGACAGCGTAATAAAGTTATCACATACACAAGTCCAGCTGCCAGGTTCGGGACCTCCCTTCTCCTCGTCCTCTTCGTCAGAGTTGATGATCTTGCCCCCATGATCCTACGCGGAAGCTTCAAGCAACCTCTGCTATGAGTTCGATAAACGGCAACATAGCCTAACATAGCCTGTTAGGACCCCCTTAAGAGTCATGCCCTTGTTACCCCAAATCTTGGGCCGCTCGGGACGTCAAGCCCAAGGCTCCTCGGAGTCCGAGTCATCATAGTTGCCTCCAGCCACTCAACTCTCAGAGAGTTGCTTTTCAGTTCGAGTGCAGGCTTGCTGCTGCTAGTCCCCGTACTTGCCTTGCTGGTTTCATGATTTCATGACTGCAGACACGGCCAAGGATCTGCGGCCAAAGCCCAACAGCAGGGCTTTGAGTCTTTGGCTTTTGCTGGAGATTCAAAGACTATCGAAGCCGGAGGTAGAGGGCGTGGGGCACGGCCACGAGTCAGTAATAAGATCCCACAGTTGCTGGCAATATTCTAAGTACTCGTGCAATGTGCATAACCCAGTAGCTTGGGGTTGTTGCGTGTAATCGTGCACTCAAGCTTGAAAGCTTCTGAGGCATCCAGAAAAGCATCCGAAACCCCTCCTACAGGAGTACAACGATGCACTTTCCCTCAAGCCTTGGACCCAAAGCACTACCAAGAAGATAGCTTAGCAGCCCTGAGCCTGGAACCCGTTATTAATTCTACTAGCATTTTTGCTACTTTTACTATGATTAATACTCGTAGTAACGTTATTGAAGGCTTGTTTAATGAGATCTCTTTTCCGTCTGCACACAGGTACGGCCCACAGAAGCCTACGGGAGGCGAGCCAATCCGGCAAGCTTACACAATTCAGGGTTTAGGGTTTAGGGCTCAGACTTGCCAATAAAAAGGTCACTTGAACACCCGGGAACTGCTAGAACTGGCAGGAAATAGGTTGCCTAACCATTTCAACCCAAGCCCTAAACCCCTAAAACCCCGTACCCCTAAACGCTAAAATCCCCATCATTTCCAGGGAACCCCATATTTCAGAAATTACGCCTAAGACGACAACGAGGGATCCAGACGAATTCGTGCCAGTTCTATGTATATTGCTATTTGTTCTTGTTATATCGTGATGAAGATTTGAATCATCAGCATTACTAGTTATTGTTGTAGTTGGTTGCAATATTGTCATGCGCCATTTCTGACACATGAATAAGGGGATCCTAGCATCCAGTGAAACGTATTTCCTTTCTTTGGCTTAGTATTAGATATCATATTCTCCGTTGCCCAGAGACCTAAAGTATGGAATCCCAAAGCCTAAAGTAGGGAATCCCCAAGCCCGCGGAGGTTGTTCTGGGGTGAACGGATTTTTTCCATCGCGTACGACTGGGGGTTCGAGATTTATACAAAATGTTTGAACTGTTCGGGGATTCGGCGGTTTTTACTTTGGGACCTGAATCTTTTCGCCACATGTACTTGCTTGCACTGGTTTGCAGGTGCTATCTTTGAACGGCCTGGTTTCAGCTGCTCGTAGATAGGTGCAAGAAGCAAGCCGAGGGTGCACTACAACTTCATGTAGCTGCTCGAAGATAACTCAGCAGCTTGTGGTACAATCGAGAGGTCCGCTGCAATTTAGCACCGGCCCATTTGTGAAACGTGGGGCTTCTGAGCTCGCGGTTCTTCATCCTTCTGCGGGGTTTGAGCGACCTGCACGGCAACGCTAGGGCCAGGGCCTTGGCCTCGCTGTTCCAGCGAACTGCTCCCAGCTCCTGAAGGCTTTTCATCCTCGTTCTCGGCGACAGCTGCAGCCCCTTGCTGCCGGCGCTCACGGTGCTTATCGAGGGAAGCTTTTGAAATATGCAGAAAACCAGCCAAGATGGCAATGAGCGTGGTAAGGAAGAGGGGGCCTGCCATCCCAACAATTTGCAGGGCCGGTGGCTCAGCTGTGGCTTCTTCCTCTTCAGCCACTGCACTGCAGTAGTCTATGGGCCTGTATGCATTCAGCGCTTCCTGCACTTGCCCTTCTTGGTCTATTGTTGTCATTGCATAGCGCAGTGCCCGTACCCACTTATCGGAGACGGCCATCCCAATCGAACTGGCTGAAATGGGATCTCCAATCTTTGCAAGATCGCAGAAGCTTCCTCGATTGACAGCCTGTCCATAGCAGCGGACAGCATGGTCTAGTACACTTTGAAGTGAAGCACATTCTACATCGTGTTTCCGTATAGTGTGCCATCGCAGGGTCATGTCTTTGTGTGCAAAGACCTACATTGAAAGCCTGAGATGCTTCGAAATCCTCTTGCCGCAGCACGGCCACGTCGCAGGAGGAGCCCACGCTCGGCAGGACGTCACCCCTGGAATTAAGGACGACCACGTTGCTCTCTGCTACTCCGCTCCTGGCCCAGACTTTTACCGGGCATTTTCAGCCCAGAAGGGTCCTCAACAGCCCTAAGTATGGCCTATATTGTGCAATGGGCCATATTACACTAAAAAACCATGGAAGAAACCCCTGAACCCAAAACCCTAAACCACCCGAAATAGACCAGAGTATGCTGCGCTATACCTTTTGTGCAGGAGGCTTCTCGCACCGCCCCAACTCCAGGCTCCAGCTGTTCTATACTTATAAACCCTAGTACTATAATTCTTCTATAACGGTACTTTTGCAACACTAGAAATTCCATAATAATAGTAATTGTCATACTATACTAATACTGTACTAGTACTATAATAACGCTCTGACCCGAGGTTCAGGATCACCAGTCCGCTGTCTGACCTGTGCGCACAGACCTGGGGCAGGCTTCGGGGAGGCCTGGGGAGTTAGGGTCTGCAGGGTTTAGGTTTGAGGGCTCTTAGGGTCTATAGGGTTTAGGGTTCAGGGCGCCTTGAACCCTAAAATGAAGGGGCCCAGCTCCCTAAACCCCACCCCCCAAAAAAGGCCTTGTAGTTCAGTCGGATGGCATCATCGAGGCTGGAGATAGGGGAGGCCAGTCGATTCTCAACCACCAGGAAGGATGCCAAGGTGGCCTTCAGGGTTTTAGGGTGAAGGGTTCGTATATAGTGGCCTTAAGGATTTAGGGTTTGTGCATGCCCCGTGGGCTTAAGGGCCTTAAGGGCCGGAGAAAGCATCAAATCTAATCTTCGGCAAAATCAGCAAAAGGTTTCGTACTGGGCTACGAGGGGCCGTGTAGCCAGAGACCAGCAAGATCAAAAAGAACGTGAGCCCCAAAGATACTGTGCGCCCACCTGCTGTTCTGAAATGCGCAGGACAGGGGAGCACCAGACCCTAAACCTAATCACTGATAGTAAACCGTAGAAGAAACCTGATAGCAAATCCTAAGCCCTCCCACCACAACATGTAGCTTCAGGATTCCTCCTCAGCCATGGGTCTTGAAGAAAACGGAGTCCCCCCCCCCACCTACTGTCTGCGGCTGGAATTGCACTTCAAAAGAAACCAGGGTGTAGAAGGCAGCACAGAGAAATTCTCCAAAGGTCTCCGACTTCTTGACCGTCTCGAACTGGCCCCCTTCACCCCGCTCCTCAGGCTCATCTACTGCGGGCTTTGGGTTTAGGGTTTCGGGCTTGGGGGATCTAGGGTTGTTGGGGGTCTCACTTGGCGGAAAGTGTTTGCAAAGTGAGCCAAAGGTCAAAGCAGGTGATCAGCGTAGACATGAACAATACCATCGCCAGAACCATGCCTTGGCTGGCACCCGGAACGATAGGGCTTAGGGTTTAGGGCGTGAGGGCCGTGCATAGGAATAAAGCGGGGACCCACACAATAAGAGTCTCATAAACGGAAAATCTACGCATGTAAAGGAATCCAAATTAAACTCGTCTTTGGCTCCACCAATAGTCGTTTTAACATATATATTTTAGCAATGTATTATGTTGAATCTCCAATACAATTCCAAGACACATCCTGCCGACAAAAAGACGTTAAATGCGCACCCCTTCCCTATGCGACGTCCAGCAAAGTACTGGCCCAAAGCCATTGGTTGCAATATGGTACCTAGTGTTTAACCCTAAACCCTAAACCGGTTAGGATTTAGGGTTTCGGGCTCAGGCAACCCTTGGGCCGTTGCAGGGCGCCGCCAAGAAGCCCCAAAGTCCCGGAGTAAAGGGTCTGAAAGCCCGGCCGATCATGGACACGAAATCATCACTGGCCTGCTCGGCCTCCCATACACAACCCAGTGTTCTCTTTCGTACAGGATAAGACTTTAGAAAGTACGAGGCATGTATAAATACATATAAGATGTGTAGAGGATACTGCAAGCCTGCCTTTACATACCGTGCTAAGGGGCCATTGACTCTAGTATATTGTTGTTGTAAGGTCATTTTACAGCATTACATACAGCTCATTGACCAGGCGAAATCGATGTAAGAATCTCTGACCACGCCAAATCCCAAGAGGTACCTGAATGGGGCCCACCAGCACAGTCGGCTCTGTCCACATCGTGATGAAGGGGCTGGCATCTGTTCGCCTAGGGAGCATCACCATGGAGCAACCGCAGATGTCAACGAAGCCCATTCCCGTAGCCCAGGTGCACCTATCGCAAGACTTCGGGCAGCTTCCTTCAGAGCTGCCTACAGTACGGATGCTATTGGCTCAACGCTTAGATGAGTTCTCTTGCTGTGCAGAATACGAAACACAAGCGACCTCGACTATTGCGCTACGAGTCATGAAATCCACCACTTTAGACGCTCCCAAACACTAAGGTGCCCTAAATACCCCATTAACGCAACCATAAGCCTATACAGTCACGGAGGGTCAAAAACCAACAGGGTGCCAAAAAGTCCAGGCACAAGTCGAACTGGGAGCTGGAAGAGCTAACCCTCCTCATCTGCTCCAGGACAGCTTCATCTACTTCCTGTTGTGCGTCCACAAAGAAACCAGCGGCATTCCTTTCGCCCATCTAAGTCTAATGTTCAACTCAGCGCAACTTCTCGCTTCCCCCTAGTTCCAAAATGCCCGCTTCCTAGTTGTGAAATTCCGATCTGGCGGAACACTATCTACTTAGGGGGTGGCCATAGGTCTCAAGTAGGCTTACAAGGGGCCGGGGATTCGGGTCGGGTGGATCGGTGGGTTCTGGCCAAAATATTGTCCAAAATTGCACAATTGCAGAGGGGAGGGAGGGGGGGGGCTTGTGCCAAGGAGGCGATTATTTGACATCTTCACCCAAAGAACAATGCCAGAAGTTTCGTCCCAGGATCGTGAGGCTGTCGAAGACACGCTGGGTTGGCCCCCGTCCACGCTGATTGTTACAGATCCGACCCGGCTCGCTGCAGTAGTTGCCCTTCCAACCCCCAGTGTTGCCTGACTTGGACACTTGGAGCCTAGTACAGTATACGTCGGTATGATGGACCATCATATCATTTCCCTAAACCCTAAACCCCCAAACCCTAAATTACAAGATATAGAACGTTCATCCATCAGGCCGAAAGCCTAGCCTAGCAGGACGCCTACTCTCCGATACACCCTGAACCCTAAACCCCAAAATCCTGAAGCATAGTTTTATCTGTAGTATGCTCGAGTTTTCTTCGATGCACGATGCCGCCCCACTTCCTTGCAATACTGTAATACTATTATATTCGTACTGTACTACTAAGATGATACTATAGTAGTGCTACAATAGAATGATAATGCTATAATACAATGGTACCATAAAAATGTCATAATACTGTGATAGTACTATGATAAACACTAAAGTAACACAAAACTACAAAAGTAGTATTGGCTCAGTCGCCAATGAAAAGCACGCGCAGCGTCTGCCCGCGGATGCTCTCCGTGATGTTTGCCAGAGAGAACCTAATGTCTGCTTTGGGAATCCCATATTCTGCATAATGCCATGGTGCACTACTCTAAACGAACGATAAGAGTCCTATAATCGTACTATAATAATACTATACTCATACTACATCATAGTACTAGAGTAGTACTAAACACTACTCCAGTGTACCCGAAGTTCATCGGCACTGCCAGTTTGGGGAATCTTAAGCTAAAGGCACGAGTCTCGATAGCCGCAGGTGGTGTAGCTCCAGCGCAGGTCGGGGCTAAGCTCGCTCGCCTGGTTGGTGACTGCGCATCGATTTGGGTCCACGTAACACCTTGGCATTCAAAGGTCTCCCTTCAGAGGAGCCGCACAACAACCCATCCCATCCCCCGCATAACACAGGGCAAGTTCCCGCAGTTAAATACAGGTGCAGTTGCAAACTCATGCCATGCCTGACTCAAGCTGACGTTTCGTTGCAGATGTGCTGAGGGGCGACATCCTCACTGTTACAAAAAAAGCAACTCTTTTCTCAAGATGCTCAAGAGACCACATGCCCAGACACCATTCGGGCGGCGGAACAGACAAGCACTGGGGATACTGAGACCCATTCACGTCATGGGCACGACACCCCCAGCCATAGCCGGGATCAGTGAAATTCCTTGGTTCGTGGTATCTGTTTCCAGCCGGAAGAAAACACATGATGAGCCTTCAGCAAATCCCCAAAAACAACTGAAGCTAGCACCGTCTGCTACTATTGTAGAGTGCAGAACCCTAAACCCCCAAACCCTAACCCCCAAAAGGGACCCGAGAAAGGAGCCAATTTCGCAAGAGCCTCAAACAGGGGCATGCAGTGGAGCCTTCTCGAGGCATGGCCCCTCCCAGGAGGATTTCACATGCCAGGGCCAGCCACATCAAAGCAGGCGCCATGCTGAAGTCGGCTTGGGGCTAGGGTTTGGTCCCTCGCTCGACTGAGAGCACCGCAAGGAAAGATGGTCCGCTAACATGGGCTGCGCAGCAAAACACTTTGCTTGCTTGTTATCCTCTGCAATCCATCAGAACCACTAGACCAGCACGCTTCACCCTCCAACCTTCACTCAATGGACTACGGGTGTCGGGTTCAAGGTTCAAGGTTTAGGGCACGGAGCAAGCAGAAAACACTAAACCCACGCTTTTGAGGTCGTTGAAGGTTCCAGGCTTAAGTCCTTAGTCAGGCAAAATCATCATCCATAAGTATATAGTATAGGACCCAAAACCCCAAAACCCTAAACCCTGAACCCCAGCCTCCCAGCATGGCGTCACAGACCGGCACACATCATTATCCTGTCTGGGATTGGAAGCGTGTCCAACCTTCTAGCTTCCTAGAGCTGTCAATCTGTGTCGCATTGCTCATCGTTGCTAGCATCCCGCACTGCCTGCAGTATGAGCCAGCGGCCAGCAACCAGGCACATCTTCAGTGCATCTTGCTATTCCTAACCGCGCCGTTGACTGGAACATGAGTGGTTGTGGGGCGTCCACGTCAAGCACTTACTACGCTCTTGTGGCTTTGTAACAGAACCTAGCAATGCTATTTCTTGCATCCACTCAAAGCCAGGGTTTCGAAAACCTTGGAGCTGCTGCGTGCACACGGTTTGCTTGGCAATCGTGTCTGCACATTTGAGGGCTGAAGGTGAACCCAAGGCATTTTGGCCCTGCGACTTGCAAGCTTGTTGCCCAATCGCTTAATTGGTATGGCCACGATCAACGGAGACGCAGTGACTACCCTGCCAGCCTCTGAGGCCGGGGGGTGCGATCCCTTGCACGGCGCTGCTTAGGCGAGGGGTGCGGCATTGGTGGTGGATGGTCATGCCGTAAGCGAACCTTGTTGAAATCGACTCAAAGACTTTCCTGTCTCAGTTTTCCCTTCCAGTGGAACTCCGACGTGCTTCGGTGCTTCTCGATGCCATGCGTGAGTGGCTACAAGCTCCGTACAAGCTCCGAAGAGACAGCCAGGCTCCTCCAGGACCACTCATACCACGTGCAGTGCAGTCACGACCCGAAGCGAAGTCGTGACCGGGACGGCCTGGCCAGAGTGGGCGGGTGGGAGCTTCCCGGAGACGCGGGAAAGGACAGGTGAGCACTGCACTACACCTGCAGGGCTTCCGGGTTGAGGGGTGCAACCTATGCCTACCAGTCCTACTCCTACCGTGAGCGGCGGCCGTTCCTGCTGACAGTGCACTCCCACATTTTCGCCAGTCTCTCTGTCGGCCCATGAAGTTTCGCCTATCGGCCCGAAGATGCATCCATTGATGCATCACGTGTGCTTGACACTAGGCTAGACAAGCCACAACGCCCCCCGGTGCACGTGCCCAACGACATGTGCCAAAACTGTGGAGAAAAGGGAGCTGTGCAGGATGTTCCCTGCGAAACTCCCTTCAGAGGGCTAAGGTGCCCTGTGAGGGATGCATTATCGAAGCAAACTCGGTCAGAACATTTAATTTCAGATTGTCATGGACTTTGAGTTCTCCACTGCCGTGTTGCACTCAATGTCCAGTTTCGTCGAGGCTCCATCTAGATTGCTCTCAAAGCTACTAGTATTCTGCTCTACTTCCTCCTCCAAGGATGGAAGACGAGGTCGGGGGTCCTCCTCTGCGACCCAGCTCTTAACTCTCCGCAAACCCTTGCGCTGGGCCCGAGAAGCTTCTGCTTCTTCCAAGCTCTTCCCGAAGCCATCCCGGCTATAGAAGGCAGCGGTGTAGTAGATGGCTACTAAGAAGGAGAAGCAACCCGTAAAGATGAAGGGAGCATTGGGATCCAGCGCATCGTAGAGGAACGTGGAGGCGAAGCAAGCAATGCCGCTTCCGATGGACTCTCCGTGCCGCTTCAGGAGCTGCAGCGTCATGAAGATGCTGCCGTCTCCCAGGGAGAAGAACAAGGCCATGTCGGTGGCGGCCCCGAAGGAGTAGACGTAGACCGTACCCATCAAAATCTGGGAGCCCACGGCCAGGAAGATGTTTGGCATAACCATCAGGAAGCTCAGCACACCCCAAGCAAGTGTCAGAAGGGTGTACCAGTAAGGATGGCTGGTCAAAGAGTGCCAGAGCCACTTGCAACCCTTGGCCTTGAAGCCCTCCTCCTCCCCGTTTTCGGAGCTTAGGTAAGCGCTGACGTTCAACATCAGGGCCCCCAGGATGTCCCCGGCGGTCTGGCAGACACCTCGCTGGTTTTGCAACTGGGGGGAATGTTAAGACCCAGAGACTCAAGAGGTGTTTGAGCCGCCTGCCTGCCCAGGTAGCCGAAGTCCAGCCATGATGCTCACGGAAGAAGACTGCATACAGCGACCACTCCGTCATGTAGGTCATCTGGTGGTTGAAGGCTGCCAAGCAGATGAGGAAGGCGGGGAGCCAGAGGTCACGCGGCAGGCCCTTCTGCTCAGTGTTCAGGTCCAAAGTCTCTGCCTTTTGCACCTTCCCATGGGATACGAGCGATGAGGTTGATGCCTTGGAGCTCAAGGAAGATCGAGACATCCAGGAAAGCTGCGCTTGAACTCTAAGCGCAGAAGCCTCGCTGCGCTGTGAGCCGCCGCTGCTTATTCGGGGCCTCGTCGGCCGAGGATTTGGAAGATGGGCCGAGTCGGGCTGTGGCACGATGCAGGTCGGAGCCGGGCCAGGAGTGGCTTTCTCAACTTCCACCTGAAATGGGACGACCTGATCCTGGCTTCGCCTGCGGCAGCAGAAGCAGCCTTGCATGGCCTCACGGTAGGAGTTCCAAACGGCTGGCTCCGTGGCGTAGAGGAGGAGCTGCAAGGACTGCAATGCGACATGGTACCCCAATGTATCCCACGCCAACCCAGGTAGTCGAAGATCACCTGACCCAAAGCAGTTTCTGACAGGTTTAGGGCTTATAGGGTTCGGGGACTACCATCTCAAAAAAGCAAGGTGGTGGCTTTTGCGTCTAAGCTTTTCAGGCGCGCGGCTCCTCCGAAGGTGGAGGCGGAGGCATAGCACACGCTCAAGGATGCCAACTTCTGGGATGTTGCCCGCAAGGCCAGGGCCTGGGAGTTTTGGAAATTGTAACAAAAAACTGCAATACAATATTAATACTACTGGCATGAAGAGTAATGTAGTCAGAATGAGTAAAAACAAGCACCGTGGTAATAATAATGATGATAAAGACTAATAACAGCAATAGCAAGAGTACCTGGGAGCTGCGGAAGTTGTAGAAGACCAAGAAGTCGTTAGCAAGTTGAGAGTCGAAGCCCAACAAGGCGATCATCTGTAGCATCACAGCCGTCTCCCAATTTGGGTTCGTAAGGACGGGGATCAAAAACGAGAGGTGGACCACACAAATGGGAAGACACACCCAAAAGCCCCACTTCAGCATCGATGTCCCCACCACCATGCGCACGGCGAAGCCGAGGAAGCTGCAAAGCCCCAAGTGCCAGAGTGCCCATTCCTGCTCCCGGAAGTGGAGGCCAACCCCAGACCATGGAAACCCGTTGAGGCCCCCAACTGTCATTGGCAAGAGGAATGCTGCAAATCGAATCATGATGTTCCTTCACCTCTGCCAGTTCTTCAGGAGGAGCTTCTGCTGTTTGTGCTGGCGGAGCATCTGGTCCTCCCGACGCCGCGCGCACGCGCGGACCGTCTGTGGTGGGTACACACATGGCCCGCAAGCACTGGGAAGCCACGTCAGGGGTCTCCTTTGAGCCTAAAACTGGTGATGCTCCTCTGAATCGAGCACCGCAAAACACAGCCTTTGCATGCGACATGCAGGGGCATGCCTCGTCCATGAAGGCAAAAACCTGGTCCAGCGGACCGTGGAAACTGCTTTCTTCTCCGCTAGCAACAGCAGACCAAAGCTTCTCCTGTGATCGGACACAGCGTCACGCAGCCCCTTTTTGAGGCCCCGAAAAAGCCTTTAGACTCTTTAGGCTTTAGCTTGCTGCAGCCGGGAGTCGGTCAGCTTGGACTCAAACTTGCGAGCTGCAAACCGCGCCACATTGTTCGGTCTCGCGCCACAGCTCTCAAGAATGCTCCATTCTCGTCGGGACAGGAACTTCTGCCGGCCAGGAACAAAGAAATCAAAAATTGCATCTGCCCGATGCAACTCCAGCTCATCATCTATGCTTGGGAGGAAACCCCAAGAGAAAAGCGCATGGAGAAGGTCCTGTCGTGTGAGTGCTGTTTTGTTGACCTGGCTTGCCAACAGATCAAAGCCTGCATCGGTGCCGTAGGTGGGCGAACTGTCTGCCGCCAGGCATGGTGTAGCAAGCTAAGGACATCTTCCGGCACTTCTGCCCTGCTTGCGCACCACGTCCTTGTGTGAAGCTGCAACTGGAAGGATCTTGCGAGGCAACAGTTATCCAAAACCATCCAAATCAGTTATCGAAACGAAACCGTGTGTCTAATGGATTCTAGTCGGAGTGCGAAACAAATCCTGAGTAGAAAAGTGCGAAGTGCGATTCAGCCTCCCCTTCTAAGCCTCGCGCCTGTTTGTTGGGCTCCTTGGGATAGTTGCAATCGTTCCGATAGAACTTACATCGTCGCAGTGCGACTCGCTTCGACATCCTGTCACTGCCTAGATGACCATTGTGTGTGTAAAATGCCGATGTACCGAACTCTCTATTCATCTCCGAAGAACCTGCGCAGGACGCACCATCAGGACCCAAAACATTGGACATCGGAGTGCCAGAACACGACACACGCACTAGATAGCATGCCTGCATGGCTGGTCCTGCAAACTCAGGCCGAAGCAGATTCGCCGTCCCAGCACCTAGGTAGGCTTCGAAGGTTCGGGACGTTCTGTTCTTCGGGGCTGGGGCGAGAGTGCGCAAGGCCACGGGATCTTGTTCGCGGCAACGGATGGTGCTACATGCAGGGTCAGCGCTGTACAAAGTGCTCGACCATTTGGTGCGGTGCACTGTTACACTTGATTATAAAAAGGATAAACGCGTGGCCACATAGCCTTCCAGACTGGAATTCCTCTCGGCCACGCTGATTCTGTACCTGAAACTACTTAAAGAGTCTTAAAGCTGAAGCCAAAATTCAACTTCGCAAGCATTCTGGCGCAAGCAAGGCTGGGGCGCTTACAGCACACGATGTCCTTTCTTTTGTGTGGAATCCTGTGACGTTTTGTGAAATCGAATAAGCCTCGCTACCACACCGCCTGCCAAAACGTGCAGTGCATCTGACAATCATTCGACAAACGTTTCCTCGTCGATGCTGCTCCACAACTTTCTCAAGTAAAGCAAATCAAAGCCGCGGGGTTTCAAGCTCACCACGGCCCGAAGTTTTGTACCCGGGGCTTGGTGGCCTTCGTGGAGCTCTGCTTGGCTTTCTGGCCCTTGATCTTCAAGGCAGACTGAGCGGCGGCTAGCCTGGCAACTGGCACGCGGAAAGGCGAGCAGCTCACATAACCCAGGCCGATGCGTTCGCAGACCTCGATGGAGGCAGGGTCGCCGCCGTGCTCGCCGCAGATGCCCATCTTCATGTTCGGCCTGGTGCTGCGACCGCGCTCCACTGCCATGGTGATCAGCTCGCCGACGCCGTCGGGATCAAGGGACACGAAAGGATCCGTCTCCACGATTCCCTTAGCCTTGTACTCAGGCAAGAAGGATCCAGCATATCACGGCTCAAGCCGTAGGTGGTCTGCGTGAGGTCATTGGTGCCAAAGCTGAAGAACTCCGCCATTTCTGCCAGCTTTCCAGCCTGCAAGGCTGCACGAGGAAGCTCAATCATGGTGCCCACCTTGTAGCTGAAGGTAATGCCCTGCTCCTTCTTCACTTCATCTGCAGTCTTCTCAATGACACCCTTCAGCAGCTTCAGCTCTTCGGTGGTGGCCACAAGTGGCACCATGACCTCTGCCACTGGCAGCTTCTTGGAGCTTCGGCCGACCTCGGCTGCGGCTTCGAAGATGGCTCGCGCTTGCATCTCGCAGATCTCCGGATAATAGGTGATGGCCAGTCGGCAACCGCGATGGCCCAGCATGGGGTTGGCTTCCTGAAGCTCTG
The DNA here is from genome assembly GCA_905221615.1 of Symbiodinium sp. CCMP2592. Lineage (NCBI taxonomy): Eukaryota > Dinophyceae > Suessiales > Symbiodiniaceae > Symbiodinium > Symbiodinium sp. CCMP2592. The sequence goes on from CAJNDT010000923.1 coordinate 23,968, forward strand.
CAGCACGCCTGCGCACCCGCTCCAGGGGGACGCCTGCAGCTTTCGCCACCAGTGCCATCTCAGCTTCCGTGTGCCTTGGAAAAACTAAAACTCATGCGAAAGACAAACTCCTGCCTCCTGCTTCTCTGATCCAATGCAAATACCCGCAAATGAAACCCAAGTCTCAGAATGATTCTCTTCCAAAGCCGAGTCAAGCCGAGAAGCGGGATGAACTCGTGCAACGGAGGATCCAGCAAGCGCACCGTGACCGGCATTCCGTCCATAATCTTGAACAATTCGGTGATGTCTTCCCGCTGCATGACCAAGAGCTTCTCCAGCGCCTGTCGCCGATCGCTCTGATCTGTGGCCAAGATCATTTGCCTCATCGCCACAATGCGCTGGCCTTCGAAGAACATGTGCTCCGTCCTCACAAGACCGATGCCTTCCGCGCCGAACTCCTTGGCTTGTCGAGCATCGGCTGGAGTCTCTGCGTTTGCGCGGACCTCAGTCAGAAAACACTGAGACAACTGCTGCAGCCTAAGCCTCCACGCAGATGCTGTAAGGCTGCAAGTCTGATACCATGAATGTGCAACACCCTTTAGCTCAGCTCGGTGCCTTCATGTCCCGGAACTCATCCGCCCACTCCATGATGGTCCCGAAGGATCCAGACAGCTGTGGAGGCACCGTGGGAACTTCACCAACAATGACCTCTCCGGTGCTTCCGTCGATGGTGAGGATCTGCCCCTCCGCAACCGTCACCGAACCCACAGTGAGCTTCGCCGCAGCATAGTCTACTGTGATGGCGCCTGCACCCGCCACACAAGGGCGGCCCATCCCGCGGGCGACCACGGCAGCATGGCTTGTCATGCCACCTGCCAGCACAGCCAAGCTAAACAGCAAACGAGAAAGTGAAGGCTAGGCAATCCTGCTCGCGAAGGACCTGCCTCGAGTGGTCAGGACTCCCTCCGCTGCGTGCAAGCCGTGAATGTCGTCCGGGCTGGTCTCGATGCGGACAAGGATGACCTTCTCGCCATCCTTGCACCGTCGCACCGCTTCGTCAGCAGAGAAGACAACCTGAGAAAACCAGGCAAAGCACATCTGTACGTCGCTACAGTTTTCGCGATGGTCGTGCTTGCAGAGGTGAAATCGAAACCTTCTCAAGCAAGGCAACCTTGCCGCCAGCAGCACCGGGAGAGGCAGGAAGGCCCTTGGCGATCACCTCTTTCTTGGCCTTCGGGTCCAGCAGCTGGTCCACCAAATCCGGCTTCAAGCTCAGGATAGCTTGCGACTTGGAGATCAAGCCCTCCTGGGCCATGTCAACGGCAATCTTCAACGCAGCTGGAGCCGTCCGCTTTCCGTTGCGCGTCTGCAGCATGTAGAGTTTACCCTGTTGTATCGTGAACTCGATGTACTGCATATCCTGACAATAGACAACACTCCAAGCCTTGGATTATGCGGGCTTGGGGATAAGGAGGGGCGCAGTGCTTGAGCGAGCGTCCTTGTAGTGGGTCTCCAGCTGGCGCCGCACTGATAGCAGCTCCTTGAAAATTTGCGGCATCACCTCTTCCAAGGAGGGCAGATCCGAACCATGGGACTTGCGGGCTTTGATCGTCAGCTCTTGTGGTGTGCGGATTCCGGCGACCACGTCTTCGCCCTGCGCATTCACCAAGAACTCACCGTAGAATTCGTTGGTTCCGGTGGAGGGGTCACGAGTGAAGGCCACGCCTGCTGCAGGACTCCGACTTCACTTTACGCTACCTATACACTTCCACTGGAGGTCCCATGAGTCCCATGACATTTGCATCATGAACGAGGCGCGTTTCCTCAACAAAGACTGCGCAAACCCCGCTCGAACAGCAGTTGCACTCGCCGCGGTGACTGGAAAGCACCCGCACGGTACTGGGACCTAGCACCTGTGGCACAGTCGTTGCCCATGTTGCCGAAGACCATGGCCTGGACGTTCACAGCGGTGCCCCACCACTCCGGGATGTCGTGCAGCTGCCTGCTGGCGTTGCACGCCCCAACTTGGATTTGTTCCCGGCTTTGTTGAGTACTGTCTTTGTGTGAACTCAGTAGACGCACCCTGACATGCCAACAATCATGAGCAAAACACGCAGCATTCGAAACACGCCTGTCAGGCCACAACTTATGCCCGCAGTAGAACTCGCAACCCCCATATAGCATGCCCGTCTCTGGTTCGCACTAGGCTGTCCCAACATCTAACTCCAGGTATGAACGGACCTATGTCCCGTAGACTCTTGGCATGGACAAAGGGGCCTGTACGTTTTGGCTCGTTGGTTCATCCAGGAGTTGAAGACCTTGCAGTCTCGCATGTTGCGTGGACGGAGTGAAGACAACAGAACAGAATCCAATCTGTGTTTACTAGTCACTTTCAAGCCCAGACACAGCACCAATTGCACCCCACAGCTGGGCTTTCGGATCTTCTGGGAACTCCTCGCCCAGCTCCAGCTGCACCACAGCTTTGTACCTTAAATTCTTCTTGGGGGTGTTGACCTCACCATTGCAACCACTGCGCTAAGTACCTGTTGGTGACGATGGCCCTGTTCCTGGCTCAACAATCTTCGTTTGGCTAGCTTTCCTAAGACAAACCTTGCCTTGCTGGCTTTCTCCTTTACAGCAGGGCAGCAGAAAAGCGCAGAACAGAAAAACGGCGAGGACGAGACCAGAAGGCGTGCTGAAAAACGGAGAAGCAGATAAGAGAAGCAGGATCAGACCCAAGGGCGGAAAAGCCGAGAAGCAGAAAATCGGAGGGGAGGGGACGAAGCAAAAATCAAGCCACCCCCGCCAAGAAACTTTCGAGACTATCCCCCAATACCTCCAACGCCCTCAATCCGCTATTGCCCCAACAGCCCCTGATACCCCTGCAATAACCCCCAATATCTCGCTCAGGTGCGATTTAACCAACTTCTCCAGATCACAGGCAAGCAGCTCGCAGTCCTCTGCGGAAAGCTTGCAAAGAAAGTAGGCTGCAGGGCGGGCACAACACTCCAAGCGGCCGGGCCCTTACCAATACGTAACCCCAAAACACCCTGTGCAGACCTTTGCACAGGCCGTGCCGTCCTGCTTCACACCACGCTTCTCCTTCGCACGCTCCAGGTGCTTCTCGAAGTGATTGATCTCGATGCCCAGGACCACGTCGGAGTACATCTGCACGAAGCGCCTGTAGCCTCCGAGGTTCTGCAGAGAACTTGCGCTCGAGAGAGAGAGAGAGAGAGCGAGCGAGCGAGCGAGCGAGCGAGCTTGCGCGGTTTGGATTTGGAGAGTTGATAGCTTCGTCCGACTCCGACTCCAAAACACTAACAGGGTACTCAAAACAGCCCAGGAGCTGTCGAAGGCAAAGCGCCGGTCGCCAGACTGCTTGGCGAGTGCTTCCACCGTCTGATCGTTCAAGCCCAGATTGAGCACGGTATCCATCATTCCTGCCACAGCGCCAGAGCGGCACGCACAGTTCATCAGCACAGAAGTGAAGAAACTTGGATGGCACGTCGTACCATGCAGCTTCCACGCGCGTTCTTGCACGGAGACAATGTGTTAAGTGACCGAGGATTTGCAGACACCTGTCCTGGCATGGATGCACGCGCCCCGGACCGGACTGAGACCAGCAGCGGGTTGGTGGAGTCGCCAAAAACACGGCCGGTGCGCTTCTGGACCAAAGCCAGTGCCTCCTCGACCTTTCATGCGGCGAATGGAATGAGAGTCAGAGTAAATGAAAGGTACTAAGCCCGCGCCTGCTTGTTAAGCTCCTTGGGATAGTTGCAATCGTTCTGATAGAAGTGCGTGCAGATCTCCGTCGTCAGCGTGAACCCGGGTGGCACGGGCAGCCCGATGGAGGCCATTTCCTCAAGGGCACAGCTTGAACTCTGCAAGCCAAGACCCCCCCCCCCGGCACAAGCCTATGCGACTTGACAGCCACAGCCCTGGATTTGCATGGCCCAGATTCCGCAAGGTTGGCACCTTTGCCGCCAAGAAGATTCTTCATCTCGGATCGGCCGTCGGCCTGCATCTCCCGTAGCTGTTTCTCCAAGGCTAATGCTGCAAGACTCATGCACACTGCGATGTTTCGGCATGAACCAACTCACGAACTGTACTGCTGCACCGCCATGAAACTTGCAAGGTAGCAGTCAAGAATGCTGCGGCTCCTGGCCATCACCGAAATTGTCGACCCACGTGGCCATGTCTGGTACGAGTAGGAATACGCCTGACTCCTGATCACTCAGATGCTTTGAACCTCAAATGCTGCGCGGCATCGTCGAGGTGCCTTTTTTGCATAGTCCAACTGTGTCCAGGATAGAGAAATACTGCCGTGAAGACACAATCCTTTGGTCGTCGGCTGACGCTTCGAAAGTCACGTGATGCAATCTCTTGTCTGACTCCGTTACATCGTCGCAGTGCGACTCGCTTCGACATCCTGTCACTGCCTAGATGACCATTGTGTGTGTGTGTGTGTATGTGTACAATGCCGATGTACCGAACTCTCTATTCATCTCCGAAGAACCTGCACAGGACGCACCATCAGGACCCAAAACATTGGACATCGGAGTGCCAGAACACGACACACGCACTAGATAGCATGCCTGCATGGCTGGTCCTGCAAACGCAGGTCGAAGCGGATTCGCCGTCCCAGCACCTAGGTAGGCTTCGAAGGTTCGGGACGTTCTGTTCTTCGGGGCTGGGGCGAGAGTGCGCAAGGCCACGGGATCTTGTTCGCGGCAACGGATGGTGCTACATGCAGGGTCAGCGCTGTACAAAGTGCTCGACCATTTGGTGCGGTGCACTGTTACACTTGATTATTAAAAGGATAAACGCGTGGCCACATAGCCTTCCAGACTGGAATTCCTCTCGGCCACGCTGATTCTGTACCTGAAACTACTTAAAGAGTCTTAAAGCTGAAGCCAAAGTTCAACTTCGCAAGCATTCTGGCGCAAGCAAGGCTGGGACGCTTAAAGCACACGATGTCCTTTCTTTTGTGTGGAATTCCTGTGACGTTTTGTGAAATCGAATAAGCCTCGCTACCACACCGCCTGCCAAAACGTGCAGTGCATCTGACAATCATTCGACAAACGTTTCCTCGTCGATGCTGCTCCACAACTTTCTCAAGTAAAGCAAATCAAAGCCGCGCGGTTTCAAGCTCACCACGGCCCGAAGTTTTGTACCCGGGGCTTGGTGGCCTTCGTGGAGCTCTGCTTGGCTTTCTGGCCCTTGATCTTCAAGGCAGACTGAGCGGCGGCTAGCCTGGCAACTGGCACGCGGAAAGGCGAGCAGCTCACATAATCCAGGCCGATGCGTTCGCAGACCTCGATGGAGGCAGGGTCGCCGCCATGCTCGCCACAGATGCCCATCTTCATGTGGGGCCTGGTGCTGCGACCGCGCTCCACCGCCATGGTGATCAGCTCGCCGACGAAGTCGGGATCAAGGGACACGAAGGGATCCGTCTCCACGATTCCCTTAGCCTTGTACTCAGGCAAGAAGGATCCAGCATCATCACGGCTCAAGCCGTAGGTGGTCTGCGTGAGGTCATTGGTGCCAAAGCTGAAGAACTCCGCCATTTCTGCCAGCTTTCCAGCCTGCAAGGCTGCACGAGGAAGCTCAATCATGGTGCCCACCTTGTAGCTGAAGGTAATGCCCTGCTCCTTCTTCACTTCATCTGCAGTCTTCTCAATGACACCCTTCAGCAGTTTCAGCTCTTCGGTGGTGGCCACAAGTGGCACCATGACCTCTGCCACTGGCAGCTTCTTGGAGCTTCGACCTCGGCTGCGGCTTCGAAGATGGCTCGCGCCTGCATCTCGCAAATCTCCGGATAGGTGATGGCCAGTCGGCAACCGCGATGGCCCAGCATGGGGTTGGCTTCCTGGAGCTCTCTGCAGCACGCCTGCGCACCCGCTCCAGGGGAACGCCTGCAGCTTTCGCCACCAGTGCCATCTCGGCTTCCGTGTGCCTTGGAAAAACTAAAACTCATGCCAAAGACAAGCTCCTGCCTCCTGCTTCTCTGATCCAATGCAAACACCCGCAAATGAAACCCAAGTCTCAGAATGATTCTCTTCCAAAGCCGAGTCAAGCCGAGAAGCGGGATGAACTCGTGCAACGGAGGATCCAGCAAGCGCACCGTGACCGGCATTCCGTCCATAATCTTGAACAATTCGGCGATGTCTTCCCGCTGCATGACCAAGAGCTTCTCCAGCGCCTGTCGCCGATCGCTCTCATCTGTGGCCAAGATCATCTGCCGCATCGCCACAATGCGCTGTCCTTCGAAGAACATGTGCTCCGTCCTCACAAGACCGATGCCTTCCGCGCCGAACTCCTTGGCTTGTCGAGCATCGGCTGGAGTCTCTGCGTTTGCGCGGACCTCAGTCAGAAAACACTGAGACAACTGCTGCAGCCTAAGCCTCCACGCAGATGCTGTAAGGCTGCAAGTCTGATACCATGAATGTGCAACTTTTAGCTCAGCTCGGTGCCTTCATGTCCCGGAACTCATCCGCCCACTCCATGATGGTCCCGAAGGATCCAGACAGCTGTGGAGGCACCGTGGGAACTTCACCAACAATGACCTCTCCGGTGCTTCCGTCGATGGTGAGGATCTGCCCCTCCGCAACCGTCACCGAACCCACAGTGAGCTTCGCCGCAGCATAGTCTACTGTGATGGCGCCTGCACCCGCCACACAAGGGCGGCCCATCCCGCGGGCGACCACGGCAGCATGGCTTGTCATGCCACCTGCCAGCACAGCCAAGCTAAACAGCAAACGAGAAAGTGAAGGCTAGGCAATCCTGCTCGCGAAGGACCTGCCTCGAGTGGTCAGGACTCCCTCCGCTGCGCGCAAGCCGTGAATGTCGTCCGGGCTGGTCTCGATGCGGACAAGGATGACCTTCTCGCCATCCTTGCACCGTCGCACCGCTTCGTCAGCAGAGAAGACAACCTGAGAAAACCAGGCAAAGCACATCTGTACGTCGCTACAGTTTTCGCGATGGTCGTGCTTGCAGAGGTGAAATCGAAACCTTCTCAAGCAAGGCAACCTTGCCGCCAGCAGCACCGGGAGAGGCAGGAAGGCCCTTGGCGATCACCTCTTTCTTGGCCTTCGGGTCCAGCGTGGGGTGAAGCAGCTGGTCCACCAAATCCGGCTTCAAGCTCAGGATAGCTTGCGACGTGGAGATCAAGCCCTCCTGGGCCATGTCAACGGCAATCTTCAACGCAGCTGGAGCCGTCCGCTTTCCGTTGCGCGTCTGCAGCATGTAGAGTTTACCCTGTTGTATCGTGAACTCGATGTCCTGCATATCCTGACAATAGACAACACTCCAAGCCTTGGATTATGCGGGCTTTGGGGATAAGGAGGGGCGCAGTGCTTGAGCGAGCGTCCTTGTAGTGGGTCTCCAGCTGGCGCCGCACTGATAGCAGCTCCTTGAAAATTTGCGGCATCACCTCTTCCAAGGAGGGCAGATCCGAACCATGGGACTTGCGGGCTTTGATCGTCAGCTCTTGTGGTGTGCGGATTCCGGCGACCACGTCTTCGCCCTGCGCATTCACCAAGAACTCACCGTAGAATTCGTTGGTTCCGGTGGAGGGGTCACGAGTGAAGGCCACGCCTGCTGCAGGACTCCGACTTCACTTTACGCTACCTATACACTTCCACTGGAGGTCCCATGACATTTGCATCATGAACGAGGTGCGTTTCCTCAACAAAGACTGCGCAAACCCCGCTCGAACAGCAGTTGCACTCGCCGCGGTGACTGGAAAGCACCCGCACGGTACTGGGACCCAGCACCTGTGGCACAGTCGTTGCCCATGTTGCCGAAGACCATGGCCTGGACGTTCACAGCGGTGCCCCACCACTCCGGGATGTCGTGCAGCTGCCTGCTGGCGTTGCACGCCCCAACTTGGATTTGTTCCCGGCTTTGTTGAGTACTGTCTTTGTGTGAACTCAGTAGACGCACCCTGACGCACCCTGACATGCCTACAATCATGAGCCAAACATGCAGCATTCGAAACACACCTGTCAGGCCACAATTTCGACGGTGAAGTATCTCCACTTCTGATCGCAGTAGAACTCGCAACCCCATACAGCATGCCCGTCTCTGGTTCGCACTAGGCTGTCCCAACATCTAACTCCAGGTTAGAACGGACCTATGTCCCGTAGACTCTTGGCATTGACAAAGGGGCCTGTACGTTTTGGCTCGTTGGTTCATCCAGGAGTTGAAGACCTTGCAGTCTCGCATGTTGCGTGGACGGAGTGGAGACAACAGAACAGACTCCAATCTGTGTTTACTAGTCACTTTCAAGCCCAGACACAGCACCAATTGCACCCCACAGCTGGGCTTTCGGATCTTCTGGGAACTCCTCGCCCAGCTCCAGCTGCACCACAGCTTTGTACCTTAAATTCTTCTTGGGGGTGTTGACCTCACCATTGCAACCCCTGCGCTAAGTACCTGTTGGTGACGATGGCCCTGTTCCTGGCTCAACAATCTTCGTTTGGCTAGCTTTCCTAAGACAAACCTTGCCTTGCTGGCTTTCTCCTGTACAGCAGGGCAGCAGAAAAGCGCAGAACAGAAAAACGGCGAGGACGAGACCAGAAGGCGTGCTGAAAAACGGAGAAGCAGATAAGAGAAGCAGGATCAGACCCAAGGGCGGAAAAGCCGAGAAGCAGAAAATCGGAGGGGAGGGGACGAAGCAAAAATCAAGCCACCCCCGCCAAGAAACTTTCGAGACTATCCCCCAATACCTCCAACGCCCTCAATCCGCTATTGCCCCAACAGCCCCCGATACCCCTGCAATAACCCCCAATATCTCGCCCAGGTGCGATTTAACCAACTTCTCCAGATCACAGGCAAGCAGCTCGCAGTCCTCTGCGGAAAGCTTGCAAAGAAAGTAGGCTGCAGGGCGGGCACAACACTCCAAGCGGCCGGGCCCTTACCAATACGTAACCCCAAAACACCCTGTGCAGACCTTTGCACAGGCCGTGCCGTCCTGCTTCACACCACGCTTCTCCTTCGCACGCTCCAGGTGCTTCTCGAAGTGATTGATCTCGATGCCCAGGACCACGTCGGAGTACATCTGCACGAAGCGCCTGTAGCCTCCGAGGTTCTGCAGAGAACTTGCGCTCGAGAGAGAGAGAGAGAGAGCGAGCGAGCGAGCGAGCGAGCGAGCTTGCGCGGTTTGGATTTGGAGAGTTGATAGCTTCGTCCGACTCCGACTCCAAAACACTAACAGGGTACTCAAAACAGCCCAGGAGCTGTCGAAGGCAAAGCGCCGGTCGCCAGATTGCTTGGCGAGTGCTTCCACCGTCTGATCGTTCAAGCCCAGATTGAGCACGGAATCCATCATTCCTGCCACAGGGCCAGAGCGGCACGCACAGTTCATCAGCACAGAAGTGAAGAAACTTGGATGGCACGTCGTACCATGCAGCTTCCACGCGCGTTCTTGCACGGAGACAATGTGTTAAGTGACCGAGGATTTGCAGACACCTGTCCTGGCATGGATGCACGCGCCCCGGACCGGACTGAGACCAGCAGCGGGTTGGTGGAGTCGCCAAAAACACGGCCGGTGCGCTTCTGGACCAAAGCCAGTGCCTCCTCGACCTTTCATGCGGCGAATGGAATGAGAGTCAGAGTAAATGACAGGTACTAAGCCCGCGCCTGCTTGTTAAGCTCCTTGGGATAGTTGCAATCGTTCTGATAGAAGTGCGTGCAGATCTCCGTCGTCAGCGTGAACCCGGGTGGCACGGGCAGCCCGATGGAGGCCATTTCCTCAAGGGCACAGCTTGAACTCTGCAAGCCAAGACCCCCCCCCCCCGGCACAAGCCTATGCGACTTGACAGCCACAGCCCTGGATTTGCATGGCCCAGATTCCGCAAGGTTGGCACCTTTGCCGCCAAGAAGATTCTTCATCTCGGATCGGCCGTCGGCCTGCATCTCCCGTAGCTGTTTCTCCAAGGCTAATGCTGCAAGACTCATGCACACTGCGATGTTTCGGCATGAACCAACTCACGAACTGTACTGCTGCACCGCCATGAAACTTGCAAGGTAGCAGTCAAGAATGCTGCGGCTCCTGGCCATCACCGAAATTGTCGACCCACGTGGCCATGTCTGGTACGAGTAGGAATACGCCTGACTCCTGATCACTCAGATGCTTTGAACCTCAAATGCTGCGCGGCATCGTCGAGGTGCCTTTTTTGCATAGTCCAACTGTGTCCAGGATAGAGAAATACTGCCGTGAAGACACAATCCTTTGGTCGTCGGCTGACGCTTCGAAAGTCACGTGATGCAATCTCTTGTCTGACTCCGTTACATCGTCGCAGTGCGACTCGCTTCGACATCCTGTCACTGCCTAGATGACCATTGTGTGTGTGTGTGTGTAAAATGCCGATGTACCGAACTCTATATTCATCTCCGAAGAACATGCACAGGACGCACCATCAGGACCCAAAACATTGGACATCGGAGTGCCAGAACACGACACACGCACTTGATAGCATGCCTGCATGGCTGGTCCTGCAAACTCAGGCCGAAGCGGATTCGCCGTCCCAGCACCTAGGTAGGCTTCGAAGGTTCGGGACGTTCTGTTCTTCGGGGCTGGGGCGAGAGTGCGCAAGGCCACGGGATCTTGTTCGCGGCAACGGATGGTGCTACATGCAGGGTCAGCGCTGTACAAAGTGCTCGACCATTTGGTGCGGTGCACTGTTACACTTGATTATTAAAAGGATAAACGCGTGGCCACATAGCCTTCCAGACTGGAATTCCTCTCGGCCACGCAATTTTTTAAACCTGAAACTACTTAAAGAGTCTTAAAGCTGAAGCCAAAGTTCAACTTCGCAAGCATTCTGGCGCAAGCAAGGCTGGGGCGCTTAAAGCACACGATGTCCTTTCTTTTGTGCGGAATTCCTGTGACGTTTTGTGAAATCGAATAAGCCTCGCTACCACACCGCCTGCCAAAACGTGCAGTGCATCTGACAATCATTCGACAAACGTTTCCTCGTCGATGCTGCTCCACAACTTTCTCAAGTAAAGCAAATCAAAGTCTCGCGGTTTCAAGCTCACCACGGCCCGAAGTTTTGTACCCGGGGCTTGGTGGCCTTCGTGGAGCTCTGCTTGGCTTTCTTGCCCTTGATCTTCAAGGCAGACTGAGCGGCGGCCAGCCTGGCGACTGGCACGCGGAAAGGCGAGCAGCTCACATAATCCAGGCCGATGCGTTCGCAAACCTCGATGGAGGCAGGGTCGCCGCCGTGCTCGCCGCAGATGCCCATCTTCATGTGGGGCCTGGTGCTGCGACCGCGCTCCACCGCCATGGTGATCAGCTCGCCGACGCCGTCGGGATCAAGGGACACGAAGGGATCCGTCTCCACGATTCCCTTAGCCTTGTACTCAGGCAAGAAGGATCCAGCATCATCACGGCTCAAGCCGTAGGTGGTCTGCGTGAGGTCATTGGCGCCAAAGCTGAAGAACTCCGCCATTTCTGCCAGCTTTCCAGCCTGCAAGGCTGCACGAGGAAGCTCAATCATGGTGCCCACCTTGTAGCTGAAGGTAATGCCCTGCTCCTTCTTCACTTCATCTGCAGTCTTCTCAATGACCCCCTTCAGCAGCTTCAGCTCTTCGGCGGTGGCCACAAGTGGCACCATGACCTCTGCCACTGGCAGCTTCTTGGAGCTTCGGCCGACCTCGGCTGCGGCTTCGAAGATGGCTCGCGCCTGCATCTCGCAGATCTCCGGATAGGTGATGGCCAGTCGGCAACCGCGATGGCCCAGCATGGGTTGGCTTCCTGAAGCTCTGCAGCACGCCTGCGCACCCGCTCCAGGGGAACGCCTGCAGCTTTCGCCACCAGTGCCATCTCGGCTTCCGTGTGCCTCGGAAAAACTAAAACTCATGCGAAAGACAAGCTCCTGCCTCCTGCTTCTCTGATCCAATGCAAACACCCGCAAATGAAACCCAAGTCTCAGAATGATTCTCTTCCAAAGCCGAGTCAAGCCGAGAAGCGGGATGAACTCGTGCAACGGAGGATCCAGCAAGCGCACCGTGACCGGCATTCCGTCCATAATCTTGAACAATTCGGTGATGTCTTCCCGCTGCATGACCAAGAGCTTCTCCAGCGCCTGTCGCCGATCGCTCTCATCTGTGGCCAAGATCATCTGCCTCATCGCCACAATGCGCTGGCCTTCGAAGAACATGTGCTCCGTCCTCACAAGACCGATGCCTTCCGCGCCGAACTCCTTGGCTTGTCGAGCATCGGCTGGAGTCTCTGCGTTTGCGCGGACCTCAGTCAGAAAACACTGAGACAAGTGCTGCAGCCTAAGCCTCCACGCAGATGCTGTAAGGCTGCAAGTCTGATACCATGAATGTGCAACACCCTTTAGCTCAGCTCGGTGCCTTCATGTCCCGGAACTCATCCGCCCACTCCATGATGGTCCCGAAGGATCCAGACAGCTGTGGAGGCACCGTGGGAACTTCACCAACAATGACCTCTCCGGTGCTTCCGTCGATGGTGAGGATCTGCCCCTCCGCAACCGTCACCGAACCCACAGTGAGCTCAGCCGCAGCATAGTCCACTGTGATGGCGCCCGCACCCGCCACGCAAGGACGGCCCATCCCGCGGGCGACCACTGCAGCATGGCTTGTCATGCCACCTGCCAGCACAGCCAAGCTAAACAGCAAACGAGAAAGTGAAGGCTAGGCAATCCTGCTCGCGAAGGACCTGCCTCGGGTGGTCAGGACTCCCTCCGCTGCGTGCAAGCCGTGAGTGTCGTCCGGGCTGGTCTCGATGCGGACAAGGATGACCTTCTCGCCATCCTTGCACCGTCGCACCGCTTCGTCAGCAGAGAAGACAACCTGAGAAAACCAGGCAAAGCACATCTGTACGTCGCTACAGTTTTCGCGATGGTCGTCCTTGCAAAAGTAAAATCGAAACCTTCTCAAGCAAGGCAACCTTGCCGCCAGCAGCACCGGGAGAGGCAGGAAAGCCCTTGGCGATCACCTCTTTCTTGGCCTTCGGGTCTAGCGTGGGGTGAAGCAGCTGGTCCACCAAATCCGGCTTCAAGCTCAGGATAGCTTGCGACTTGGAGATCAAGCCCTCCTGGGCCATGTCAACGGCAATCTTCAACGCAGCTGGAGCCGTCCGCTTTCCGTTGCGCGTCTGCAGCATGTAGAGTTTACCCTGTTGTATCGTGAACTCGATGTCCTGCATATCCTGACAATAGACAACACTCCAAGCCTTGGATTATGCGGGCTTTGGGGATAAGGAAGGGCGCAGTGCTTGAGCGAGCGTCCTTGTAGTGGGTCTCCAGCTGGCGCCGCACTGATAGCAGCTCCTTGAAAATTTGCGGCATCACCTCTTCCAAGGAGGGCAGATCCGAACCATGGGACTTGCGGGCTTTGATCGTCAGCTCTTGTGGTGTGCGGATTCCGGCGACCACGTCTTCGCCCTGCGCATTCACCAAGAACTCACCGTAGAATTCGTTGGTTCCGGTGGAGGGGTCACGAGTGAAGGCCACGCCTGCTGCAGGACTCCGACTTCACTTTACGCTACCTATACACTTCCACTGGAGGTCCCATGACATTTGCATCATGAACGAGGTGCGTTTCCTCAACAAAGACTGCGCAAAGCCCGCTCGAACAGCAGTTGCACTCGCCGCGGTGACTGGAAAGCACCCGCACGGTACTGGGACCCAGCACCTGTGGCACAGTCGTTGCCCATGTTGCCGAAGACCATGGCCTGGAAGTTCACAGCGGTGCCCCACCACTCCGGGATGTCGTGCAGCTGCCTGCTGGCGTTGCACGCCCCAACTTGGATTTGTTCCCGGCTTTGTTGAGTACTGTCTTTGTGTGAACTCAGTAGACGCACCCTGACATGCCAACAATCATGAGCAAAACATGCAGCATTCGAAACACACCTGTCAGGCCACAATTCATGCCCGCAGTAGAACTCGCAACCCCCATATAGCATGCCCGTCTCTGGTTCTCAGTAGGCTGTCCCAACATCTAACTCCAGGTATGAACGGACCTATGTCCCGTAGACTCTTGGCATGGACAAAGGGGCCTGTACGTTTTGGCTCGTTGGTTCATCCAGGAGTTGAAGACCTTGCAGTCTCGCATGTTGCGTGGACGGAGTGAAGACAACAGAACAGAATCCAATCTGTGTTTACTAGTCACTTTCAAGCCCAGACACAGCACCAATTGCACCCCACAGCTGGGCTTTCGGATCTTCTGGGAACTCCTCGCCCAGCTCCAGCTGCACCACAGCTTTGTACCTTAAATTCTTCTTGGGGGTGTTGACCTCACCATTGCAACCCCTGCGCTAAGTACCTGTTGGTGACGATGGCCCTGTTCCTGGCTCAACAATCTTCGTTTGGCTAGCTTTCCTAAGACAAACCTTGCCTTGCTGGCTTTCTCCTTTACAGCAGGGCAGCAGAAAAGCGCAGAACAGAAAAACGGCGAGGACGAGACCAGAAGGCGTGCTGAAAAACGGAGAAGCAGATAAGAGAAGCAGGATCAGACCCCCAAGGGCGGAAAAGCCGAGAAGCAGAAAATCGGAGGGGAGGGGACGAAGCAAAAATCAAGCCACCCCCGCCAAGAAACTTTCGAGACTATCCCCCAATACCTCCAACGCCCTCAATCCGCTATTGCCCCAACAGCCCCTGATACCCCTGCAATAACCCCCAATATCTCGCTCAGGTGCGATTTAACCAACTTCTCCAGATCACAGGCAAGCAGCTCGCAGTCCTCTGCGGAAAGCTTGCAAAGAAAGTAGGCTGCAGGGCGGGCACAACACTCCAAGCGGCCGGGCCCTTACCAATACGTAACCCCAAAACACCCTGTGCAGACCTTTGCACAGGCCGTGCCGTCCTGCTTCACACCACGCTTCTCCTTCGCACGCTCCAGGTGCTTCTCGAAGTGATTGATCTCGATGCCCAGGACCACGTCGGAGTACATCTGCACGAAGCGCCTGTAGCCTCCGAGGTTCTGCAGAGAACTTGCGCTCGAGAGAGAGAGAGAGAGAGCGAGCGAGCGAGCGAGCGAGCGAGCTTGCGCGGTTTGGATTTGGAGAGTTGATAGCTTCGTCCGACTCCGACTCCAAAACACTAACAGGGTACTCAAAACAGCCCAGGAGCTGTCGAAGGCAAAGCGCCGGTCGCCAGATTGCTTGGCGAGTGCTTCCACCGTCTGATCGTTCAAGCCCAGATTGAGCACGGAATCCATCATTCCTGCCACAGGGCCAGAGCGGCACGCACAGTTCATCAGCACAGAAGTGAAGAAACTTGGATGGCACGTCGTACCATGCAGCTTCCACGCGCGTTCTTGCACGGAGACAATGTGTTAAGTGACCGAGGATTTGCAGACACCTGTCCTGGCATGGATGCACGCGCCCCGGACCGGACTGAGACCAGCAGCGGGTTGGTGGAGTCGCCAAAAACACGGCCGGTGCGCTTCTGGACCAAAGCCAGTGCCTCCTCGACCTTTCATGCGGCGAATGGAATGAGAGTCAGAGTAAATGACAGGTACTAAGCCCGCGCCTGCTTGTTAAGCTCCTTGGGATAGTTGCAATCGTTCTGATAGAAGTGCGTGCAGATCTCCGTCGTCAGCGTGAACCCGGGTGGCACGGGCAGCCCGATGGAGGCCATTTCCTCAAAGGCACATCGAAGCTTGAACTCTGCAAGCCAAGACCCCCCCCCGCCCGCACAAGCCTATGCGACTTGACAGCCACAGCCCTGGATTTGCATGGCCCAGATGCCGCAAGGTTGGCACCTTTGCCGCCAAGAAGATTCTTCATCTCGGCTCGGCCGTCGGCCTGCAGCTCCAGTGCAACTGTCTGGAAGGTGGCACTGCAAGAGCTCTGCGCACCGCGATGTCTCCTCATGAACTTATGACTTATGAGACCTACTGGCACAGCAGTTCCAGCTCCTTGCCATCACCGAAGTTGTAGACCCAGGTGGCCATGTCTGGTAGGAATACGGGTGACTCCTGATCACTCAGATGCTTTGAACATCAAATGCTGCGCGGCATCGTCGAGGTTCCTTTTTTTTACCATGTCTGCGAAAACCTTTGAACTCTGATCAGATTGAACCTGAAATGCTTTAAATCGTTCAACTTTGCATGCTTGCGGTCTTCAGTCAAAAGGCATAGCAGGCATAGCAGCAATCTCCAAATACTGCCGCCGCCCAGTGACCCTCCCAATCTCGACTCCGGCTTATCTCCGCACAGAAGCATCAGATAACGACATGCCAAAGCCCAGAATCCTGAACTGCGATCAACAACTGTTGGCATAAACAAGTCCATGCAAAGGACAGGACCAGCAAGGACAGGAGGAGTATCAATCATGGCTCACGTCTGCAACTAACCCTTGAGCACACGTTCAGTTGCTTAGGCCGAAGCCGACGCGCGGTGGTTGTGCACCCGTGCCCCAGAGCCTGGGCAGGGTTCCCAGCCGTCGCGAAATGCAGAAACATATGCAACGGTCGCCTAACTTCTACAGCTGATGTATCAGAAACGCCAAACAAGCTAGCTTGCTGACGGGGCCTTCGCAAAGCCCTCGGTCCAAGAAAACAAAACTGTGGTCAAGGCTAAGGGTTGAAGCCAGCTTAAGCCCGACAATGAAAAATGACCGCATCAGTGTTTTTACGAGCTGTTACCTGGCAACTGGACAGGCACTCAGAGCGAGTGCCTTGCTGGAATTTCCTGATCATGACGACCATGTGAGCAAAGGATTTTGCGCAGTACTATGCAGCCATTTTCGGAAGTACAATTACAAACCGATATCTCCGAAACTATCCGCGACATGCATCACATCTACAAAGCCAAAACCAGTTGTTGCGGGTTGGAGTTCTGGTGTTCTGATTCCAGGCAGAACCTGAGCTCAATCGTAAACTCTGACAGAAGAACCACCATTGAAAGCGTTTCGTGAAGCTAAACATGATCGGAGAAAGGATGTGGAGTAGACCATCTCCCGCACACATGGCAGCTAACCTGTCGAGATCTCCATCCCGTCGAGCCCACTTCCACTGCAGGATACGGAGACTAAGGGGTTTAGGACTACCCTAAGACTGCCACTCGCAGAACTAATCTCTCTAGTTCTGAATTGGAGAAGGAAGGAGCAACTGCTAAGGCGGGCTGCGACGATGAGTCTAAAAGCTTTCCTTGCTAGTTCGGTTCCTGATGCGTATACGGAAGTAGAATGGAACTCAAGCGTCTTAAGGCCAGACGGGAATTGGAAATCTACTCCCGTGACCTCCAACTTCTTGTAAGTCTGCATGACGTTGCAGGAACCTTTTGTCGGATACGCTCTGGTAGCAGTTCAGAAATTCAGAAAGCTGGAAACCAGATCATCACCGCTAGTACTGTCGAGCTGACTTCGTTTGCGATGTCCACACGATGTGGCACGCAGTTTATTCACATCGGCACTGGACGTCCTGGATGGACTGTGGTACATGGTATACCATGCCATCGTCCTGCCCGCTCTACCCGTGCCGTCATTACCCAGGCGAGCGTCAACATTCGACAAGTCGCGATCGGATCTGACGAGCCGAGCGAGGCGCTCCTTTTTCCTGGCCTGCGGGTACCGACGGTCCTGCGACCCGGAGGTGACACTTCCCCACCCTGAAAATCTCATGTTCAAGGCTCAAATTCAGAAGATGCAACTGTACTTCAGTGACGTCACTACACCACAAGGGCTCTTGCTTTGTGAGCACCGTACAAGGGCCTTCTGCACATCGGAGGTAAGCCCCCGAGGCCGCGCTCGCACTCATTGGCTCATTCCCCCAGCTTCTCCCCCAGTTCGAGGATGCGAATGAACTCATCCTCGGGAAAGCTGGGAGCACGGGGCAATTCTTGCCCGTGTTTGCATAAACGCCATGTCGTGCCTCGCAACATGAATCGAGCCACCTGCAATGCTCTAAGCCTGTAGAGACCTTCTTCGAAGTCCAACGCAAAGTGATGTGGGGTGCTGGACGGAGTAAGTTGCCGCATGCCACTGGGACAGCATGCTTTCCCAGCAGGTCCTCGGTGAAGGACAGGACGCGCGCCGCCTCCATGTGAGCCCGCTGCCTCTTCAGCACCTGGACTGTTACAGGACAGGAGACCTGGGAAAGGACGGGAGTTCTGCAGCCGCTGGCCTCGATGAGCTTCATCTGCTTTTTGAAGGCGTTGATCTGCAGGAAATCGGACCGGAAAATTGAGGGTTGCCCGGTTGCTCTACCACGCCTGCTTGGAACCGAGTTTTCCCTCATTTACACCGGGACACGACCTGCCTGCAGACATGTTCAGCTTTTTCGTCACCATCGACCCCTGTGCCTCCCGATAGCTTACACCCACCCGCCCTCAGGACGGCTGAAGCAAAACCAGATGTCCTCCGTTTGGGGTGACTTCGCATCCCTCTCAGCTCGATGCCAGCTCTCCGCGCTGCCGTTCGAGCTTCCTGACCTTTCACAAGGACTGTGTTGTGTGGCCTTCTCTGGAGGCTTCTCCAAATCTAATCTCAAGCTTCGAAGACACAACACTCTAGCGGCCTCTCCGGTCAAGCGGTCTACTTCTTTGCGGTCAGAGGCGACCCGGTCGCGCTCCTCAGCTCAACGAGCTCCAACCGGAATAACAGCAGGTTGAGGCTGCTAGGGAACTTAGCCGAGAAGAAACTGACCACACATAGCTTGCCAAGTCTTTGGGCTTCAATGCTTAGCTTGTTTTAAGTGCAATGACCTGTAGCATTCCTGAAGAGAAATGCGAGTCAGACCACAAGCAAAAGGAAATCCGTGGCATGCTGCTGCTCTGCTTTGATATCGCACATCCTCTCTCGTTTTGTTCTCACTCCTCTCGTCTTTCTGCGTCCTGGACGTTCGCAGTCGCGGCAGCAGCCTGTCGACGAGGGCCCAACAGTGATTTGGGGATCTCCGGAGCCCACTGGTGGCGGAGCAGACTGGAAACGCTGCAGTCATCCCGACGGAGTCTTTGACTGAGCCTGTCATGTTTGCCACCTTTGGGCGACCAATTGGGTTTTTAGGTGCTCTCTTAAGTCTCAAGCGAGAATGAGGCTCTTCAAGTTTCGACTGTTGGGACATATTCGAGGACTTGCTTGGCGCGTCGGAATTGAACAAACTCGCTTCGACGGACTGACAAGGCGTTTGTGGGGACGAGTTGGGCCCGCCGGCTTAGAGAAGACAGCTCTGGCGCAACGCCTGGGATGGGGTCAGCGGCGGCCCAAAGGATGGTATTGGAGCACACCGGATGCTTGCTGGGCACCGCCTACGACCGAGTGCAGCGCGGCGAGGCCCTGCCTTCCACTTGTCGCTCTCCTCCATGAGCCGATTCAGGCGGGCTTCCTGAAGACTTCTGGCGTCGGGCTGGGCTGGGGCTGGGGGGCCCTGCTTTGGTGGTTTTCATGCTTGCGGTTTTTGCAGTTTTAGGGTTGTGGGCTAGAGAACTAGATCACAACGGAGCAAACCTGTTCCACCCCCTTTTTGCCGGGCCTTGCTGCTGCATTCCGCCTCTGCTTTCCGCAACTTCAAGTCCAGCTGGTCTCGCTCCTCTGCATTTCTTGAAGCCCTCTCTGAGTTCCTTAAAATTCCTAGGTTTGCCTAATCGGCATAGACGAACTGTTCCGCACGGCAGTCTCTATGCTTGCACGAGCTGCATGTGAAGCTCAACTGCCTAGGGCCGCAATCACTGAGCTTCCACTACAAGATTTGAACAAATCCTTCCCGAGGCCCTCCTTTGTTAGCTCCGAGCGTTCCACCTCAAGGTCTTTGGCCTGCAGGGGTGGCTTGAAGCTTAGAACGCTGAGACTGTTTGGTGGGTGTTTACAGGGTTCGGCATTCTGGTTCAAGATGACCCCAGAAATCCCCAGAAGCAAGAAGCCACAAAATCCCGGATCGGATGGCCCTCAGCTCTGGGGGATTGAACATGTAGGGCTTCGGTACTTTTGGGTGCTCTTTTTGGGGTCCGTATCACCGATTTGACACGCTTTCGGCGCGCCTTGGTCTCTAAGCTGGCGAGCTGCTTCTTGAGCTTCTCCTGCTGTGGAACTCAGGACTCAAATATACCACTAATATACTACCATATGCGATCATATACTACAACATGCTTTATTATGCCACACTATACTAGAATCTATAGTAGCTAGAACATGCTATAATGCAAAGAAAACACGATTTCCTGCTCCAGCTACGGACCTCCGTCTCCTAGCACCCGATTTATTATCGTATACTACAATAGCGAAAATACATACTGCAGTATATATCTATAGTACAGCTTACTGCAGTGTCATCGTGTCAATCTACCTGGCCCTGGTTGCAGGCTGGCCAGCAAACCACCGTCTCCTGCGACTGCTCGAGGGATGCGCTTGTCTTCCTGCAGGAGCATCGTGTGCTGGTCAACCGCATCCAGAACCCCTGTGTTGCAGCAAGACAACCATGAAAGCAAGCGCAGCCCCAAGTGTGCTGCGAATTCAATTCATGGCGACCCCTTGTCAGACGAGCGTCTGCAAGCGCTTCGCCTCTTCAGAAGCCTGAAGCAGGCCGTGTTCCCGTTGTCATGACCTGACCCTCCTGGTGCCTTTATGGCATCGCTTCCCGAGGCTCCAGAGGCTGTCAAGACTGGATGCTATGGAACTAAAAGGGGCGAATGCACAAGACGAAGGAGATGCTGCGGAACCTGATCTGCAGAAACCCCACACGAACCCCTCGCCCCCTCGACGTCAGAAGACAAGCAGAAGCATGGACCGTTGCCTGTTTGCTCTCTTGCCGGGCCTCTTGTGCCTGAGGCTTGATGGGTGAGATGGAGCTTGCCAGGCTTGATTTTCGGGGCAAGGCTTCTGCTGCTCCATTCGACTAGCACTAGAGCTGCGGAGTCTTCAGTCCGAACTGCATGGTCTTGCTACAGTCGTAGAGCACCACATCCCAAATCTTGGGGAAATTGGGACTGCCAAACCCTTTGGCCTCTGTCTCACGCTGTGACAGCTCTGACAGAGCTCGGTCGAGCTCCTGGCACCGCAAAGCGTCGGGTTCAGAAGATTTAGCAGCTGTTGGAGATGACACCTTGATCTCGAAGCAAGACCTAGACCTTTATACATTGAAGTGCACAGTTCGACGCAGCAACTGCTATTTCTGTAGAGGATGTCTCGAACACACTGCTGATCCCAAATGACCTGGTCGATCTGAAAACAAGGCGCAGTTTGTTACACTTAAGCTTAATTACGGCCCAAGCCAAGCAACACGACTGAAGGCGTCGGACATCCATCATGGACACCTTTCCCCAAAACCTAAACCCGAAACCTTCAACCCATACACCCCAAACTATAAGCACCCTTCCACTGACGTATTTTCTTCCCGTTCGCTCGAGAGCCCTGGGCTTCGGGGCATCGGGGCCATTTCAGCCACCAGCCAAGCGCACGTTAAGTAAGGAGCCAAAGCTCGAAGTGATATCCAAAAGAAGCTTCGCGCGGTTGAAGGTGCAGTTGTGTAAGGTTTCGGGTTTCGGGGTTTGCAGTGAGGATCGCACTCATTGCGCTTTACAAACAAGTCTTCTTTCGGCTCGAGCTAAATTTCCTCCGTCCCGGCTGTTTTCACGTTCGGGGCGGACACCCAAAGCCCAGCCCCAGCTACGTTCCCAAAGCACGGTCATCTCAATTATGCAGAAACGATTGTTGAGCTGACATTCAAACAAAAACCATCGTCGTCGTCTTGATCATCATGCTCATCGGCTTCACAGAAGCTTTTTCATCGTCCTGTTAAGAATAACGTCATCATCATCAGCAGCAGCAAACACTGTGGCGCCTGCAGCACTATGACCTGCGTCATCATAATCATCCATGTTTACTATCTACAACTTCCTTACCAACTTCATGACCATGAGCAGCACCCGCATCAACTGCAGCAGCACCAGCGGCAGCACGGCACAAGAACTTGCAGCAACAGCAGCCGCTGCAAACACCACCATTAATTACTTCCAGAACGTCGGGACGACAATGGCCACGCAACAACGACTACACTACTAACTACACCCACCGCAACCACGATCACAACGACACCCACAACCGTCACCGCCGCCAACCGGCGACGACGACAACCACAGCAGCAGCAGCAGCAACAACAACAACATTGTATATCCAAACATGGGTTTATGGGAGGATTCGTGACTCCGGGAATGCCAATGTCTCGACTTATCCGCAACATGAAAACCTATGTCACCAAGGCTGTGCAGTCCTGCGGCGTAAACTTAACTACAGTCTCCAAAGGGAAGATCCACAGAGAATTCTTAGGTGGGGACGTTGCTGGGTTTGTTGCGTGGAAAAGGATGCATCGGCAAGAACTTTGATGGGCTCTTTTTCTCACAGATCAGTCTAGATTCTGGATACGTCTTGAATGGCTCCAGCCAAGCTCATCCGGAAGAGGGCCCTCCGGCATGAACGACCAATCAAGCAGCTCAGCCAAGCCACCCACGAGTCGACGGGCCATCGGCGCTTCATCGCGGCGACATTGAGGTCTCCAAGCAAAAGCCCTAGCGCTCGCACATCAGTGATGATCTCCTCCACGTAGCTAGCCGCCGCCTCACCGTCCGAAGCGAAGCCATACACGCTAACGACCACAACCTTGCGGAGGCCGCTGTCAAACTGAAACTCAAATGCAACTGCACTGTACCTGGACTGGTCCCCCACATTCGGTAGTCAAATGGGAAGACCCGGCGCTCTGGCAAGAATCGCTGTGCGGTGTAATCCTTCAGAGCCAGCTCCCAAAAATGCGTGATAACCTCGGGCTCGCCAAGCGTCCGTCCAAGAAGCCACGCTCGCCGCATTGATGTCAACCTCCTGGAGGCACATAACCTGGCAAGGAAAAGCCCGCGAATGATCATGAATCGCGGCAACCTTCGTCACCGCAATCTTGCCAACGTTCATGGTGCTAAAGACAGTCATGAAGGCTGCCCCATCGCATACATCTGAAACAGCAAATCTGGTTCAAAGCCATGGCCCAACGTCTTTGCCTCCTCAAAGGATTCCCACAACCTTTTGCCGAGGCCCTGCAGCTTGGACCGATCCCAATCGCAACATTTGACGTGCGATGGGCAGCCACACGCGTGCACACCACCCCTGCGTCACAGAGAAGGACTTTTTAGATGGTGATCACAAGGGGCCACTTGAAATTGACCCACCCGGGCATGCTGGCCAAGCCATCCTGTTGGCGCTTAGCCACCCCCGCATTGAGGAGCCCGCATGACATGCACCGGCTTGCGCTTGCCTCGGGCCATGATTTTCGTGGCGTACTCCTTCCTGCTGATGCGATGCTGCTTGGTACGATGGTGCTCCTTAGCCGCGGTGTGTTTCTTTATCGCGTCGCTCACTTCCGTGAAGCGCCACCTCAGAGAGGGAGGATCCCACGTCGATCCCATGTCCACCAAGCGATCATCATCCAACATGGTCGTCTCATCCAGTAATAGCATCGTAGACTTCTCGGAGCCGACCCGCCTGCGATTGCCATCCGAAGCGCTTGAACAAGATGTTGCCCTTAGTCGTCACACCTGCGCAGGCTAAGGACTCCATGAAACTGTGATTCTCCTGTCCACATCGTCCGCAGCGTCTTGAGCCAGGAGTGTCAGCTACAGAGCGAGCTCGATGAGACATGATGCCCCCGGTGGCCACCAGGAACCCTGCGGTTCCCAGTAGTCTAGCTGCTAGCTTCCTTCCTGACCCGAGAGATCAGAGCCTTGTCGTACTTGGGGATGTCCTCCCCCCGAAGCTCATGCCGAACCCAACGGCCCGTTCCCAAGGTGCTGTAGGCTACTCTCCGCCAGCTCTCACGCAAGTCATGCTTCATCTTCTCGTTCAGAATCGATATGTCCACCGGCTGAAGCGAATCGTGGACCCAAAGAGTCCACTCCTGGTTCTGAGGCAACCACCCTAAGCTTCGTATATAGACGATGAGTCGCAAGAGCAAGTTCGAGGTCTTTGAGCACGGAGTTCCATAACATTTCGCCTCAGCCCGCACTCGTCTCCCGAGAGACAAGGTCCTCCAGATCAGAGTTGCTCCCCACAAGGCATGAGCTCCAGCGATGACGTCTCGGAGTGGCTTGACTGCGTAGCCGATCCTTGCCGCACATTTCCAAATAATATACGGTTGTCAAACCGCTTGACGCACCTATCCTCTGGAAACTTCGCTACGATGCCGTAGTTCAACTTGGAATTCGCAAAAACTTTAACATCTTGCAATCTTTCCCACATATCTCGAGGAAGGTGAGCAATGCGACCAAGGATGACAACTCGAGGTTCTTCAGAGGGCTCGCCCATGTAGACCCCAAGAACTTCCGCAGCATGCGGAAAGGACTCGTCGGTGAGGTGAGCCATTTGTCCTTTTTCGGGGTGCTCGATCAAGTGGAAACGTCGAGAGAGTGCCTCCCAGCGTTCACGAATCACAACGAGGTCTCTCGCGGAACTGGTCACAAAGGTGCGGTCGTCCATGTAGATATACTGCCGAACGGGAGCTTCCGAATCACTGTCATGGACGATTCGTGCGATTCCTCCTAACAGAAAGGCAAGCAGAAGAGGCTAGGCGGGATCGCCTTGTGGCAAACCAACAGATGTCCTGAGGGGCTTGGTCGAACACTGCCCTCGCCAAATCATCCACCTAGGACCTAGACTGAGACTGCATGTAGGCTAACAAAGCACTGAGCCATCTGGCGAGTGGCTCCGTCGCAATCTCAGGGAGCGCCAGCTGAAGAAGGCCAATGTCCACTGTGTCGAAGGCGTGTCTCAAATCAAGAGTGCCAACGTACTTGCCCTCCGTGAGCTCCTGATCGACCAAAGCGGCCATGGCATCAGCTGACACACTGCCACTCCCGCCTGCAACCCAGCGAGGGAGAAATCGGTCTCTCCATCGCTGTACTTCTAAGCTTTTGACCCAAGTTGCCGACCAGGCTCTCACCCATACCGAAGATACAGAAATGGGACGAAGGCCACTGGTTTTGATCTTGCCCTCCTGGATCTTATTGTGCTTAGTGACTCCATCCTCCCAACCTTTCATCAAGACCCAAGCCTCAGCAAGAGCATCCAACGGCAGATGGCAGAGCTCCTCCGAATGCCACGAGTCCGGGCCAGCCGCACCACGACCAACCTGGGCTTGACGTGCAAAGACCTGCAGCGTAGGCCTTCCCAGCTCACTTTCGGAATGATGTCTCTGTTTGGTCGCCTCGCGGGCCGGGGGCCTCGAGCTCTCTTCCGACTCAAACTTTTTCCAGCAAGAAACCAGCTGATCAGCAGCGCTCTTCCTGTCATCGCCTTTCCACTTCACACTGGTCCAGAGATTTTCCCAATACTCGCAGATCAGCTCGCATCCCTCTTGTAAGGAGTTGGCTTCGCGGGAAGCACTTTCATCAGTGAGGAGCGCAGGGTTGCAAAGCTTGGAGCCTCGATGGAGCCACTGGCTCCGCTTGCGGGGAATGCTTCTCATGTCATCCCTCCATTTGGCAACGGAGGATTTCGCGATGTCCTTCTCTTTTTCATCAATGCACTTCGAGGTATTCTCTCGCAGATTCTTGACAGTCTTCAGAGCGCCAGGTGAACATCCCGGAAAGGCCAAAGATGGCCACAGCTTCTTCCACAAAGACGAGGCCTGGGGCGCTTGCTTTTTGCGGATCTTCCACTCCAACTCAATGCATCTGCCAAGTTTTTTCCGAAGCTTCGCAATCTCCAAGCGACAAGCCTCTCGTGCTTTAGGCCAACTGAAGCTGCGAAGAGAGGGTGCTCCAATGCGGTACGTGTTGACCGAGAGGAGCTTCACGAACTGTTTGATTTCCGCATTCTTGGGCTCGGTTGTAGGAGGGATGTTTTGGATGGCTACCAGGTAAGCCTGGCCGAAAATCCAGGACAGCTTCGCTTGGAAGAGTGCCCAGTGATAGTCCACGAGGCCTTGATCATCCTCTTGAGCCAGCTTCCAATCTAAGGACTCTACATGCGTCTGGGCTTCAGTCCATCCGGTGGACTCTCCGACTTTCCAAAGATCGCAAAGAAGACCCTTCCAAAGCTTAACTTCCATCCATCCAAGAAGGCTTTTTCCAAGCCTTGCATGCAGCTAGCAAAGGAATGGCCTGGGCAAAGGGACGAACCAATGACGAACGAGGCCTCGAGGATTTTGTGATCCGAGATTTTGTAGTCCAGCGCCATAACCGAGCCTTGGTCGCACCCAGCCGAGCAGATATAGTAGTCAATAATCTTCTTTCCCTCCCACCGGGTTGACTCGAGACCAATCTCACTGGGCACGAGATGCCCCCCGAGTCCCGAAGCGATGTGCTCGATGTTCGTGTCCTCGTACTCGTCGTTGAAATCCCCACCGACGATCCATGTTCCCCTCCACGAGGTTCGGAGAAGGATGTCAAGATCCGTCCACAAACCTTCGAGGTCCCCGCGAGGGTGTCTGTAGGCAGAGATGACAAGTGCATGGCCTACTCGGACAGCCAACCACTGATACCCACCTTCAATGTTCCCTCCCACGTGTCTGGAATTCCAACGACCGTGAACAAAAGTGCAAACACCGCCTCTGTCCGCAACCACTTGTCCAAACTTATTCTTACTCCTGCCGCCTTCCTGAAGGTGAGCGCAGTAACCTCTGGCTTGCATAGCATTGGCGAAGCTTTCCCAGTGGGCGTCGTTGGCCGTGGAAATGCCCTGAGCCAGGATAACGTCCGGAGCAATAGACCCCCTTGCTAACTGATTGTCCTCACCCGTCACGAGAGAGACGAGCCTCCAAAGACCTTCCCTCGTGCCAACATTCACCGTCAGAATAGTGCAAGCGCTGCTCCATTTGGGCTTCAGGGATGTCGAAGGGCCTTGGAGCCAAGACTCACCATCGGATGCATCCTCTGAGGTCTTGCCACCGCGAAGCGGGCACCACAACGGAACTTCCGATCCTAGTCACTGCTGCGCTTTGGCCTTTGCCTTGCGGATCTTCGCCACCTTCTTTTCGATCAGGCGGAGCTGCGCGTCATCGAAGCCCAGCTTGGTGAAGAACATCGTCCTTCTTTGCTTCGTCTGCCTGGACCACAGACGAATCGTCTGATAACGCACATTCTTGCACTGCTTCTCAACCGGCTTGCACTCTTTCACCCATTTCATGCTTTCAGACTTCTTCGCATTGACACCGGCGCAGGATCCCATACACTTCAAACAGGTACGATAGAAACCCGAGCGCTTGACGTTGGCCAGCATGTAGATCTCGTGCCCCCGCTCCTCGAGGACCTTGTTATCCTTGATCGCGTTGCTCCAAGCCGTGTTGAAAGCCTTGGGTTTTGCAATCTTTCTGGCCTCGGAATTGTCCTTCCAGTAAGCTTCCTGTAGGGTCTTGCCATGCACCTTGAGGTGCACTTTCTTGGCTCTCCTAAAGGCAGCGTGTGCATCCCGGTTGATCAAGGCTTTATTGCAAAAAGGGCACTTCCAGGCATACTTGACGCCGCGCTTCCTCGTGACAACCTGCTGGATCTCAGGAAACGTGCGAATCCCGATGCCGTGAGCGACTCCGCTGTATCCCACGCTAATCCACTTCTGCTTGAGCTGCTCAACTTTCCACGGGTGACGCCTGGAAAGGTGCGTAAAGATCCGGCCCGTGAGTTTGTCCCTGGTGTCACTCTTGATGACGAGCGTGCAGAACTTACAATCCCATGACCAAACTGTGGGCTTGGCCTCATCGGCTTGCAACTGGGTCCTCTTGTCCGTAGATGTTCGAGAAGAGGAGCTGCCGGGGGTCCCGATCGCCGAATCGAAAACCGAAACAGGCGTCCCGATAGCCAAGTCAACCCACCTTTTTGCCGAAGAGCAAGGGGTCTTCAGGGCATCCTCAATCCAAGTGGCATCTCTGTTTGGTGTTTTTCCAGGAGTGGCGCAAGCACCATCAGAGCCTCCAGCACGCATGGACTGCCACTCACTTTGTGTCCACTGGATCTCGTCAACATCCTCGACCTCTTTTGTCCAAGCCTTAGGAAACCCCCGAGGAGGCATCGTCAGCCCGAAGTAGTGAGATCCTTGCCTGACCACTCCAATGGCTGGAGCGTTCTTGCCGTAGTTCATCACAGCCTGCTTTTTCCAAACTTCAGCTCCAGTCTCATCGAAGACCCGTTGCCATACGACCAAGTTCACGTGCTTGCTTCTGACGAATGCCGCCAACATCAATCCGCAAACCCATCGCTTTGGCCTCAAGATCACCTCCAGGAATTCAGGCAATGTCCTCGCTGGCTTGCCCGCTTCCGTGATCTCGTTGATAGTCTTGCTGTACTAAGTCACATCGCCCGGGCTCCAGATCTGCTGCCATTCGGTCCAATTGTCTCGCAGAAAGTTGACGACCCGCCAATCTCTTGCCGCCGTCTTCCATGATCTCGTTGGGAGTTTTTCCATTGGCCTGCACGAGGGCAAAAGCTAAAGCCAACCAACCGCACTCCCCAGTCCCGCCGAGGTCCCTGACGGATGTCTTGAAGGATCCAGTCCCCGGTCCAGCTTGGCCTCCCGTTATTGTTGGTTTGCTCAGCTTGCTCTGTTGGGACTTGTCCATGTTGAAGACTTTCCGAACCTTGTTTTTCGACATCGGTTTTGAGCTCTCGGTTCTCTTGAAAGGTGATGCAGTCACGTTCTACATGAAGGTGAAGTCGAACTCGATTGCCAAGTACCTGAAAAGAAGCGGGATCAAGAGGCCTGCATTTGTTTCGCAGCTTGCGAAGGACATCGTTAGGCCTCCTCCTGTCAAGTGGGTTCCCCAGGAAGCCGATGAGGAAGGGCAAACTTAGTTTGCGAGGGTGCAACAATTGGCTTCGGCGCCTCTAGTTTACAGACGTGGCGGTGGAAGCTTCTTGGGTTTCCAGTTGGACAAGGAGGACCCGAACACTACGCACTCCTGGATTCTTCGGGGAGTGCCTCCGGAGTGGGGGCCATCAAAGGTCAGGCAGCTCATTGAGGACCGCGGCTGGAAGCCACTGCACGATCCCCAATGGTCGCGAGGGCAATGGTTGGCTACAGCGACTGCACCTTCGGATCAGGAATGCTTCTACTATCAGCTTGAGGACCAAGCTTCATTGTCGTTCAGAGATTTCGGCGGCAGCGAAAGATCGAGGAAGAGAGAAGGTGTGGATCACTGGGCCTCGATGGTGGAAACCGGAGACCGTCGACATGGATGACGATGGAATCCAAGCTACGGCCATTGACGAGGACATCAAGGAAGGGGAGGAAGTTAAGCAGACTTTCGATGCCAACGGTGGCCACTTTTCTCCAAGATGGAGGCCGCATCCATTCGAATGTCCTCCTGGTCTTCGACTGGCCACAAGGTGAAAGGCGAAGTGACCCGCAGCGAGACCATGTCCTGGCTCCTCATGTCTCCTTGCGTGATCTTGACCGGCTTCTCCTCCACCTTAACCCACGGATCTAACTTCTTCTTCGCGTTCAAGGAAACGACCCACGCCGAAATCACCGTGATATTGCCAATGGTTGGAATCCACATAGATTGGGCATGCTCAGCTGGAGGAGTTTGCGAGGTTTTCTTGGCTACCAGCATCAGGTCAACATCCTGTATGTTGTGTAGCTTTGCAAGCTGAATCATTTCTGAAAGCGTCTCTTGCTTACAGACCGAAACTCCACAAGGTGGTTTAGAGCCTGCCTCCAAAAACTCCATGACCGTAGGCCACGGAATGATGCTCCTAGCGGCAAACTTGCTCTTGAGGTCAAAGCGCACCAAGTTCTCCTCCTTCTTCGCCTTGCTTTTTCCTTTGCCCTTGCCTTTAGGCTGCTGCAAATTATCCACGTTCATCGTCTCACTAGGTTGCTCTTGAAGAGGGAGTAGAAGGAGGGAGCGACGTTGGAAGTACAAGACGACACAGTTGATCTACCCGTCACAGGTTCCGGAGCTCGGGATCTCCCTTTCATGATCCTATCGCAACTGCTTGCCAGGTTATGAGCATGCTTTCGAAATTCCTCAAATCCGCCGTCAGCGACCCCATCCAAGGCAGCAAGCATGGCCTGCATGTAGTTGCGCAGGAGATCAACAACCGAAGCCTCGAATTTTCGCCTTTGTTGTGCAGCCTGGCCGCCTCCCACTCCTGCTCGAAGATCGTCTTGACCCCAATCCAAGTCCAGAGGGGCATCCAAGCTTTTTGCCTCGAAGCTGCGAAGATCCGAAGAAAAACTGTTATCAACTCTCTTATGCAAAACGTTGACCCCGAGATCGTTGAGGTCATCTGCATCCTCCGCGAGTTCATCTTCCTCAGAGGTCAAGTCCGAAAGAGTCTCTACCTCCGACAAGCCTGACAAGCCAGCGAATTCACTGCAGAGCCGCAGTGAATCATCGTCGCCCACGTAGGGCGTGAATGAACCCTCAAGGCTAGCGGCGTCCTCTTTAGCAGCTCCCAATGCAAGTTCGTCTGAACCGTCCGGGCCGCAAGTTGTTTCTTCCATAGTGCCCACTGTCTCCTCGTCTTTGTTAGCATCCCAGACAGGTCCCTGGGTAACTTCCCAGATGTTTCGGAGCGGCTGGTAGAAGCTTTGAACCGCCATGTCATCGTTTGAGTTGTGCTCGTCACATGACGCCATATCACTGCGCAGAGCAAAAGGCCCATCCAAGCTGCCCATGTCGTCTATCACGGGGCTCACATCCTCCGAGACGCGGCCAACTGTACATTCATCATTAACTAACAGACCACGCGCCAAAGCTTGAACAGGAGGCGAGTGTCCTTCATCAGCCTGAGCGACGACCCCCAGAAAGGAACCGAGGGAGCCGTCTAGGCTGCCCATGCCATCTCCTGACAACTCCTTGGTATACTCCAAAGAGCAATCCAGACTTCCCCATCGAAGAGATGGCCAAACCCCATAAATAGAGAGATCAGCTTCGTGATCACTCAAAACAATGTCCCCAAAATCTTCTGGCTGAAACTTGAGCTCTCTTTACCACAAGGCACATTCTCGTTCTAACACTGAGTCATCGACTTCACCATCAAGAAGACTCCACAAAGGCCTATCATCCGCACTAGTTGTCTCGTCCTGTGGGTTTTCGCTTCCCCGCAGCCACCGCTTGGAGCCATCCCACTGGCTGCGCTCCTTAGCCGCGGCGAAGGTCTCGCCAGAGATGCGCCCACTGGGTTCTAACTTTGCTGCTTTTCTCCTATGAGAACTTTATGGTGACTGTCTGCACGCATTGCTCAACTTCGTTCAGCTCTAGCTCTGACGTTCGCGAAGCGGAAAAATGACTTCCGGCCAGTGCTGCCCTGCAGGAAGGAGCAAGGTCACTATGGGATTCCTATCCCCATCAGGCAGCGCCTCGCAAGCCTCAAAATCGTCAAAATCACCACAAACGCCTCGCCCTTGTGGTCGTCGAGGGCTGCAGCAAAATCCGCCTGCCCACTGATGATGTGCACTTCCTGTGTCTGCATGCTCTCCCAGTCAGCCCGTCGTGGTCTCCAATGCACATGATGTCAATCGCCTTTCTCGTCATTCTCCTGGCGTGGCTTGGCCCTGCGCTTGCTCCACCTAGGACCTAGGAGCCTCCTGACGATCACTACCAAGTCCACTCCCGAACGTTTTGCCCAGATCCTTCCAGTCATGCCATCGAGAAGCACGGCCTCCTGCATAATCGCCATCGTGCTGTGAGTCCCACTGTGGGGGATGTACGTTCCTCTGCTGTGATGCTCGCTCCTTGTCAATGAAGCCCTGGAGGCCCGAAAAATCACCGCCGCCAACCGCCGACGACGACGACAATCGCAGCAGCGGCAGCAACAACAACAACAACACCAGCAGCAGCAGCAGCAAGACCAACAACGACAATGATGCGACTTTCGGCTTGTTTCCACATCCAGATTTGGGCAGGTGTGGACAACTTGCCGCCAGTGCAACAGGCAAACTGCGGAGTTCACAAGCACATTCTCAGTGCCAGCAGTTTCGGGAAATCGGCAGCTTTTCAGCACTGCTGCCAAGTCTGAATTCTGCGCAATAATTCTCGGATAGCCCGCCCCCACGCCGGGTGCAGGCTTTCCTTTTGGTCAAAAGTTAGCCGGTACGCCGTGAACTGGTCAAGCAGCAACAACTCCCGTAACTCCCCACAACCAGAACAACAGCCACCACCATCACAACAACAACAAGGAAGGCAGTGCGTCTGCCGCCGCGCGGGGTGTGTCGTGTATTTTTGGGAGGTTTTTGGTGAAAAGAAAGAAAAGCCCGAGTTTTGCGTGGCTTTCTTCAAGTAGACGATTCATCGGACTTCAAATTTTCTATAGTTATTTGTCTTGTGTTTTTGTGAAGATTTTGCGGAAGTCTCGCAAATACCATGCTTTTTGTCGTTGATTTATGTTGTTTTTTGGGCTCATTTGGGAAGTTTTTGTCTGGTGAGCTTAAAAAAACTCGAGGTGTTTGCATGGTGGACGTTTCCAAAGTGAAGCAAGAAGAAACGGCAAGCACGAGTTGACAGAGCAAACAACTGGTAGCGTTTGAGAAATAACGCAACCAAAGAAACAGAAGACACAAGCCGCATTCGCATGGACGTCATCACCCTCCCCCCCTATCCCCCTATCCCCCCCGCGCAGAGCTGAAAGACAAATTGCACGTTTAAGCTGGCATGTACACAAAGTTGAGAATCTGTAAAAAACCGTAAAAACCAATGCGAACTGCGACACATAGGAAACAACAAGAGAGAAACAGAAGACACAAGCCGCGTTCGCATGGACGTCATCACCCCCCCCGTGCCCCCCCAAGCCCCGCACAGAGCTGAAAGACAAATGCAAGTCGAAGCCGGCATGTGCAGAAAGTCGAAATTCGGCAAAAACACTGCAAAAACCGATGCGAAATGCGACACACACAGGAAAACACTGAAAAATGCGAGACGAAATGCAGAGCCGAACATGTGTTTGCACACTGCAGCCCGCCGGCGGGGTCACTTTTTTGCTAGAAGAAACCGCAAAAACCGATGCCGAAGCAAAAGCAGAGTTCAACGTCCGGTGACGACAGTGCCTCGATGCCAGCAGAGGAATTGCACCACCCCGCGCCGCGGCAGATGCACCGTCCACCAACAACAACAACCACCATCACCACCGGCGCCGCCGCAACCGCAACCGCAAACACAACCACAACCAACCACAACAGAAACAACAACCACAACCGCAACCACAACCGCAACCATCCGCAACCACAAACACAAACCATCACCACCACCACCACCACAACCACCACCACACCCGCCCACAACCACCACAGCAACAACGCAACAATGATCGCAGCAGTGTTTACAGCACCAGCATCAGCCCTCACCACCGCCGCCAGCGCCGGTGCCGCCACCAGCCCCACCGTCGCCACCACAGTCGCAACAACCATCAAGCTGTGATCGTGTTCTTGATCTTGTGGTGCTTGCTGTCGTCGTTAATCACAACAGTTGGTTCAAGCCTCAGGCAATAGGTCCCGTGACTAAATGCTCCCAAAGGCGTTGCTGTGCTTGGGATCTGCTGCATCTACGTGAAGATGCGCTGGGAACCTCGGCCAAAGACTTCAGCTGAGGGCTCTTGGGTCTGTTCTTGGAGAACTTCGGGCTTCGGGCATCGTGGATACTGTAGCATACGGTTCAGACAGAGCAGGATCCCATAAGTCGTAGCTCTGTAAACGGGTTGTGTCAAATCGATGTGATCTTTGATCTCTGGCCCACATGTTCGCAAGTTTGCAACCAACCGCGGAGTCCCGCAATGAAATCCGCAACTCCAAAGTCTCAAAGCAAGGAGCGTCGGGCAGGCTTGCGGCAGATAGGGCAGACCCGTCGAGAGCGTGCCAGGCAGCGTTTGACACACGGCTCGCAGACACAGAAGTGCCTCGGCTCCCGAGTCGGCGCAAGGAAATCACTTGAAAAGTCTTAGGCTTAGGCCTCTAGCAAGACCCAACCGCTCAGAACAAGAAAAGGCAGGACAGAGGCTTGAAGAAACCCAGGAGCCCGCAGGGTATGAAGGCGTGGGTCTTCTGTTCATCCTCGGGACTTGCTGAAAGACTGGCAGCGAAGCACGGGAGTTGCGAGTCTCTGCCTTGCCTGGCCTGGCAGATGACACAAAGCCTTCCGTCACTGTCGGTCTCAGGGCTGCCGTCGGCCTTCCGCTTGGCCTCAGAGGGCAAGGATTCGGCTTCTGGATTGCCACTTAAACTGGGCTCTTAGATCCGCTTCTTTTTGCCGACCGCCGGCCGGCTGAGAGATGGGAGGCGATGCGGGCTCCGCTGGCTCCGCTGGCTCCGGCTCCTGGCAGTTCTGGGAACCACCTCCACCCCGTGCCCCGAGTTTCCGAGTTTCGTGGCGCCTCCTCGCTGGCTGCGACGGTCGTTGGGGACGGCGCCACGGATGCATCCGACTCGACTCGTCGGATCCACCGCTCGTCCCCCGATGAGGACTCCGCCTGGCGCAGGCTCAGGGAGCTGCTGCTTTAAAACTCGAAAAAACGAAGCAAAAACGCCGATTTTTGTGGGCGCCTCCTCCGTTTCCGGGGCGGTGTCCGTTTCACTGTCCGACGCTGGACCATGCTCTTCCTCTGTAAACTGGAGAGGCTGCCTGAGTCGGATTGAGCACAAAGCCGTGAAACAAATGAAAAATACCATATACAAACCTGCTGTACTGTTTTTCATACATGTCCAGATCTATAGCAGGTAGACACGTACACAGATAGAAGGAAAGATTGAATGTAGAGCTTTCCGTGACAGCGTGTGTTGAATCTGCGAAACTTCCATCCCTTGCACTGCGTCGGATCTCGATGCTCCACAAGTGCTGGTGGGCACCTTTCGGCATGCCCTAAAGTGGGTAAATATTAGAATCGACTTCTGACCATCCGAGCCGCAGGAGGCGTAGTCGGTGGGAGAACAAGCGACCACCTTGATCTACAATCTCCGCAGTGAACCTGAGGTCACCGGTGACACAACGATGCTGCAGCTTCCTTGTGGAAATGTGAGGACAAGCGGCAAGATCCAGGCGCCAGGGCTCAGAGGGGGTCCTCCAATCAGGCAATTTGATGCTGAACAGCACTGGTCTGGTTTTGTTGCAGGGTCCTCTTGAGAGCATGCCGGGTGCTGCCATGAGAAGCAGTGGTTCACCGTAGACGTGCTCGTGCAGCTTCATGTGGACGCTCACCTGTCCCGTCTGTGCTGCGAACTATGTCGCTGCAGACATCAACCGTACACTAGCAGTAGCATACTATACTAGCCCTACGCTGGCGAAGTCCCAAACCCATGGCCGTGTCCGCTGTGACGGTTTGCTGGCTCCATCGGACTTTGCCCTTCCACTCCACCTGCAAGCACACGTGCAAGCACACGTGCATGCACACGCCTGTCAGCACGACCCCTGAGACTCCCTTTCATCTCCCTTCCATCTTCCGGCCTTCTTCCCTAAGAAGAAGGCCCGAAAGACCCCAGAGTTTCTCCAGGAGCCCCGTGCCAGCTGCTCGTGCTGTGCGTGGAGCCCGCAGCAGCGCAGGTAGAAGCTGTAGGTGAAGCTGTAGTCCGAGGGCGTACCCATGGCACCTCGTCCGCCAGCTGCAGATGGCCTATTGAATGCTGTCGACTCAGTGACCCAGATCCAACCCTCCAAGTGCTCGCAGAGCAACGGAAAGCCCGGCTCACAAGCCCCATCCGCAGGCCCACGAGCTGTGCCATCACCATGCGGCCTTGCTGGGCTCAGGCAAAAGCTTTGCTTTTGAGGAGCGGAAGCCTGCATCGTCCACCTAAACACTGTAGAATTCCATGCCTAGCCTTGGCACCTGGTCAGCTCGGCATTGAGTTCTAAATTTTTTGGGCTGGTGAGCAGGATCTTTGGCACTCGCATGCCTCGCAGTCGGACAGCGAGAAAGCCAACCCAGTCTCCAGGCAGGAGGAAGTTCGTCCAGACACCTGTCGTCATGTGCTCAATCTGCCCTACTTGTCGTGTGGACGTTTGAAGGCTGGGACAGCGAAGCCTTCAGGTGGCATTGCGGGAATGCTGGGAGACATCCGGCCTTCCGAGACGAATCCTTTCAAGCACCATCCCTCCTCTGGGAGGGCCACACGGCACTCACCTAGGAATCTGGCAGAAATCCCAATGCCAGTGACAACTTCAAACCAGGGGATCCAACAAGTGCTATCGGCCAGAATGCTGTTGTTGCATCTTACTCGGAAATGCTCCGATGAGCGTCAAAGAGCAAATATCTAACCCAAGCAGAACTGGAGCATCGCTCTCTGCAACATTCCCCCACGGGAACTCTTCCGCGGGCCAAGCGGCGCCCAGTCTCGGGGATGTCAAGGAGGATGCCCTCGTGCCTGCCCCCCATTTCGCCGGGTGACAGGGCAGGCAGCTTCCCAAAGAGCTCGTGCGACCAAGCTGCTTGATGGCCGCACCGTTCGGGGTCGAGCGGCCTTAAACGGACAAAGACTCAACACCCAAAGCTGAACGGGTTCATGTCTTCACGGGACTTACGCGACGACAAGGCCCGGATTTGTCATTCCATAAGCCTCTTCACAGGAGCGAGATGCTTGCACACAGGTGTAAACTCCAACGCCCTTGCCTAAACAGCCTCAATCTGTTGCAGCCCGAAACCTAGCGCTGCATCTCACCAACTTCTGTAGTATGCATGCAAGTCACGATTGAAGTCACGAACATCGTGAAAGATGCCTCGGTGGCCGACCGGGGAATCGGAAGCTGAAATCGTCAGAACTCAGAACTCCCTTTCGAACTCCGAGGCTCTTCGCGGCTCCCTGGCGCATTCCTCTATCTCTTGCAGAGATGGGGAGCTGCCCATGCTTTCGGCCCATCGCCGAAGAAACCACCAACAGCTTTCAGGGCTTTCTGTGCCGTCTTGGGCTGATATGCGAGGAGAGAAAGGGGAGGCTCGGGCTGCTCCTGCTCCACTTGTTGATGTCTTCTCCTGAGGTTTGGACTCCTTCGTTTGTCATCCAGCACTTCCGGCCGAAAGAAGCCCACGCTATGAACTTCTCACTCTGCAGGTGAACGCTGGTGCTTCATGTTGCCACAATGCTCCGATGCCTGTCCAAAGCTTATCAAAACCAGAAGAAAGCCTGAAAACTCTTCGGCTGTGCACCTCCTGCAAGGCCAGGATGCGTGCATTCTGCACGCGGATGGTGGTTTGCAAGGCCTCTTCAACCAGAAACCCATGACATGACAGCGTTTGACAGTTTGACATACATACATATGAACCTACATAGAATATACATAGTCCAAACATGTATGCATGTGCATCTGCAGTACTATGTAGAGTGTGCGGATGTATACGTGTGTGTATTTCGTATGTACATGTGTACGCATGTACATGGTGTTATGCATGTGCAGAGAAGGAGCGCGCATGAGCGAGAAGAGCTGTCTCTTGCCCCCACCTCCTCTGCAACAGCGCCGATGAAGGGCTCAGACCTCCCAGGTTTTGTGGCTTTGGGTGTACCCTTTAAGGTTCAGACCTCTGGGGCCTAGGGCCTGGGGTGCAAGGTTCAGGCGTGCGTTTCTCTTGAGACTGACATTCAACATGAAGATGCTCTCCTTTTCTTCAACCAACAAGCGCTTCTCCGAGTTCCGCACGCTGCCCCAAGGGCCGCGGCCTGGCGGCTCTACACTTGTATAGGTTCGTAGGGTTTCGGGTTCACGTTTGAGCGGTTTTTCTGCTGTCCAGAGATCGTCCAGGGCCGCGGCCTTGGGGGTTTCCCTTGGGTCTAACTTGCAGTTGTGCGCCTGAGCTCTTCAAAGTCAAAGGCGTGCTGCAACAAGACTTGCCAGTACATATGTCTCCGGCTTGAGTGGGAGCTTTGCAGATATGTGTTCGGGCCCTGCATGGGTTCGAGTCACCGGGCCAGTTCCTGAATGCTCGAGATCCAGCAGATGTTGGCAACATTGATCGTATTGTCAAGCCAACCAATATCGGTGCTTGCATCACGGCCCCGCCATCTGTTCGACTCGAAGTCCTCCCTGTGAGGATCAGCTAAATCCGAAGCCTTCAAAACTGGCGGCCCACTTCAGTGGAGGTTGATTTGAAGTCATGTGTTGTGTTTGCTAAAGTCCCACC
This sequence comes from Symbiodinium sp. CCMP2592, assembly GCA_905221615.1. Classification (NCBI taxonomy): domain Eukaryota; class Dinophyceae; order Suessiales; family Symbiodiniaceae; genus Symbiodinium; species Symbiodinium sp. CCMP2592. The sequence continues at coordinate 61,927 of CAJNDT010000923.1, forward strand.
TCATGGTTTAGTGTCGTGTTGTTTGTGGTGGAACATTGTTCCCACTACAAGTTGAAACACATTTCAGGCTTATTTGCTGCCTTAAATATGCTCCGTTATGTTGGAACCTTGCTAAACATGGAACTTCAGCAACATTTCGGGCAACAAATGAGTTGATGCCATATCGGACGGAAGTTGCAGATTGGGAATTCCTTGGAGCTTGCTGTATTTGGCGGCTTTGAGGCTTAAGGAACGTCGTTTCCGCCGGGGCTCGAATTTTAAAGCGTTTAGCAGTTGTTCTCGGGCACTATTGCTCTTAGTGTTGGGTGTCGGATATTAGTCGCGACATGCTTATGTATGACGAGCAAATTTCGGCACATCCTCAGTTCCTTCAGTCGGGTCTTCTCACACGCTGAGCTTTTTCACTGTCATTGCGGACTCTTGTCCTACTCTTGTCCTTCGGCCGCAAAGGGCCCTCGGGGAACTGAACAGTTGCAAATGGTGCTCGAGCAGCAGCTGGTTTTGCTAGTCCCAACGGCAGAAGAGCAGTAGGTCGCGGCAGCAGCACTGGCAGAGGCTAGCAGTGCTAGCCTGTAATGAGAATGATGGTAAGGATGGTGACGACTACGATGGTGCTGATTATGATGATGTTGACGGTGGCCTGATGAGAATGACGGGATGATTGGCAAAGTGGAGGCCCGAAAGCCTTGATAAGACGGAGAACGCGCGACAGAAAACCATTCGCTTGCAAAATAGTCTCTCTGCACATGCATAGAGTTGAATACGGAACATTTGCATATGTATATAAACACGAATTATCTTCACAGGTTGCCAAAACATGAACCTGCACATTAATGAAGATTTATGATTTATGTGTGTATGTGTATATGTACATATATATATATATATATATATATATGAACTGTGCACATGAACCATATGTATATATATATATATATACATACATATTCACTGTGACGTATACGTGCGTAAGTAAATGTTGTTGCGCATTCTTCATTTCGTCATTCATCTGTTTGTGAATTTAGCTTTTTAGTTGGTCCACGTCGTCATTTGCTTTTTATGTATCTATTTACTTGTTCATTTGTTTGCTGATTGATGCAGGCACTTACTTACTCGTTGAATAGCTTGTCTAGCTTGTCCTTGTATTTACCTGTCGGCTTGATACGCTTCTGTACCCATATTTCGGGTTACGTATATATGCGTGTAAACATATACATATAAAAAACTTACATGTGTGTATATATATGTATATGTATATACTTCTCTGAATCTAGCTACTTGTGGAAATATGTGTAAATATATGTATATATGAAAGTATATACATATATGTATAGATGTATGTGTTTACACGTGTATCTATTTATATATATATATATATATATATATATATATTAATATATATATATATATATACATACATACCTACATACATACATACATACATGTAATTCTATATACTTATATGTCTATACATATATGTATATACACATTAGGGACCCCAAAAAGGGATCATAATTTTGACAACCACCCGACGTGTACAAGCCCTCCGCGTCTCTCTTCGCCCGACGGAAAGCGAGCAGCGGCCGGCTAGGATCGGCGCAGCTTCGGGATCTCCACAGACGCGTCCGGTCCTGAAGGACAGGAGTTCTCAGAATAAGTGCACAATACGCGGGTTTCAGGGTTTGGGGTTTAGGGTTTAAGGGCATTTAATTCAGTGGTCTTTGCAGCAAAGACTCAAGATGCTAATTAGGGTCTGTGCTGGGGGGTCTCTTGCTTTGGGTGCTTCAGAGAAGGGCTGTTTCCGGTGCAAAATACCGGAAACCCTTTCATCCCAAAAAGTTTAACCAAAGGCTGTAGCTTGAACCTGCGCGGGATTCGTCTCGTACCCACCCGAAGTCTTCATTTGCGAGGGCCGAGGGCACGGCAGCTCAACAGTGGCAGCTTCGGCCGTTGCTGCCGACGACACCTAACGTAGCGCAGAGGTTCTGCAGGCTTACTGTAATCAAAATCCGAAGTCTGCTGATGCAAGGCCCGGTGGAAACGCAACAGCAGCCATATCTCTGTAAGCTACAGGAGTTGCATTCATGGCCATGGGGAGTGTCAACCACTTCTCGCCTCTGCACGGGTAGGCCGAAGAGTGCAGGACCTGGGTCACTGCCGAGGCACATCATGCCCTGTCGCCTCGAGAAGCCCTGAAAACCCAAGACCAAGAAGTCCTTTGAGGATAACCTTGTGCAGCGAACATGCCCTCAAACCCTAAACTTCCAATCCCACACACGGAAACTCGACACTATTCGGGAAGCCCTGCCCTACATAACTGAGGTCGCAAGCTCCGCTTCCCTGATCGCGTTGCAGGCCTCTGTGGGCTGCGACCGCAACGGGTGCAAAGGCTTATTCTTGAGTTCATTCAGGAATGATTGATGCTCTTGCTATTCTTGATGTCACAGCTGTTGCCAGCTGCCCGTACTACTATGAGAGCTACTTTTTGTGTCGATGTTTCCTCTATCCAGACTTCGAGGGCTTCTCGGCACACGGTGAAGGATGTCAAGTCAGACGAAGTGTTGACTACGACAACGCGAAAGCACTTGCAGCAGGCTGAACTCCTTCTCGCACTCTCCGCTCCCCCTCTCGCTTATAGCGGTGCTTTTGAGGCCAAGTTCCAGGCCAAGGCCTCAAGGCTCATGCTTTGTAAAGTGCTAATTCTGCTTCCTTCTACAGGAAGGGGCCAGTACGTGGGCTGCTGGCCTGGCATGGCTTGATGGAGGTTTACTTTGGCTTCGAAGAGTCGCGGTAAGCGAGAGACAGAGGGAAAGCACTCATGCGATTCTACTTACCCGAGCAAGTGCAATCGCACGCTGCTGTCGAGGGGCATTGAGTCAAGAAGAGACGCTGTAGGCACGAGCGACTCCGTTACAAATCCCCAGTAGGTGGCTTCAGAGTCGTTCGACTCATTCCGCCCTCACTCCGCCCATCCTTGCCGACTTGAGCCTTTCATCCCTGACACCCTCGGTCGGAATTAAAACAACCTAATCCAAATGCCGGCCCCAGGTGGCCGCCTGGTCCAACGCCTGGACCCTCCTCAGATCGCTCGGCACGGCTGCAAGTCAACTGGCAGTCTCTCGTGCTGAAAGTCGGTTCCTGCGGAAAAAGACTTTTCATCTTCACAAGCGCGGGACGCTTGTCCTCTAAAAAACGAAAGCATCACCTGGAGTGCTGCCCAGCATCTTCCGCTCGATTTCATCGTTGCGTGCCAGAATCTCCTCGCACACAAGCATGCGGAGGAGGGTGCAACATGCCACGCAGGGAGAGGAATTCCTGGAAGCCTGTTGATTATTGCTACTCAGCAAGGCAACCATCGACCTCGATCCAGGAGCAGAAGCCTCCAGTGCCCTTGAATGAATTCCATCAGACAGGGCCATGACGGTCCTGCTCTCGCTGCTCAAAATGAGACAGCGTCTCCCGCGGAAGGCAGGACATGGCTCGGTCGCTCGGCAGATCGCCTGCCTTCAATTGCTTGACGTTTAGGACCTACGACCTACGACTCTGACCAGTTTGGGAATTGAGATATTCCAGCGCTGTGCTGTGGATGCGGCCACTGAGGCTCCTGGCAGCTGCTGTATGAGCGGACCTGTGAAACCCGATCTGGAGCCCTCGCTCCGAACCTGCTCTCAACATGATGGCACTGAGCGAAGATGGAAAAAGACGAAAGGCGCTGTTCTACTGTTTTCTCGCGGTGCTCCACAAGGGCTTCAACAATTGGTTCAACACCAAACAAGATGAGTTGGTCCGGAGCTCGGCTGCGGAATCGGAAGGAGTAAAATCAAGAGTGATCGGAGTTTTTTTGAAGTCGTAAGGCCGATGCTAAAGCCAATACGGTTTGTGAGTCGTGACGGAATCGTTGACGCATGTTGAGGCCTTGGTGCTTCGTTTTTGAGACTTCCTTTCATTGGTAAGGCACGTCTGACCAAGGTTCTTGTGAACTTTGAGCCTTTGACACTGGAACTCATGCTCATTAGGACCGTCGCCCAATCCAAAGCGACCACATACTGCGGCTGCCTTGCACGCGAAAGTCCAAAGGCAAGCACGCTCCAAAAGCTGCCCATCAAACCAGTCAGGCCTGGCAGCCATGGCTGATTGGCGAAACAGGTCCTGTCCTGCTTGGTGCACCTGGAAGGTATCATCCTTGGTGTCGCGGACCGCCATCAACATACATCATGTCATCGCCTCGGAATCCTCAATGCCCAGCAGCAAGTCAATGGCTCCAGAAACGAATCTTCCCAAAAACTCTTAATGGCTCCCGTGAGCTTCTCAAGCGCTCCTGCCACGCTCTTCCTGAATACTTCTAAGCGTCTGCGTAACTCGCCCCTACCCTACCACCCTGATGTGGATTTGGTCAAAGTGTTGCTGAAGCGAATGGCTGAGCTTGATGCGTTGCGTTGCGAGCAATCGTCGCTCTTTACCCCGAAGCCCTGCAGGAAGCCCGCTGCCGTGGCAGGTGCAACATCCGAAGCGTCAAACGTCAGCGATGGGCTCACATGGCCAACATCATATGCATCGGAAATCTGCAGACCTTGGAGGAGCCCTGCGCAGGTGGCTCGAGGTAGGTGGCAATCACCCGGCACTTCCCTGGCATTGAGCCAGCCAGCAGCATCGCCCCTGCCGGAAGTCTGGTGAGTCAAAGAGCACGCCCGTCAATGTGGACGAGGAGGCGGTTGCTCTCTTTGCTCTGTAGGAACTTCTTCACCTCCTCTTTGATTTTTAATTTTGCCAATGGACTCGGAAGTTGTTCCCGCTCAATTTTCTGATATGCTCCTTCATCTGCCTGCTGAAGCCGTGAAGCATGAAGTCGATGCGCACATGTAAACATTGCTATGGGTGAAACTGGTCTGGCTGCTCCGGCTGCCCAGCACTTCGGCAGAACGCTGGCATGATGGTGGTGGATATGCCCCGCATGGTTGGAGGTGAGAAATGTGCAACTCGGTCTCTGCTAAATACAGCTTGCTCCCTCCAGCGTCATCTTCTCTTATCGGCCGCGATGCCTCGTAAGCATCCCATGACTGCAGCACCGGGGCGTCTTCGGTTGCCACCTTGACGCGCCACATGCAATTCCAGTGCACTCGCAAGAATTGCGCTTCCACGAAGGCATTGCAGCAAAGCCTTTGGATGACGAGCCACTGTTGATGCACACGATCAACAAGAAACAGGCAATCTTGAGAAGGCGCGGTGAAGCCCCAGGCAAAGCCCCATGGCGTACTCACCAGCCTGCGTTTGTTCTGTTTCTGCTTGACTCTGTCTCGCAGTCTGATTGCGAGGGCAACTCGGCTTGTCCTTCGTGTTCTAGGCTGCCCGGCGATCGAAGCAAAAGGCCATCTAGAGCTTTGTGCCTTGCACTTCGCTGCCCTTGAGTTTCTGCACGGCCATGCCATATTAGGCACACCGCACGTCGCCAGGCGCGGCAGCACAGCACCAAACAGCCAACACCAAGTGCGTCTCCACTCGCAGCACCCAGAAAGTAAATCGCACTATGATGCTACGAGAGATTGGTTGTAGTTTGAAGGGTATACGGTATACAGTTGCGATGCTGCACTCGATCGGGTTTAATCTTGCGACTCTCTGGGAAATAGACACACTTCCAATCTGTCAGGCCATCAAACTCACGATTCTCAAGACTCCACACCCCACGCTCGCAAAGTCAGCAGTCTTCCGCTCGAAGACCCCTACAACAATAAGTCAAAGTCAAACTGTCAGACTCTTGACCTCGCCAACATGACGAAAAATGCCCATGCTTCCAATATCTTCCAAGTTTCCTGCTCAAACTGCATCCGGCCAGCTCTCAAACTCCCGCACTCTCAACTTCCGAAAACGTGGCCAACATTTTGAGCTTGAGTTTGAAGCAGACTTGCATCAAACGTAGGAGAGGTGGTCAGGGACTCATCGCCTCAAACTCTCTAGCATAAGTTTGGAAACGGATTGTCCTCGGGAGTGTTGGGTTGAGGATCGCTTGTGGGTCTTTGGGGTGGGACCCAACTTTTCAAGGTTCACCGTCTCAGATGTGAGAATCGTTCGTTCAAGTCACGGAGTTTCTCACTTCGTGGTTTTAGGTTTATGGAATCACACATCATAAGAAGAGGCACCTTTGCAGGGATGGCTACACTGGCACACACTACTCTCGAAGCAAAGCGTTTGCTGGGATTGTGTTGAAACACTTCGCAACTTACCTGCTGTGGTTGCTGCCAGTGGGTGGAGTTGACGATTAAGTGGAGGTTGCCTTGTGCTACCTGCTATGTCGGCTTAGCCAGCATTCAAGCCCATTTGAGCACAGAACAGATGCGGAGTAGCAGACTCGGAAGCCAATCTCTCGAGGCTCAACGTTATGGTGAACATCTCTGACTTATTTGCTGTTCTGGCCTTCCGAATGAGAAAAAATAGCAGGGACCCTGCCCCACGAGCAGGTCGCAAGTGCCTGCCTCAGTATATGTACTAGTATGAGTTACAGTTACGATTACATCCAGCACCGTTAGGGAATGCAGGCTTCACGACAATGTCTCTTCACCGGAGCACATCCATCTTGAGCGTCCGCCGAGTAATTTTGGCGCGGGCTCGACTCCAGCTTCAGTCTCTGTGCGTCTACGATCCTTGCAGGCTGGAGGCAACGGACAGGAAAACAGCCAAACAATCGAAGGCGGTGTCAGACGCTGCACATCTTGCGACTTCAATTCGGCAAGCGCAGACTTAGGAAGACTGTTGCAATCTTCTCTTGCGGTGCATCTTGCCACAAACCGCTCGGCTACTCACCGAACCAGGATGCGTATTGGACCTCCGAGTCATCTCATGGGTCAGCACACAGCATACACGTGATCAGCAAGACAGGAGTGTCAGCGGGACCAGCAGCGGCGGTAGAAATAGTGCTCGAAGTACAAAGAACAGTAGAGGTTATAGTCGAAGTAAAGCAAGGGGCAATGGGTAAGTAGAAGCAGTAGCAGAAGAAAAGGCAAACTAGCTGCGGCATCAGTAGTACTAGTACTAGTACTAGTACCAGGAGCAGTAGCAGTAGCAGTAGCTGCTTCCTGCAACAGCGACGATGCCAATGAACGACGAAGACAACGCAGTGGAGTCAGAACTTCCTGCGGAAGGCTTCTCAGCCTCAGTAGCCCAAGCCGACCATGTACTCCGCAAAGGCGACAACGGCCTCAGGCAGAGCTTGAAGTCTCTCCGGCTTGGCTGCGTCGCGAGCCGAGCCTTCGTGCAGTTGCCACCCACTTGGCCCTTTTCTTCCTCAGCTTCCCAGGGCGGCAGCTGCCTAGCTTCGACGTGGACCCAGACGGTGTCTCTTCCTCTGCTGTTGGGCCGAGGCACATCGTAGAATCCGCAGATCACCTGACTCTTCGTGATGGCGACGGAGACGCCCTGAGCACAGAATTCCCGGGCAGAACTTGAGATTCGCGCGTCCGTCAGTGAATGCCACCCTGGCAGTCCTTCTTCGGCTTGGCGGCGAAAATAAAGACAAACCTTGGCGCGACTGGTCAGTGTCAGAACACACTTCATCGGATCAACTCACACTCTGAATCACCAATTTCCCAACACTGACAGACCCTGAAACAATCCAGACGAACAAGACCACGCGACGAGGCATCTCCTGACTCGAAATTCTTGTCCACGCGGGTGACTGCGTACTTCCTCGGCGCGTCAGGTTTGGGGAAGCGGGGCTTTCGGATCTTTGAAGAGTCGGGCCCCTGAAATTGGAACCCGCTTTTGGCCGGGCGTCTCTCCGCCGAACCAGAGGCCGGTCGGGGGGGCCTTGTGGTTGTCGGCCAGGAACTTCAAGGCGGTTCCCTCTGCAAAGGCTTCTGCTTCATGCTGTGCGTCAGGCGAGGCTCTAGAACTCTAGTGCGAAGCAACAAAATCACAAAATGACAACTTTCTTTTCCTCCAACCTAACGGACCCCAGTTGCTCTTGTGAGGAACCTGGATGCCCGTGTTGCACGAGTTTCACAGTTTGCAGCCCTCCGGGCCCCCTCAAAGGAATCAACCCGGGCCTCGTTGATGGTCATCTTCTTTTCTGTCATGTCCTTAGGCTTCGTGCGATGCTTCCACAGGGCAAAAAAGCCACTGCCCAGCTGGAGCCAAGCAGCATCCTGCATGATCATTTCCTCGTGATCGTCCTTGTAGATGAATCCCCACCCGGCCTAAGGTGGATAGTTGCGACAAGCAGCACAATCCGCCTCGTCTGGCAGTGGCTCCCATGTTGCTATGATTGCACTCTCACCGCGGGTTCTTTCAACACGTCTCGCTGGGGTTGTCCGCCTGCACACACACTGACGTCGCTGGCCTCCTCTGCCACGGGTGCTGCGGCATAGAAGTTGCCATCCTCCAGCTGGGCCATGCCCGCGGCATAGCAGTAGCCCTGCAGGGGCTCAGAATGCCAAGAATGCTTGCCTTAAACGGAAAACGTACGTTCGGAAGGTGGAAGTTGCTCGGGCGAATCTGCAGTCGCAGGAGGATCTCAAACAATGTCGAAACACTCGCTGCGCCTACAGCATGATCAGAAAAGACGCAAGAGCTTCCGGCATGTCAACGGTTACGTTTACTACCCAGGATGGAAATTGGATGCAGATTTTGCATGCCCCATGTGGCGAGTGGCCGCCTCACTGATGAGCCACTCATCCAGGGTCTGATCCCAGCTCGCTTCCTCCTCTTCCGCCATGACCTCAGGTGCTGGGAGACGACATGAAACGACAGGACATCTTGCCGCGCAGATTCCGCCGCACCCTTGGAAGGGCTGCCGGGCCCCAGGCACGTGTTCAAGTGGTGCCGCAGGCACCGTGTGAAGGCAAATGGCGACGCTTGCTGGAAGCCGAAGCGAAATTGTTAGGACCAAAGCATGACACGGTCTGCGACACCTCCGACACGACATGACACGCAACGACACGGCCTGTGACACTGCGGCTTAGTTGCCTCCATGAGCAGCAGCATCGCTCTAGCTCCACTATCCTTTCCAGACCGCGGGAATCGCTCTCCAGTCGCTCGGCTTCTACGATCCTTATCGAAGGCGCACAAAAAGGAAAATCAATCAGCGCGCATGTCATGGCAGCCTTCGGCAGGAGCAAACTTAGGAAAGCTGTCGTGTTCAGCTTTCGCTTGCAATGCATCCCGCGTCTCGCGGGGGCCACCCACCAACTGTGGGAGCTACCACGCGGTGTTGTGCTCAACTAGACTGCCAGAGCTTCGGCTTGCAAGTATGGCCACAAGCCTGTAAGAGTAGGTTCGAGCAATGACAGGTGGCTGGTGAATTGGACAGAGTCGTCCCAGGGACAGAATGCAAATCAGGTATGCACTGCGGAAACTGCTGAGTGTTGATGGTGCGAGATTTCTCTCTGCAGGGTCTGTTCTGGAACCTCCTCGGATCTCCGAATTGCCTCTCAGTAGCCCAAGCCGACCATGTACTCTGCGAAGGCCACAACTGCCTGGGCAGAGCGCGCCGAGGTCCCGAGGACTTGAGCCTCGCGTAAATCCGCCCCCCACCCCGCGCCGCCGCCCGCCTTTGTGCAGTTGCCGCCGACCTGGCCCTTCTCTTCCTGAGGTCTCAGGCTATTCGGCTTTGGCTTCGGAGCGCATGGGAAGCGCGGCTTCAGGCGAGGCTCGTCATAGAATGCACAGATGACCTGGGTCTTGGTGATGGCAATGGACACGCCCTGGGAGGCAGCCAGGCAGAGTTTTTGGCCCAGGCAGGCAGCTTTCGACAATGAAATGGAATAGGAACGTCCAGGTCAGTCATGTCAGTCTGCCCTCTCAACTTCGGGACCAGGATAGAATGGGACACTAGTAGGTGAGTTTCAAGTTCGGGTGTCCGTTGCGAATCACCAGCTGCCGCACGTCAGCTGGTCGAGCCTTCTTGGGCTTGGCCGCAAAGATGAACACAAACCTCGGAAGCCAACAGCCAAAGAAGTCTTAAAGGCACGCAACAAAGATAGAGTCTCTTTCTGGTCCTCCACAAGATGCTCGCAAGACGAAGGGTCGGTAAAGAGCAAATCGAAGCCAGGCGACGACGCATCTCCGGACTCAAAGTTCTTGTCCACACGAGTAACTGCATATTTCCTGAGCACCACTGGCATCCCAAAATCCGCAAGGCCTGCGATATCCTGAACACAACGGGTCCCGCTTTTGGCCGGGCGTCTCTCCGCCGAACCAGAGGCCGGTCGGGGGGGCCTTGTGGTTGTCGGCCAGGAACTTCAAGGCGGTTCCCTTCCACCGAAAACCGGTCGCATGAAACTCGGAGCACCACGCTTTATGCCTGATGACGCTGCACCTATGGCCTCGTTGATTGTCATCTTCTTTTCAGTCATGTCCTTGGCGGAGACGTCGAACGGCTTTGGACAGTTAAGCTCCGGGAGCCGTCCATTGCTGCCAGGTCACATCCTGCATGATCATCTGCTCGTGGTCCTCCTTGTAGATGAAGCCCCATCCAGCCTGCGAGTCTGCTATCGCAGGCGTCCCGGGCTATGTGCAGGCACGAGATCTTCTTCGTGGGACCTCGTCGGCCACAGGTGCGGCGGCATAGAAGTTGCCATCCTCGAGCTGGGCCATGCCGGCGGCATAGCAGTAGCCCTGAGCAAGGATAGAAAAAGAGCCCCGTGCGGAGACAGATGCCGAGGCATCTCGGAAGCCTGGCCCTGCCTCACTGATGAGCCACTCATCAAGGGTCTGGTCCCAGCTCGCTTCCTCCTCTTCCGCCATGGCCTCGTGCTGCGAGTACAAACTAAAACCATGGGATCCATGGGATAATTCGCGTGTTTCAGGGTGGCCGAGCTCCTGGCTCCTCGCAAGTGTCGAGAAGAGATCCCCCAAATAGCGCAGGCTGCTCGCGAGTGGCAAAGGGCAGATGAGTTCTCTAATCCATCCCGGAAAGCCCGGAAACTTGACGTCGAGACGCAGAGCTTGCGCTGACTCCTACTCGTTTTGAGCGTCCACGGCATGGATGCACGGCTCGAGGCTTGGCCTGGAGTGCTGCTTAAAATCCAAAGCTCTTTCAGGCTCTTTGCACCTTCCGGTTGGGAAGGCTCAAGAGAGCGATGTCCTTGCCAGTCCCTTTGCCTTTTGTCAAAAATTCGCTGTAGCTGTACATAGCCAGGGGACCATATATATCCCTTCGGGATGTGAAGCACGGCCAGGGAACCGAGGCTTTGCAGGTGAGAGCCTTTGACTGAAGGGCCTCCGCGCTGGGTCTGCGGGGTGAAAGGTCGGGGTAAAGGGGGTTGGGGCGGATTCCTTGACGGCAACGGGCACCTGCAAAGCCGCACGCCGAATTCATGCAGGCCACAGGCTCAGCGGCTCAAGTGTGGCACATCGATCTACCAGTAACTTCCTCAGTCGAGCCGAGCTCGGGATCGGATCGCTCCTGCCACGCTGGGCCTGCTGCCAAGCCTCTCTTTAACTGTTCGATTTCGTGTACAGCGGATTCCCCGTCACCGACTGGCGAACACGCCTCCCAATGGCGCTGCTCAGTCTGTGTTCGGCTCCAAGCCTTTAAACTTTACACCTGTACGCTTTCACCTGTTTCACGCATCAGCATGCTGCTTTCTTTTGGTGTATGCGCCCGAACCTGACATCCGCGCCAAAGGCATCCGAGAGGAAGATGCTCTTCTCGGCGAATTTCTCTGGCTCCTGGCCGTCTTCAGGGTCTGGTCCGGCGAGGCGGCTGCGGTCCCAAAATGACTGGGGACGCGAGCTGCGGGCGCGGGCTTACGTGGCCTACGTTTACTTTATCACGATCATGAGTCTGCTCTTTGTCGTTGTATGACATGATCCTGCTCACGCATACGAACAAATTGCTTGGAACGAGAACGAAACACCCCGGACCGACAGCCAGCAAGACTGCGCGGAGATGTCGAAAAAAACACCCACAAACTCAAGCCATGCAAACACCGGGAGAGTTGAGAGCCTGGGCCCTTTGCAATTAGTCATGGGGCTTGTCCCCAGAGACAACGCACTCATGGATTCGTCGTCTAATCAGAGCAACGACACAAGAAGGTGTTATGGACTGATGTCATGTGGAGTCAAGAACCAATTGAAGCTCTGAACCCCCAAACGGGTCCCTGTTCAGCACCGTCGTCTTGGGATTGCCAGTGGGGGAGAAGTGCCCTGTGGTCTGCTGCCTCAGCTGCGGCTCGCTATGCGGATCTTTGCGTTAGGTGGCTTTGGGGTTAGGTCCTCCAAAGTGCGACGAAATTCCTCTCACAAGATCCATCATTGCCAAGAGCGCTAAAATGCCGAGGGGCGAGATCCAGCGAGGCATCATCCAGACATCCCCCTTTGAGGAACAGCGCTTCAGATGCCTCAAAGGGACAGTGGGGAATACTGCTTTTTTGAAGTGTTAGGTGCAACCCTCCACGGGGTAGGCAGGATCCCTCTCCGCAAAACTTCACGTCGGAGCTGCTAGCTCCCAAAGTAACTGGAGGAGTCAGGTTGTAGAGCGCTCCCCCCCTTGCACCCGGCACGCCCAAAGAGCAGAAAGCAAAAAGCGCCTGCTGTTTCGGAGGTTTGCGCTGGTCGCCTCTTCTTTGAGCCTCGAAGGCGGAAGTCGTGACAAAACACAAAGCCCCAATCCCTGACGTCACACGATTCGCGACGCTTCAGGCTCTCCGGCGTCTCAATCAAACAAGCTTTGTTCATACTGGCATCAAGAGGTCCGTCATCGCGCACTCCGGCATTCCCATCGCCCCGCTTGGAGGCTGCATCGGACCATTTCCCAGCTGGGCTCCTTGCATAACTCGCATCTTCTCGGGCTTCTTTCGCTTCGGCGCAGGCCTTACAGGCTCGCAGCATCCGAATCCGCAGGGTCCAAGAGCAGTTACAGCCAAGGCCAGCGCTTGGAGGCCTCTTCTTGCCTGACAGGCGGAGGGTCGGATCGTAGTACGCATGTGTCAGAGCTGCAGGTCTTGGGTCTTGGATCCTACCAGTACTGCGCCGGGATCTCAGCAGAGTCCTCCCAGCTTAACCGGAAGGTTCTGAGTTTGGGAGTCGCTGGGAGCACATATTCTTACGGCCTGGCTTCAAGATTCAAGGATATCCTTTGGGTTCCCTCTTGCTCCAGGCCTGCGGTTTGGCTTGAAGAAGTCGGAGGAAGTCGACGACTCCATCTCCTCAGCTCTCGGCAAGATGAGGCAGGAGGCTCCCTTTGTGCTCCCATCCCGGCCCATCTGCAGCATCTGCCGCTGGGCATCAGCCTTCACAGGCAAGGAGGGATCCATCATTGAAGCGATCGACCTCGCAGCGACGGAGAACCATAGCAGCCATGGTACCCCTACTCCACCATGACTGCTCATGACGGAGTGACTTCAGGTGGGGCTGTTAACAATCATGTCACCTACAGGGCCGTTCTCCCGAAGGGATTTTCAATCATGGTTTGCACTCCGTTATGGGCCTCTCCACGTCACCAGCGGATGCTGTCGCCGCTTGGCAAGCCTGCGCAAGATAACTTGCAGCAGGCATGTGCCCAGAAGAGCCTATGCCCCACCTTCCGCATCACTTCCAACTGCTGTGGCGAAATCTTTGCTTGAAAGCGCAACTGCAGCCTGGCAAGAGCTCGCACATGGCAGTTGCTTCTCTCCTTCCTGGCGCAGCTTCTGTTGTCGTTGTTGTGGTAGTTGCACATGTTCCTCCGACTGGGGCCCTGCATGATTATGTCCCTCGCGGGCCTTTGCAACCAGGATCCTCAAGGCATGGCCGGCTTAATTATAACCAAACAAACGCGTCAGTTGTACCCGTCCCCGTCTTTGACCTGTGATGCCAAACGGGAACTGCAAGGATAACAACAACGTTAAGAACATGAACAGGAAAAGCCCCAACCCTAAGTACTAAGCCACAGCGATGTCGAAACAACGACGACATTCATATGGATAAACCTGGCTCTAACTGTACCATTAACCATTCATCTAGGTCATCATCATCGCCCCCTGAACTTCAGGCTGTACACCATCGTTGGGCCTCGCTGTACGGGGAAAAAAACTCGCATGTTTTCATGGTGAATGTTGGGGAGCCTCAGCAGAAACAAACACAAAACACACACATCAAGAACGCCTCCGGAAATCAACAGGCACCTCAATGGCGGCAGTGCTTGTGAAACACTGCTCCTTGAACCCTATGACTTCAACTCTGACCACCTCTGCCCAACAAAGCTCAACAAGGATAACGCGGATATTGACGAGCTCCGGGCCCCCCAAGAGCGCAGCGTAAGGTTGTCGTCTGTCAAGGTGGGCGCAAGCTTCTGGAGGGTTCCGATTTGTGGAACTGCGTGAATCGGGTGTGCTGCTCTGGAAGTTACGACCCGGGTCCAGGAGATCGAATCAAAGATGCACATGATGCACTCAACAGGAGCCTTTAGAATCCGGAGCGCTGTTCCCGAGGCCGCGGCTGTTCATCGGCACATTCCTCCAGAAGAAGCGCTGCCTGAAGGCGCTAAGATGGGTAGTAAAAGCCGCACAGTGCTTCGCAAGACTCGACATGTCTACATATAAAACGTCTTTAGTAGCCTTCGTAGCGTGTTCATACCTTTCTGTACTTTTGCCTGTAAACAGGTGAGAAGCCTGAGTGGACGGCTGCAAGCTGGGCGGTGGAGAACAGCAAAAGCTTTATGCCAGCAACCATCGATAGGTTCCACATAAACCCAACTGGAGCCTCCAAACCCAACCCCAGCGCACGAAACAAACATTCCCATCATGAGACTCTCGAATACTGATATTCTGAAGTTTCCCCCGTCCTTGCGATCTCCATCCCCGTCAGGTCGTGCACGATGCCCTTCAAAGACTCGGACCACGCCTTCGGGCGCTGAGGTCAGTAGAACGGACAGGGGGGGGAAGTCAATGAGAAATTAGGGTGCTGTTCTGGAATACTGTACATACTACGTTGAGTTTGCAGCTGCAAATCGGGGTTGTAGGAACGTCCTTTTGCATTCCAAATCACGGCAATTCCTGCATCACTAGTCCAGCAGCCGCATGCGCCGAGCATCTCCTGTACAGGATTGTCCTGTTCGAAGCGTCACAGACACTTCGTCGGTTAGGCCAACAAAACACGGCGGAACATCTTCGGTGCACAGGGCGAGGACGGGAATGCACCGTAAAGTCTGGCTGCAGTGGTGCACCGGCACCATGTACATGGCTGCAGCCTGAAGTTAAACAGAACTTGATCTCCCTCAAAGCATAGGGTGCCTTTTCCACCCTGTCGATTGAAACTGCAAGCAGAAGCCTTCCGAGCCTTGTCAAGGAGTGCTACGTGTACAACAAAGTTGCTTACCTTTAGAATTCAGCCTCTACTTCTAATGGGTCGAATGACAGGTTGCGAGTGCCAGTGCTACTCGTAGCTGGTTGCGCGAGGCAGAAGCCAGCGATCTCTTGAAGCGCGTCTTCTCATGATCAACGGAGGAAGCTTTCGTACATTGGCTCGCTACGTAAATTCCATGGTCCATCGGCACTGCCTGTCAGTGCAGCTCGGATGGCTTCGAAGCTCTCGAACTTGCGGTCCGGGAGCGAATTTCTGAAACTACTCCCCTCCGAGCTCCTAGAAAACGTGGAGCAATCCGTGCGAGTGCTTGGCTTCCAGGGGCCGATGTGTAAAAGTTCCGTCGGTCTGGATTCTGGATGCCCTTGCTCCCTGTTGAAACAAACTGAGGCTCCTCTCTGCGCGCACCTTCAGGTAGAGGGGAAGCAATGCGTTGTGCAAAACTTCCGCACCTCTGAGCTCGAGTCTGCCGCCAACTCTAGGGCGGTCTTTCCTCCTTTGTCCGCAATGGTGAAATCTGCGCATGCAAGCCACAGCTGCTGCAGCATCGTCACTTTCCGAGTGTCTGCCGTGAGGATCATGTGTCTGATCTGCTCGGGGCTCTTCGCGAACATGAGACACGCTGGTATGGACAAAGAACTTTCCAGAACGTGGTGGGACAGTGTCTTTCCGTGCTCATCGGTCACGTTCGGATCCAAGCCTTTGGCCAACAAGTCATGCAAAAGATGAGGCTTCACGCTGGCTCTGAAGTCGTCTAGAGGAGAAGGACCCGGTTCTGGCTGTTTTACCACAGCTTGAAGCTCACAAGGTCTCCCCAAAGCGTCCCAGGAGCTGCCCTCTGGCAGCAGACCTCTCCCGACTTGCAGCAGAGACGTGCGATAGTACGGCAACCCATGCGTCTTTCGCAGACACATCTTCACTTCGTGCACAAAGTCGGCTGCGTCCTGGAACGCTTCGGACGGACCACAGTGTCCCGTGTCACCCGACATGAGGTAAACTGACACGGTCGAATCTGCATGATGCTTCACCTTGTCTGTGTCGGTGCTTGCTGATTGGCGATGCACGATCGCGCCAGCGTCCATTGCAAATGATGGAGAAAGATGTGCCTGGCTTGCCAACTAAATGTCTGCAGTCTCATGTGGTGTCCTGGTACCGGTAGTCCATTTAAGTTTACATGGATGAGTCAACAATCCATCTTCGGGGCGCATACTTTGAGAAAACACCGGCCCAGCACATTTCAAGGTCGTGCGTCAACTGCTCGGATATCCACGTGGGCGGGCATTTAGCATGCAGACAGCATGAAGACGAACGCGCAGACGAAACGATGCCACTGCTGGCCTTTGCTACCGCTCTGTTTCAGCCCATTCACGATATGCCACCACTGAGACTCCAGCAGGAACCCACTCCTTGCGGAAGCCACCCAGCCACTGTCGCCGCTGGTAGTCGAACTTCTTGAACTGCCAAAAGTTGTCTTGAGAAAGCAAGTGAGACGCTTCACACCAGCCTCCGCGAAGCCCTTCGTGTTTGCGCCAAGGCCATATCTGCCAGACAGGACGACTTTAATAATTGCATCTGTCAGGGTCACAGCTGCAGGCCCGTTGACCACTGAGCTCAACACATATCCGTAAAGCGGTTTCCTTTTGGCGGCTGAGCTGGTCCAATCCGAAGATCCGGAGAGACGCCTGAAGAATTTGGGAATCAGAAGTAGAACCTGGGCTCTTTGCCAGTTGCACAACCGATAGAGAAGGCAGCCAGAATCAAGGAGAAGAGCCACACGCTCTGTACAAGAAGCTCGGCCCGTGGCGAAGCGTCATGACATCCTGCGGATGGAATTCTCAGCCAAATGCGTCTAACGAGCTGCCGAAGGACAACACCTGGTTTTCACAGACATGCAAACTTGCAACAGCTGGAGCAAAACGAATTTAAAGTTGTCCTGGGAATCTACGAAGTGTATCAGCACGTTAATCTTCTGGTCGGTGCGCGCCTAGGCAGAAGGTGATAGGACCCGGACGGAAACAACCTAACCAGCTTCTGGCGACAATGCAGGCACCAACTTCTAGTTCCTCCATCACCATATCTGTGAAGCAACATACCGTGTATGCCAGCTCAAACTGAACTCGCCGAAACAACAATCTTCCTGAAAAGGGTCCTTGTTACTCACCAACCAACAGCAACGGAAAGCGAGAACCAGGGGCCCTGCAGGACCCATCCTCCCACGAAGAACTGGTGCAGAAGCCGAGGTTGCAAGCTCTGGAGGCTTCGGAGGCTCCTTGGCTTCGACTCAAAGACAGCGGGCTTCGACAATCGACATTTCAAGCTTGGACCGGAGGGACCGGGCCCCGCTTTTGGGCTGCATCCTCTTGACATATGCACAGAAGGCAGTGACCAGAGACACATCTTCGCGAAACTACCTGCATACATGCATGCATGCTGACCGC
Organism: Symbiodinium sp. CCMP2592; assembly: GCA_905221615.1. Lineage (NCBI taxonomy): Eukaryota > Dinophyceae > Suessiales > Symbiodiniaceae > Symbiodinium > Symbiodinium sp. CCMP2592. The sequence goes on from CAJNDT010000923.1 coordinate 79,638, forward strand.
CTGGCTTTCTCCCATAGCTTACGTATGCATGGTTTGCTGAATGTGCACATAAATGTCCTTCAACGTGTCGACATGCAGACATGCAGACACGCATACATACATTGCATACATTACATACATTGCATGCATTACGTACATTGCATACACACAGACATACACACAGACATACATACGTGCATGCTGGCATCCATCCATCCATCCATCTATCCATCCATCCATCCATTCATCCATGCATGCATCCACGCAGGGTCCTTCATTAAGCCGCTATGATATGCATTTCCGACTCAGTCCAGGGTCGCGCTTTCAGCTTATGGTGTCCAAGTCTCTTTCTGCTCCCGTGCCAGAGACAGCACAAAGGTTCGGAAGTCCTCGTCGGAGATCTTCCACGATTTCTTCGAGTTGTCCTGCGATGTGGTGGTTCTGATGTTTCAAGCACGTTGGGTAGAATCTTGAGGCCCATCTGCTAAGCTGGCCTCCACTCTTCCCGTGTCAGGAACCTTGGCTTTCTCGGCGTTTCGAAGAAGCCTGCGGCAAGCTGAGACGACGGGCTAGCGCTTCGGAACGTGTCCTGGCCTCTCCAGCGCGTCTTCCGTCTCGGCATCTGCAAATCGGACGGACCTGGCATCTGCCGGACGTAGGACGTGTAATCTGCGCAGCCAGCCGGGTCCGTGCGGCCTGCTTTTGCCGAGGCCCAGAGAAGAGCGTCTCCGCAAGGAAGACCGGAGTTCGGACCTGGGCTCTGCCTCCTGCACCGGCTGCACCGGCTGCACCGGAACAGCGCGACTATAGGGACTGGCAAAGAAACGAGTCCGAGAGAAGGCAAAGGAGACTTCGACAGACCTTTAGCGAAGAACGCCTTCCGGAATTCAACAATCCAGCAAGCCGCTGGAACATGTGTGCCTTGTGCGATAATCCACTTCGGAAATCTTTCATGGAAGGGTCCAAACTGGAGGTGCAGTAAATCCACAACCAGAGGTTCTGGTCCAACAACCAACTAGTCTATTGAACCAGATGGTACATGATAGCATTGTTCAGCATTCCACACTATTGTATAGTATATCATAGTATGCAATAGTATACTGTAGTATATCGTAGTGTATCATTGTATATTCTAGATTGTTACCGATTAAGTTGTCTAGTCTAGAAGATTGCAGGATGCGGTAGAAATCACTGGTGTAAGCAGTGTCCTCCTCGCCCTCATGCACTTCGTCTGGTCGATATTCCTCCAAGAGCTGGGCGAGAGCCTTGTGGCGCCAGCTATAATGATATGGCATGCTGAAACAAGCAGATGCTATAGTATACCATAATGGCAAGAATGACTCAACATACCAGAATATTCCACAATATGCTGTAATGTGAGGCAATATGCTGTAATGTACTCTAGACTCCAGTGCTTATGTTCTCCGGCAGTGAAGCGGTTTCAGCTCACTTTCTTGGGAGCCTCTGGACGGCCAAGGATCCCCGCGAGGCCAAGCACCTTGCCCTTCAGAGTCGGGCCAAGCCTATACATAACTCCATGCTGCAGTATACTATGACTATAATATACCATTGTATAAAAAATGTACAACGCTATACAACAGTATAAGTCATGTATAAATCTCCCCCAATCACTTCGCTTAAGCCTCGCCATCGTCACGGGGGCGTCGGACTCGTGCGTGCTGGAGCAAGGTCTGAGGGACCTAAGCGCTTTCGGGTGATGGCCTCTCAAGTCTTCGTGCACTAAGCTGACACGAGTCCGAAATTCGGATCTCCGTTGCGACCACCCTCTGAAAACAAAAGGGGCATACCAGTATCCCACACACCCAAATCTGAGAACTCCCGGTTTCCTGAAGCTCCTCCAAGTTCTGTCCATGGTGCGCCCTCTCGCGCTCCTGTCGTACGCACCAAGGCCTGAAACAGAGGAGTTCCGAGAGTACTTCAACTGGTAGAAAGGTCCGGCAAAGGCCGATGGCTTAGAAGCTGCGCCGCTCGCGAATACGAAAGTGCTATCGAGTGCTATCTGGCTTCCTGTCTTACAGCCGTCTCATCTTGTGGCACGTAAAAGGAGGGGACGAGGCCGGCCTGAATTTCCTCATCCGGCACATGCCAAGGCTTTGGCGCCCGCGGGCGGGTGAGGAGCTCCTCGACTTCATCGTCCTATCCGCTGGGATTGGTTTCTCAGACGAACCGACTAACCATCATGCATGAGGACAAAAGACATAACCTCCATACAGTACATACATTTCCAGCCAATAGAACTCCGACAGCGTCTCTGTCCTGATAGCCCTCCCAGCCGTCGGTTTGATAAAGTAACGCAGTCTGGCGAAAATCGCTTCCCGTCGTTTCCATGGGGAACCGCTCATCTTCCCGCACCTCACCACAAGCTTTCAAACTTCAACCAATCCAACGAGAGCCGGATGTGCAGCCGCCAAACACCTCAGCCTCCATACGCGCGGCTTTCTGACTCGGGCGACATGGGCGCGGCGCTTGGCTCTCGGTTAAGATTTGCTGACGATAAACTGAATGAAATCTGGGCAGTTGGCATCGCAACCATACACCGATTAACAGATGTTTCCATCATCTTCTATCCCAACTTTTCCTGCAAAGCATAGGTCCCCCATTCAACGCAAGGAGGCAGCAGCGGTAGAAGACGCAAACTATTTTCGCAAATGGCCATGGTGACAACACAACATTCGTTGAGACTCGTCTTCAAATGGGTATGTCGATTGCACCTCCAACTGCGTCCGCCAAACTACGTTCTTTGAAGACACAAGCAAGATACAATCAAAGTTTGCAGAAGGATATCCCATCGTCAACGGTGGATTTTGCTCACTGCCACCTTCCTTTTTGGGTGACATCTGTCCAACAGAGAGCATTGAAGTAACGACGCGAGCTTGGGAGATTCGACACTTTGTGCAACAAAAACAAAACTCACGAAGCGAAGATGTTTTCAGAACTCCAACCACAAGTCTCGCAAACGATATTGCAGCCCCCTTAACCAGAACAAACAATGCGAAGCAAACCTTCCTCTTACCCCTTTTACAAACTGCGGGAAGCCTTTGGCTGAAGCCACACGTTCATTGCATCGTCGCGGTCCAAGCTGACAGGAACCAACTACGAGAGGCTACTTTCTAAGGCAAAAACTCGTTGCCAAATTGCTACAAATATGTGTGCCTGAAAGGCCAGTGCTACACCACAAGCAGGCAAATGTCAATGCGCTTGAAGTCGTCCCAATCCTGCTCGATCTATGAATGACCTGCACGAAGAAGCTGGCTGGTTACTCTTTCTTAAGAAACCATCCGTCTTGCAAACGAAACAAGCAGTAACAAGCATCACTGATGCACTAACACTTTGATCAGGTTCAGAAGCCCACAAATGAAATCAAAATGCGTTCCGCGGAAAGCACTGCTGGGATGTTTGGAGTTGAGAAGAAGCTCAGAAAAGCAAACAGCATGCTTGATGAACCCACATGGTATCAAGAAGACAATGTTTTCAAGTCATAAAGATGCATTGGAATCGAGTCTGGTTGTGTTTAGTTTAGGACCACATCGTCAATTGTTGCCCAAAACAAGAAAGTTCTAAGAGGGAAAAATGAAACGATTCGGTTCTTGCTCAGGCAAGATCATCCATCAAACTCCAACAGATTTGAAAGTGACAGGCTGCGAGGGAGCTCCAACACTGCATGGAACAAAATTGCACCTTACGTTATTTATTTTTGAAATATCTTTCACATGGGTGACTGCAATCCCCTTGGTCTTGCAGTGCATTATGAATATCTCATCGCGACAAACGAGCCGCTCACTGCTGCGAGTCTTTAGGAAACGGAACGGGTCAACGTGGTTGCTCGTTGTCCGGCAAAACGACGACGGGTGCGCTCCGTAATGAAAATTGTTTTGGCGTGGGCGGACCTCAATGACTGCGTCAGAAGCACTCCGTCCCTGCAAGAAGCCTAGCTAGCAAGACCTAAGCAAGAAAAAGCGGTGAAACAGGCTGCGATGGCGGCCGTCCTCGCACTAACGCGGACACTGTAGGGAGAGATATCGGCCCACTGGGGGGCCTGGTGCGGGCAACACGTTGCGAGCACCGTCAATGATGTAGCCAGGCCGCTGACTGCGGCACCTGAAGTGGCTGGAGCCCATCACGAGGCCACTGCTCCAGCTCCCGCCGACAAGACATGTCCAGGGTCAATGAAAGACTCTTCACACAGAGAATAGAGGAACCGAACCTTGTTTTCACGGTAGAACGTGCGCAGCTGTCGGACAGTAAACCTGGCGCGTGCCTTGGGCGCGGCATGTAGCTCCGGGAATAGTTGCGGCGTTACAGTGGGGGGCCTCTGTGTAGTATGTACTAGCCGGACGCGGCGTTTCGCCCGGCAACTAAATATTAACTAAAAAGAAATTAGCGGCGCGCGCGGGCCGCCAGCGAACAAAAACGCGTTTTTCTGTGTTTGCTTTCCAACCTCACTCAAACCCAAAGTCTTTTTCAGTCGAGCGTGACCAAATCCTTCATTTCGCGTGCCACTTCTACCTGTACACCAGGTGGGGCAGGGCTCACAAAAAGGCTTTCCAAGTGACCCCACCGCTGTCTCTCTTTGAGATTTGCGCAGCGGGCCACACACCGAAAACATGTCGAACCAGTGCTTAAACTGGAACGAACGGACCTGAAAACGCATGATCTGCTCCATGCCAGGCCCTCTGTCGTCTGAAGAGCCAACTGTGTTGAAGGGGCGCTTGCCAACCACTTTGCGGAAGGCAGCGAAAAAGCCATCAACCTTCTGGGTGCCTCCGACCCTTTCCTGCTTCTCAAAGCGGTCCACCCAGACACGCACTCGCATTCTCTTGGAGAATTCTGGGTGCGGAAGCTTGTGTTTGACACAAGTGTGAGACAAACGCAAATCACTGTCCTCCAAACTTCCGTCAAACAGAGGGCTCTTCAAGAAATTGTAGACGTGGCTCGGTCTGTGTGACAAACGAAACCAAATCCCAGCACAGACTCATTAGAGACCAAAAGTCGAGCAGAACCTCCAAGGAAAGTGGTTTTCCTCCACCTTGACCTGCCTGAGTGATTCTGTGGCAAGATGCGAGAGCCACACCAAGCTAGACCTACGTACTGCCACGACCACAACTGCCGCGACTGCCACTTTCGACCACTACCGAGAAGCCCTTGAAGTCTTTCAATGAAAAATTCAATGGATCCCAGCAGTTAGTCCAGAAATACAGTGAATTGAGCTGGTGTCCGAACCAGACAACGCGTTACCAATCGACAATGCAATGCCAAGACAGAAAACAAAATTGAACTGTGGCACAAGCCAATGCAAATTAAGGCTGTGCGAAACTTTCCAATACAAGTTCAAGTGCTTCCAACATCCAACTGGGAACCTTGGGAGGTCACACAAATCAACTACTCACACACACACACACACAACGAAAAACAATCACGAACAAAAAAGAAAAAGCCATGCGATGGGGTTTTGTGAAGAAAACCAAAAGAACTGATGAAACAAAACGCAAGCACAAACACAAAAGAAGAAGAAGTCACACAGAAAAAAAAAACAAAACGACATCACAAACACAAATAAAGAAGAAGCCACACGAAATCGGTTTGCGCTTTTTGCGAAGAAAATAAAGTGAGAGAAGAATAAGGCGAGAACGAAGGCTTCGAAGGCTTCGAACGAAGGCTTCGAAGCCTTCGAAGGTGAGAACGAAAGCTTCGAAGTCTTCGAAGGCAAGGACAAAGGCTTCGAAGCCTTCGAAGGGCAAGGACGAAGGGGGCTTCGAAGGCTTCGAAGGGGAGGACGAAGGGGGAAGAGCTTCGAAGCCTTCAAAGTCGAAGGCAAGAGGCTTCGTCCTGCCCTTCGATGCCTTCGAAGCCTTCGAAGGCCCCTTGCGAAGCTGAAGGAACTTCAGACCCTTCGACGCGAAGGGACGTCGACCTTCACCTTCGAAGGCTTCGAAGCTTTCACCGAACTGAAGACTTCGTGAAGGCCCCCGGATGTTGCCTGGTCGCTTCTGCTGTAGCAGTGTGCCGCAGCCCAGCCATGTGAATGGCAGCACGTGCAGGCTTTTGCGCGACTCTTGATTACGAGAAGCGGACAGGAATTGACTATGCCATTGCGCGACCCAAAATTGCGGAAGCGTAACTAGTGAGTGCAGCAGCTTTGAATGCACATTTTTGAATGCCGAACGACTTTGCGGCCAAGTCTGTGCGTCGCAGCCTCTTTGTTTCACTCAGTCTGTGCAGTTGTTTGTCGCTTCTTATTCTCGCTTTCTTGTTTCTTGTAGGGACCGAGTGCAGCAGCTCACCGAGGCCCATTCACGCCAAAACAACATTAAGACAGCGAGTATTCGACATTGACCTCAGCGGTAGAGGCCATCGCCAGGAAGCGTAAGGGCCGTCATTGATGATTCAGCTGCATTCCTTGAACAAGGATTGTTTTGTTCATTTTCTGCGATTGAGCACGCCTCAGCATGTCATGTGAGTACGATTTGTTTTGGCATGGTGAGAGCTTGGGACGAAACCATTTCGCATGTTTTCGAAACCTTGTTTTGTCTGTCTGTTGGTCGGTCGGTCGGTCCGTCTGTCGGTCCTCTCTCTTATGCCGTGGCCTCTACACTGCTCCAGAGATCGTCGTGCTTGGAGCTAGTTCAAAATCGAAAGGGTGTTGAGCAGCCTCGGACCAAAAACGAAAGATCGTTGCGCCTCAGAGCCCTCAGACACAACGATCATCGGCCTTTTAGCCCAAAAAATTTCCTCGCAATCGTACCTTGACGATCGTGGACCTCCGCTCCACTCACTCCGCTTCGCTCCGTTCGCTCCGCTCAGGTCCACAATCGTCAAGGTACGATTGGCGCTGAAAGGCCGATGACCGTTGCGTCTGAGGGCTCTGAGGCGCAACGATCTTTCGTTTTTGGTCCGAGGCTGTACGCTCAACACCCTTTCGATTCTGAACTAGCTCCAAGCACGACGATCTCTGGAGCAGTGTAGAGGCCACGGCATAAGAGAGAGGTCGCAGCCGAAACGCCTCGATCCCTCGCAGATCCCATTCCCTCCCACACCACACGCTATATGTACTATATGTGCTATATGCCCCTACTGGGCGTGTAGACTCACGCTATATGAGCTATATGTGCTTTTTTGGGACATATAGGACATATAGATATATATGTATGGGGCCACTTATGGTAACCTTTTCCAAAACGCAAAATAATGTCACTACAGCCGCTTTTGCAGCATGGTCACTACAATGTCATTTCGGAGTCACGACAATGTCACTACAACATCACTACAAAGCAGCCGAAACAGCCTCTTCGACCAAGGTCGGAATTCCAACTTTGCTAAAAAGTTTCACATCGAGCTACTCTTCGAGTTTGTTGGCGCAGGTTTTCTGTCACAAAACTGCTTTTTCACAATTGAAACACTTCAATAATGACTCAATAATGGTTCAATAATGACTCAACGTTGGCTCAATGATGCAACAATAATGAAGCAACAATGCTACAAAGATGACTGAAGACTCGACAATATTCCACAAAGACTGCAGTCTTCATCGTAAAAAACTCCACAAAGACTGAGTGTCTGTCCGAGTCTTTACGCGGTCACTACGCGGTCACTATGTGGTCACTACGCGGTCACTACGCGGTCACTACGCGGTCACTACGTGGTCACTACGTGGTCACTACGTCACTACGCGGTCACTACGCGGTCACTACGCGGTCACTACGCTTCCACAATCAGCAAGACCCTAGCACTTGTTTAAGCGCAAACTCTTCAAAGGCTCGCGTAGCCTGAGTGCCACGCCTGCCATGCCGACCAAGCAAAAGCTTCATACAGAAACAAGTAGGGCAAATATCATCAGGCAGGTCTACGAAAATCCGAAAACCGGCTTCGGCAATTAATCAAGCTGAAACCCTCAAACAAGCTCGATGGCAAGATTCGCCGCGTCTACGCGGTCTGTTGACGCATTGTAGATCTGCACCTCACCGTAGATTGCACGCGGCACGACGCGCTCACGACGCTTTTTGTGGTCACGACGCGGTCACGACGGCAAGGTCATGATGCGGTGACGCAGTCACAGCGCTTTTGTGGCCACAACGCGATCACGCGAGGTCACGACAGGATCACGACGCAGTGACGACGCAGTCACGACAGGGTCACGACAGGGTCACAACGCGGTCACAACGCGTTTTTGTAGTCACGACGCCGTCACGACAACGTCATAATAGGATCACGACGTGGTCACGATGCGGTCACGACGCGTTTTGGTCACACGGTCACGACGCAGTCAGGATGCAGTCACGACGCGTTTTGTGTCACGACATGGTCAGGACAGGGCCACGACAGGGTCACTACGCGGTCACGGTCACAACGCGGTCACGACGCGTTTTTCTTTGTGGTTACGACGTGGTCACGAGATCAAGTGAAACCCTTAGCCCGCAGAGCCAGCTGCGAGCACGGATTCTCCGATTTTATTCACGGAATCAGCCAGAAAAATCATGCTGAAAAATGGAGTCAAAGCTGAAGAACGGCAGGGCTGCGACACTTGCACCAAATTACTGTCATGCTTGAAGCGTTCCACATCATGCTGGCAGGTGAGTACCAGCTCTGTGCACTTAAGCACGACTAAAAGCGCCTCTGTAAAACTGCTTTTGGACCAGCACTGGCATCTCTCGCTGATCCTGTGCCCGTTGCATGTTCCGCTTGACTTGAACGGTTTTTTTGGCGTGAGCGGGCCTCGTCGGCTACGGCTGTAGCACTCGGTCCCTACAAACAAAACAAACCCACAAACAGAACCAAAAACAGCGGTGAAACAGACGGCTTAAGAAGTAAGGCAAAAGAGCTAGCTGCGGCGCACAGGCTTTGCCGGTGTTGGCCGTTCAGCATGAGCTACAGGCCTCAGCGATCGATCCACAACAGCAAAGGCCGTCGCCTAAAGCTGTCCAAGACCACCGGTGGAACCCAAAGTCGGAGTTCCGGCCGCCGTTCTAGTTCCGTCGAACAACGGTCAGCCCCGGGGTCCTGTTGTTTCTCGATCGTGCACACAAAATCCAAAGTCCACAGAGAAGTCCATTCCCCTGCTTGAAGTCCCGACCCATCGTCCCTGCTAGGAAAAGGACCCCACGACGTATGTCGATGGTCAAGGGCTCTGGATGTTGGGGTGCTTCTCACACCGTCACCGGGTACTTGCCAGCGTCGCAGCCGGCGGCCAAGCATCTAGCTGGCGCTGCATGTCAGTGCCGCTGGTCGGAAAATGGGATTCCCGCAGCAAGTACAGCAATTGGTAGCTGCGCTGTGCATACAGCTCCTGGAGACGATGAAATCCATATTGTAACGTATCTTGATCAGCCTCATGGAGATGAGGCATCAGTTCGGTAGAGATAAACGACATTTGAATGCCTGGGCCGAGGCCTCCCCGTTCGCTGAAGGCTCGCGCCTCTTCTCTCCAGCGTTCTTGGCCCCAAGGGTCGCCAAGCCGGAAATACGCGCGGCTTCCATCGGTCATGGTTTTATCGTGCGACTCCTGGGCCACCAATTGGTGGATGAGAACCTTAGCCCTCGTATCCCACGCATCGAAAAACGCGTGGCGCCACAAGCGCGCCGGGAAATAGAAGTCCATTTTCCGAGGCCCTCTCAGCCAGTACACAACCACCGCAGTAAGACCCCAGCCTGAGGAGGTAGCAGCCGCCCGAAGGCGCCACAGGGCCGCGTGTAGAAGACCAGCGGACTGGATGGGGAGCGACGGCTGCGCTTGCAGACCCAGGGGAACATCGTCCAGCGGGAGCAAGATGCGAAAAGTGCCTTTGCACACGCCCGGATAAGAGAACATTTGGGGGTCGAAGTCCTGGCTGCTGCTCAAGCATGAGGGCATGAGGGTCCGGGTGGGCTGTGGGGCCACAGACGGCGTGTTGAGAGCCAAAAAACAACAACTGCAAAAAGTGTGAATAATACCCTGCACAAACCCACAAACAAAACATGGTGCAAGCAGAGAAAAGAAAGAACCACAAACTAAGGATTTGAAGCAAGGCTTGCGGGCACAGGTCGTTGGTAACACCTTTGATTTGTTTTTTTTTTTAAATCACAGCAGGGCTTGCGGGCACAGGTCGTTGGTAACACCTTTGATTTGTAATATTTTTTTTTGAACATCACGGCAGGGCTTGCGGGCAAAGGTCGTAGGTAAGAACTTTGATTTGGAGGATGTTTGTTTTGCACGTATTGCGGGCAACTACATGAAATCTGATTACGGTACAGATTGAATTTGTGAACAAAAACTCAATCAAAACATTTTTCCTGAGATGCCTAGCGGAACTGGTGGGCGAAGGTTTCTGATCGAAACATGAACATGTGCTACGTGGTTCATCAAAACTTTACCTTTTGAGAGGGCTTGCTCCGTAGAAGAGTACCTGGGTGTGTGTACGTACATGTGTATGCATGCATGTGAATGTGTGTCTGTGCAGATGTATGTGTAAATATGTATGTAAGTATATATATATATATATGTATATATATATATATATATAGAATATAGATATGTATATACGCCGCTGGGGCAAGATCAGACCAGACATAGATCTCCTCGCCGACCGTCGTCGCCTCAGAGTGAAGCCTCTCAAGGGCCCTAGTGGGTTGTTATTGGCGTTTTATTACAAGTGTTGAAGAGAGGATTGGGTTCTTAAGTCTTGTGTTTCTAGGAATATAGATCCCATACGGCTTTAAGCGGCAAGCAAGGAACCACTAGGTGTTGATCGGGTCTAGAATGGGTTTTAAGCATCCAAACCAGGGAAGAAGAGTCCTAGCCAGGTTAGAGGTACTAGTCCCAGACAGCCCCCGCCCCAGCCTCCGGCCCCCCCCCCCCGCCCACTTCTCGTTCAGGCAGGATGTCAGGTACTAATCGGCTCCTTCGTGCAGGACCTCCCGTGCGCCGGGATGGCGCCAGAACCTTCAGAAGTTTGCGCCGGGACGGCAGCAGGCTAAAGACCCCAAGTGCACCGGGATGGTGCTGGGGCACACCCTCAGTGCACCGGGATGGTGCCGGGTGTCAAAGACCTCAGAGTGCGCCGGGACGGCGCCGAGGCCGACCCACAGTGCGCCGGGATGGTGCCCGGTGCCGGGTCGAGAAATCCTGAAAGTGCACCGGGAGGGCGCCTGGGTGGACCCGGCACGGGTGCTCGGTCGGAATGGTGTCTTCGGCGAACCACGTGGCCTGGAGATCGGCAATGTTCCTTCTGAAGGATTGGGACGTTGGGGCGCGACAAGCGTCTCAACGCCAATCAGAACAAGTTGCCGGCACACTTGTAGGAGCCGTTCCGCTTCATAGAAATCTCGAAAGCGTCGTCCACAAAGGCGGCCTTTCAAGCTGCAGTCGTGCTCAACCAAACTCCGCCCAAGCTAGTTACCAACGTCAGCGAACTAAAAAAGACAATCTGAAATCTAACGACACAAGCAAGAATCTGCAGCTCTTCGCCGAGCTGCGGGGGTGCTGCCACCCCGAGCCCTGGCGCGGCCGGGGCGACCCGGAAGGCAGAGAGCCAGGGGTATATACATGACCCGGGCTGGCCCAGAGCTAGGGGTCTTCATACCCCTATCATCTCTCGCCCAGCCGGGGTCATATGCATACCCCTGGCTCTCTGCCTTCCGGGTCGCCCCGGCCGCGCCAGGGCTCGGGGTAGCAGAACCCCCTCAGCTCGGGCAGACCCCAGCTCAGAGACATCGGCAGAACTTTGAGGACAGAAGGTTTGTGAGGGAAGCTACGGCTGCACTCATTGCTTAGATTCTCAGCATCTGCGTGTGCGTTTCCATCCCCGTGCCCCGCCTCGCGACCGCTTTGAGTGATGCCCAGAGGGGTATCGGACATGACGTTGCTGAAGACGCGATGGCTCATGATCTCTCCCATGGCGGCATCGAGCTTCAGCAGGAGGTCTGCATTCTGGTTGGAAAGCGGACGCCATCTGTGGAAGCTGCTGACACGCGCTTCTCCATGACTATGCACACGCAGAAAAGTAGAGAGAAAGGTAGTCGTCTCGCCGCTTGAGCGTACGTCTAAGGAGCGCACACACAGACCCTCTCTGCTTCCCAAACAGGAGCGCACACACTTGAAGCCGCGCGGCTTCCGGCCCTCCGCGCGGTGGAGCCGCTGCGCCTGCACGGTTCAAGAAATGCGAGACAAAGGGTTACGGCATGGCTCTCCCGTCCAAGCTTCTTTTTATGAGGCCCTTGGCAGTGCTCGTCAGCTGTGCTCGGATTCTACATCGGCTTCCAACAAGGCTCCTCTGGACACGAGCTCCGCGAACAGCTGCAGCTTGCACTCGTCCACCTTGGCTGATCAGAGAGCCTCCACATCACAGATTCTAGACCCGATCAACACCTACTGGCTCCTTGCTTCCCGTAAAACCATAGAGGATCTCTATTTCTCTAAACACAAGACTTCAGAACCCAGTCCTCTCTTTAACACTTGTCATAAAACGCCATATCCACACAGATAACAACCCGCTAAGGCCCTTGAGTGGCTTCACTCTGAGGCGACGACGGTCGGCGAGGTGAGATCTATGTCTGCTCTGATCTTGCCCCAGCGACGTATATATACATATATATATATATATATATATACATATATATATATATATACATATATATGTATATATATACATATATATATATATACACATATATATACATATATACTTACATACGTACTTACACAGACATATGCACAGACACACATGCGTGCATGCACATGTACGTACACATACCCACGTACTCTTCTACGGAGCAAACCCTCTCAAAAGGTAAATTTTTCATCGATCAGAAAACTTCGCCGGCATCTCAGGTGTAATGTTTTGTTTGCGTTTTTGGCACAAATTCCCTCTGTACTTGTGCTCAGATTATGTACAGAACGTGCTTGCAATTCCTAGCAAAAACAAACATGCTACAAACAAAAAATTGTTTCCGACGACCTTTGCCCACAATACGTGCTTTGATTCTTCCAAAAAAAATACAAATCAAAGTTCTTGCCGACGACGTTTGCACGCATGCCCTGCTGTGATTTTCCAAAACAAACATCTTACAAATCAAAGTTGCCTGTGCCGGCAAGCCTTGCTTCAAATTCTTAGTTTGTGGTTCTTTCTTTTCTCTGCTTGCACTGTTTTGTTTGTGGGTTTGCGCAGGGTATTATTGACACTTTTTGCAGTTGTTTTCCCACAGCCCACCCAGACTCTCATGCCCTCATACTTGAGCAACTGCACCGGCAGCAGCACACCGCAATCAAAGGGGAGTGAGGCACCGGAAAGCTTCGCTCGAACAATGACGAAGTATTTGCGCACGGTCCGCAAAATCGACCACACGGACTCCGAAATTCTGAGGGCTGATCAAAACGCACGCTGGCAGAGAGAGAAACAGCGAAAGGAGGGAAGTCCAGACGGTCGGAGAGTGGCTGGGACAGTGCAGCCGCGCTTGCTGGGTCTTCGACGTCTGCTTGCTGCTTAGCAACGGAGGACGTCGTGCTGCTTCTGAAAATCATTCTCATCAGACGGAACGTTGCTGGAAATAGCACGGATTCCAGGTAATGACCGACGTGGAACTTCCACGGCGATAAGCCTTCGACGAGATACAAGGAGCTTGGAAGCAGCACGGACGCCGTTAAAACCCAAACGCGCCTTGAGGTACACTTCTAGGTTTAGTAAAAGGAGGTGCAAGCCGACTGACTGACTAGGCTACAGCAGTGAAAGCTAACAGCACTTTTACACCCTTCTTCGCAACCAACTGTTCACCACGCGCTTGTCACGCAGTGCAAGTCTTGAGCCAAGTGAAACGGGGCGCGGACAGAGACTTCAGCACACTCACTTCCGAGGTAAGTCCTAAGGACTCCTAACGGCTTCTCTGCACTGGCAACTCTGCTACACGGCCCAGGTGTTCCCCGGACTTCGTCTAGAAGTCCGTTCTCACAGCAAACAAACTGAAAACACTCTGATGTTCATCATGCTTCAGGAAAGTTCAGGGAAACACCATTCTTCGTGAAAACTCGTGAGGAAAAACTCACGTTGGACACGCTTCTGATACTGATCACTTTCACCGCAAGGTGAGACAGGAAGCGTGAGCGCAGCGACCGACAGACAGACAACTTTTCTCTACTCCTACCGTTCACAGCTACACCTAAGGTTCTCTAAAACTCACAAAGGAGAAAACGGAAAGTGTTCCTGACCTTGGCGAGACACAGGGGCACCATTATAGGATTGAAAATCACGCTCGAGCGGTCGGTCCGCTGGGCTGAGCCCAGTTCGAGTCAGGGTGAGACGGAGCTTTAGGGGAGTCACCTCACCCTGATTTCGGAGCCTAGTCCACTTTGGGAGCGGCGAGTTTCTCTAGACCAGTCTGACATCAGGTGATGTCCTTAAACAGCACCCTCGGCACAGACTGGTCGAGCTCACCTGCCTACTGCGGTTGCCCTCAGCCTACCTTCCAAGGAGTCTCCTCACTTTGAGCTAGGCGGCAACAAAAGGGGGTGTGCAAGGGAGGTGTCTCAACCTTGTAGCTTCTCCAAGTCCACGGAGTCTCCTCACGTTGTTGACTTGTAGAGCAAGGGAGTAGCCTCACCTTGAGCAGACTTAGGCTTGTGACCAAATTGGCTCGTTGAATTAAGGCTGGAAAGGGGAGTCTCCTCACCCTGAAGCGGCTTGCAAGCTTAAGGGAGTCACCTCACCTTAAAACCCTTCAGGGGTTTCTCAACTGGTCGGGGTGTCCAAACTAGGGATCGGAACGAGCTGCCAGGTTGTATCATCCGGATTGCTCCAAGGGTTGCTCAGGGGAATAACCATACCAACCTTGTAGCACAAGGGAAGGTAGGTTAAGAACCCCGAGTCCTTTAAGCCCTCAAAGTGGTGCGGAAAGTCCTGGAGGCGGTGGAGGAAGACCTTGCACAAAACCTCGGGGGAGCCATAAAGGTGGATTTGTTCTTCCACCCATGGGCCAAACATTTCATGTTTGGCGCATAGGCCAAGAAGCCCCTTGGTTGCCGCCTTTCCAGGCCAGTGCTTGTGCTGCGCTTCTCTCCAGCGGCCCCCGTCGTACAAACAAACCTGCACGTAGTCGGCCGTGCGCAGCTTTACACTTTGAAGCGCCATGTTCTCGGCGCGTGTGCGCGCCAAGGTCGGGAGGGCCCAACCTACATTGTGCTCCCCAAGATCCGACAAGCGGATATGGCAGGCACTCAAGAACGCGACCACACTTAGCAAAGCCAGGAGGTCCGGGACATCAAGTGTCCTAAGCTTTCCCTGCGGAGAAGCCACAGGGATGACCCTCCTGTAGAAAACCCCGCGGCCACGTAGGGTAAAACCCTTGCCATGGCCATTCTCTGACAAGGTGAGCAGAACATCACCAGAAGTCCCGGTCGAGGGATAAAGGTGAAATCTCTGGAGAGTCCCTCCAGAAAAATCTGCTCCTGGTCCATGTCCTCGGCGAGCCCCAGTTTGAGGACCTGAAAATCGGCTCCAAGTCCCCATTGAGCCGGGGGCTCCAAGGTGACACGACTGCCACCTACCCCCAAAACGGCCCATACCCCTCCATGCTCGTCCTCCAGCTCCGCCGGACTGTAAAAAGTCCAAGGCGTGCCAGACGAGCCCTTTTTGTTGAGGGACACGCCTCGGAGGGATCTCGGGATCTTCAGGGGCTGCTTGTAGAGAAGCTCCAAGGGAACCTCCGAACCTGGCTCCCTTCTGAGGTCCTCGCCCTTGATTCCCGGATCTGGGCCTGGAAGGGACTCCGCTGGGGATGGAGCCTCCTCCGAAAACTTGGTGGTGGCCGGTGAGTTCGCCTCAACCTGGTCACTGGGGACAGGATCTGGATGAGGTGAGGGTTCCTCAACCTGCTCGGATTGAAAATCACGCTCGAGCGGTCGGTCCGCTGGGCTGAGCCCAGTTCGAGTCAGGGTGAGACGGAGCTTTAGGGGAGTCACCTCACCCTGATTTCGGAGCCTAGTCCACTTTGGGAGCGGCGAGTTTCTCTAGACCAGTCTGACATCAGGTGATGTCCTTAAACAGCACCTTCGGCACAGACTGGTCGAGCTCACCTGCCTACTGCGGTTGCCCTCAGCCTACCTTCCAAGGAGTCTCCTCACTTTGAGCTAGGCGGCAACAAAAGGGAGTGTGCAAGGGAGGTGTCTCAACCTTGTAGCTTCTCCAAGTCCACGGAGTCTCCTCACGTTGTTGACTTGTAGAGCAAGGGAGTAGCCTCACCTTGAGCAGACTTAGGCTTGTGACCAAATTGGCTCGTTGAATTAAGGCTGGAAAGGGGAGTCTCCTCACCCTGAAGCGGCTTGCAAGCTTAAGGGAGTCACCTCACCTTAAAACCCTTCAGGGGTTTTTCAACTGGTCGGGGTGTCCAAACTAGGGATCGGAACGAGCTGCCAGGTTGTATCATCCGGATTGCTCCAAGGGTTGCTCAGGGGAATAACCATACCAACCTTGTAGCACAAGGGAAGGTAGGTTAAGAACCCCGAGTCCTTTAAGCCCTCAAAGTGGTGCGGAAAGTCCTGGAGGCGGTGGAGGAAGACCTTGCACAAAACCTCGGGGGAGCCATAAAGGTGGATTTGTTCTTCCACCCATGGGCCAAACATTTCATGTTTGGCGCATAGGCCAAGAAGCCCCTTGGTTGCCGCTTTTCCAGGCCAGTGCTTGTGCTGCGCTTCTCTCCAGCGGCCCCCGTCGTACAAACAAACCTGCACGTAGTCGGCCGTGCGCAGCTTTACACTTTGCAGCGCCATGTTCTCGGCGCGTGTGCGCGCCAAGGTCGGGAGGGCCCAACCTACATTGTGCTCCCCAAGATCCGACAAGCGGATATGGCAGGCACTCAAGAACGCGACCACACTTAGCAAAGCCAGGAGGTCCGGGACATCAAGTGTCCTAAGCCTTCCCTGCGGAGAAGCCACAGGGATGACCCTCCTGTAGAAAACCCCGCGGCCACGTAGGGTAAAACCCTTGCCATGGCCATTCTCTGACAAGGTGAGCAGAACATCACCAGAAGTCCCTGGTCGAGGGATAAAGGTGAAATCTCTGGAGAGTCCCTCCAGAAAAATCTGCTCCTGGTCCATGTCCTCGGCGAGCCCCAGTTTGAGGACCTGAAAATCGGCTCCAAGTCCCCATTGAGCCGGGGGCTCCAAGGTGACACGACTGCCACCTACCCCCAAAACGGCCCATACCCCTCCATGCTCGTCCTCCAGCTCCGCCGGACTGTAAAAAGTCCAAGGCGTGCCAGACGAGCCCTTTTTGTTGAGGGACACGCCTCGGAGGGATCTCGGGATCTTCAGGGGCTGCTTGTAGAGAAGCTCCAAGGGAACCTCCGAACCTGGCTCCCTTCTGAGGTCCTCGCCCTTGATTCCCGGATCTGGGCCTGGAAGGGACTCCGCTGGGGATGGAGCCTCCTCCGAAAACTTGGTGGTGGCCGGTGAGTTCGCCTCAACCTGGTCACTGGGGACAGGATCTGGATGAGGTGAGGGTTCCTCAACCTGCTCAGGGACCAAAGAAGAGGCTGGCTCAGGTGAGATCTTCTCAACCTGTGTTTTGGAAGCCTTGCCTTCTGTATCCGGCTTGGGTGCCGGTGAGGTAACCTCAACCTGGGAGCTCTGGGCAGGCTCCTGCTTAGGAGAGGTCAGTACCTCTTCCTGCTCATGCTCCGAGGGAGAGGCCGGTTCAGGCGAGACCTTCTCAACCTGGGTTGCGGCGGCCGGGCCTGGATCATCAGCCTCTGTATCCGGCTTGGTTGCCGGTGGAGGAGCCTCAGTCTGAGAACTCTGGGCAGGTTCCTGTTTAGGAGAGGTCAGCACCTCATCCTGCTCAGGCCCCAAAGGAGAAGTTGGTTCAGGTGAGACCTGCTCAACCTGAGTTGTGGAGGCTAGGCCTGGTTCATCAGCATTGGAAGGCGAGGGCACCTCAGCCTGCAGATTGGAACCGGAGGCTCTTGGCGAGGCCTCCTCAGCCTGGGCCTCTGTGCGTTGCCGCTTTGGCGGTGGTGGTGGTGGGGTTCGGGCTACCCCCGGCTTGGGTACGGCTTTTGGCCTTGTGATAGGGGCCTCAACCGACCTTGACAAGTTGGGACCAGAAGCCGGAGGTTCCCGGTCGGTACCTGAGTGCTGGCTTTGCCTGGAGTACCTTGATCTCGAAATAGCAGGTTTGCCCTCACTGAAACGATGCTGCAAGAGGGCCTGGTACCGCTGTTCCGTTACCGGG
The DNA here is from genome assembly GCA_905221615.1 of Symbiodinium sp. CCMP2592. Lineage (NCBI taxonomy): Eukaryota > Dinophyceae > Suessiales > Symbiodiniaceae > Symbiodinium > Symbiodinium sp. CCMP2592. Next base: position 97,826 of record CAJNDT010000923.1, read on the forward strand.
TCCTCGAAAGGGGCATTTTGCCCCTTCCCTGGCTTATTCTTCCCTTTTCCTTTACCCATCTTGGAGCCAAAAGCTGCGAGAAGGCTCAGACATGGAGGGTTAGCAAAACCAGGTACGAGTAGCACTTAGACCAGGCTACATCTGCAGGCTTGGCGCAAACAGCACCTACCCCATCATCAGTAATGAGCTTGGAGGGGAGAAGTAAAGTTCGATAATGTCCTGAGGTCGGGGAGTTGCCTAAATGCGAGACCACGGCCTTGGGGTAGTAACGAAGAAGTTCCCCATCCAATCCCTCAAGCACACAAGGATCCTCAAAACCAACTGGGTTCTCGAGCCTCCGAAAACCCCCCCTTCCCTAACAAACCTCAAAAGCTGCAATGCAATCAAAGGCGGGTGAGTAAGAATTTTCACTTCTCCACCTTGTTGCCAATTTGCCAGAAGTTCCTTCATAGAGACTTCGTGCTCCGGGAGGTGAAGAGGAAGTGGGAAAAGGTTACCCTCGTGGTGAGGTGCGTTGGGAGCATGAGCTCGCCATGAAACGCAAGAGAGGTCACGGGGAAGCCCCGAAGAAAGGTGCATGAGAAGTTGACAAACATCATGCTGGCTGTTTGGGGATTCCCATCGACCCTGGCCTGCAACTAGTCTCTTCCAAACCAGGGACTGCCACAGCTCGACTTTGCGCTGATCTTTCAACCATCGCAGGATGCCCTGGATGGGGGATCCAGCAAAGGGGCTGGAGGCATCAAGGAGCAGGTCAACCCAAAAGAAACCAACCACCAGAGAATTGGTGTAACAATGGTTGGATGGATTTTGGAACTTCACCTTGCGAACAATGGAGCCAGCAGCCCTTAAATCTCCAAGCTCTGGGCTTCCAGGATCCCGGTAATCGCGGACAGCAGGAGAGGGAGGCTCAATCCTGACCATGTTCTGCAAGGGAGGGTCATCGGGAGTAAGAGTTTGCAGGGGAGTGGCCTCAACCCTGTTAAGAGGTGTTGCAAAGAAGTTGCTAAGGTTTTGGGCTTTTGGGAGAGTCTCCTTAGAAAGCTTGCTAGCCTTCTTGGAGGCAGGTAGTGACTCCGGAACCCCTACACCACTTAACAAACTCTTGGTGAACTTAGTCAGTTTGTTAGTGTGTTTACGGGTCACACACAGGGACTGGAGGAGCCCCGGGACTTTCTTTGCCCGCGCTGGCAAAATGCCTTCACACACTTTACACTGCCAAGCTTTGCCTATGGAAACAAGCTGATGGGAAGAGTGACAGGCCAGGTGATCCGGGGGACGACCTTCCCTTCCCAAGCACGGCTGGGCAAGGACCTGCTGGAACAGTGAAGGAGGGTCTACTTGCTGCAGGTAAAGGCCACATTTCCCACACATGGCTGTGAGGTTCGTAGGGTGCTGACTCCGAATTTCCCACTGGTGTCCCAGCGGAGAGACGGTTTGGCTGACGAGTTGCTCAATCTGTTGCCTTTTGTTGAGGGTTGGAGGTTTTGGCTGGCGCTTGCAGAAAATAGTCTTCTTGTCCTGCGTAGTAATCAAAATCTCCGCCCTCTGGCTAAGTAGCTGGGAAAGGGTGGAAACCAGCGTGTCAACTTGCCTGACTTGCTTTTTGGCATCAGGGTGCAAAGCTTGGTCAGCCCTGGACCCAGCAAGTTGGTCAGCTTCCTGATTCAAATGCCAACGCCAAACCTCATCTTTTCCAAACTTTTCAGCAAATTTTTCTACATCCAAGTGAGCCTTAACCCAATGAAGATGTTGTGGGGATATGTTCTGCCATTGGGGTTTCCAAAACATGGAATGCTTGGATGTAACCGCCCTAGCTGCAGCCTGCTTGCAAGCTACCCGAGAATCCGTAGTAAGATCCGTCAGGCCTGGGCAAAGCTCATGGGCCTTAACAATGGCATGGACCTCCCCATCTAGAACCGTGGCCGGCCGAGGCAAAACCCCGCTCGCAGTTGCAATAACTGTGATACTTTGGCCCGTTTTGCGTGCTAGAATCACAGCCCATCCAATGGTCCGCAATCTGGGATCGGATGAAAATTTTCCGCCACTGGCATCAGTACCAATGACAAGATCCGAGTCCCAGGGCTGTGACGGCCAGGTGCCCGCATACCTATCCTCAGCGTGCTGAAGTGGCGAGGAGACATAGGCAAGAGGGGGAAGGGCTCGCAACCAAAGGCAGGGCGCAGGATGGGACTGACGCATTTGTTCAAGATGCCTGGGAAGCTTTGGCTGTCCTGCCCATCTGGGGCAGTCCCACAGCACATGTTGTAGTGTGTTTTCTGAATCAAGGCCCCGATCCTTACAGTACGGGCACTTGGGGTGGCCACCACTTCCCGCATGCACAACTGCACCTTGCCAAATTGACCTGTAGAAGGTCAGACGTTTGGTCTTCTTTAAAGCAATGCGGCGATGAATTGTGAAATCTACACCCTCCTGAGCTCCTTGGCCGCCATGTTGGCCAGAGATGGCTCGCAACCTTTCGCTCTTGATGGTAGACCGAATCTTGCGCCGCAGCTCCTGAAAAAGAAAGGGGCTGAAGTCAACGGGCCAGGGGTGGCCATCAATATGCCAGACTTCCGGGGACTGGACATCCCATCCCATATCCCTGGCATACTGAATCATGGCCGAAATGGGTCCGGCAACGACTTTCCAAGGGTGAGGCGAAGCCTCCAACCTGGATTTGACCAAGGGCCAGGACCTTTGAACTTCCTCCCAGATGGAAGGAGAACGGCCAAGAATACGAAGAAAAACTTGCAAATGCTCACAAATGATCTGCTCTCGGGGATCCGGAAATCTGTGGGAGAACATCTCCAAGACGGTCAGGGTTCCTCCTAGATGTTGGCGTCCTAAGCTACCAGCCAGCACAGCGCGGTGCCATTTCAACCGTTTGGGACTAACACCCTGTGCCTGATGGCCATAGGTGGCACACGTCATGATGGATCCGCGCACAACCCTCGTGCGTGAACATTGCGAATCAACACCTAAAGCACGAAGGCGCTTGTGGCGGCCTTGCGCCTTCTTGTGCCTGACCAGAGAGGTGGCAAGCCTGCGGCGTCTGCCAGCATTGCTGTCAACTCCTAAGTCTTTGGCTAACAGAGTAATGCCAGGATCTTGGTCCGAACGCAGACGCGCAAGAACTTGAGAGGTGGCAGAGTCTGAGCAAAGAAACTTGGTTTTTTCCAAGGAAACCTGAAGATTTCGTTCCGCAAGAGAGTCTCGCAGTATACGAAATGTCCTGAGGGCTTTGTGAGCCGTGTTAGAAGCAGTGGACCCTACCACGTCAGCCGAAATATCATCCAGCCACTGGTCGATGTTGTGAGTGAGGCCAGTGGCCTGAAGGTCCCTGATTGGGACAAACAAAGCCAGTTTCGAAACCACCGGCGCAACAGGGCAACCCTGAAGCAGCCCAACTGTGGGAATGATTCCCGGCGAAACCGAATTTTCGGCTGAGACAAATCGTGTCCCACCATAAATTTGAAGGGAAAGCTCCAAAAGCAAAGGTGGGAACTGTAACAGGAGTCCAGTGTCGACTACCGAGGCCCAAACCACACAATCATAGTCATAGAAACCTTTGATATCAAGAAAGAGTCCTACAAAGTGTTTGGACTGAGTTCGGGAGGCTTCGGCCCACAGCAACCGGCGGATGCCGATATCTAAAGATGTTCGACCTGGCACTGCGGCATCCCAAGGAGCCAGGGCCTGGTAGGAGACCGTCCACTCTTGGATCAGGGACCACCTGGCTCTGCAGTAGTCCCTCCACAAAACGTGAGTTAAAGAGATAGGTCTCTCAGCAGTAGCCGATTTGGGCAGCATACAAACTTGTGTCAGGAGAAACTGCTGCGGGACTCGGAGGCCTCTTTCGAGCTCCTGATAAAATTCAGCGATGTCCTGAAGCATTGGCCAAGTCAATTTCTTGAGAAGGGACTTGCTCCAGCCGTCCGGTCCTGGGGCAGTGACCCTGCCTTTGGAAAACCTTTGTTGCAGCTGTTCCGGGGAAATGGGGCTCAGGGTAGCGACCTGCTGAGCAGCAAGTTCCCGTAGCTTTCCGCGAGCCTGTTGCTCTGCGTGTGGAAGAGGAGGAAGGTCCTCAACTCTAAGTACGCCTTTCCAAGTGCGGAGCCATAGTTTGGTTCTGGCCAGGGCGCGAACCTCTGCAGACAGATCCCGAAAGGGACGTGCAGTGGTGATTTCACCTTTTTTGATCGTCTTGAAAAGGGGGGCCATCCCTTTTTCTTGGGCTCCTTGCAACCACGACCTGTACGATTTGGTCTGGGCATCCTGGTGAACTTTAGAGGCCAGCAGAAATTGCTCCTGCAATATTTGCTGGACGGGCTCGGGAACAGCAGCCTGCTCCGAGAGACAGGCCTGGAGCGTAGAAAGAAAAGAAACAGCTTCCTCCGAGTTGCCCTGCCAGTGGTCCAGGATCTGCGGCAAATACTCCTGGCATTGCTCTCGACGTTTGGGGTGGTCTCCCTGGCACAGAAATTGTACCCGGTGCCAAAAAGCCTGGCAAGAACCTTCCCATGCGAACTGGGACATGCGAGGAACAGCTGGGAGGAATGCAACTTGGAGTTGGCGACCAATACCCTGGGACGATTGCAAAAGACTGTGCTCAACCGAACTGGAAATGGAAGCCAGTCGATTGCTCAGAGGGTCAGCCGAAAAAATGGTATCCGGCAAAGAGGCGAGGGTCTCCTCAACCTGTATGTAATCAAGCGGTTCTTCCCTGAAGGAAAGCAAAAAGGAGGGAAGCTGTGGAGTGGTGAGCTGGAAAGCGCCCACATTGAGGGCAACTTGGATTGCTGCATGTGGCTTGAAAGGGACATCCCAGGAGGCATCAACCCGGAGCAAACCTTCCAGGCAGTGTGATACAGCCAGAAAATCAAGCTCATTGTCACCACAGGTGGCTTTGTTGGGCCCAATTGGTTCCAGGGATAAACTTTGAAAAATGGAAGTGTCCAACAAATCCTTCAAAGGCGAGTTCCAGTCTCCACCTATCAGGATTGGGCCCCTCACAGATTGACGAATTGCGCGCAGAGATGCAAGGATGTCAGAGTTGACCGGGGACCCGAAGCCGGAAGAAGACTGGAGGTACAGGCTAACTACTGTCAAGTCAGCCCCTTGTGTGCGTAGCGTCACCGCCACGTAACCGCAACCTTGGTTGGTATACTGGCCTCGCAAACGGGCTCCCAGGTGGGCTCTAACTAAAACCCCTACTCCGCCTCTAGAGCTATTCCGTCGGCCCTCCCCAGGGGCTGCGGGCACAAGGAAAGAGTCAAAGCCCATGGCAGCCATAGACGAAATTTCAGCAACTATTTGGGACTCCAAAAGGTGGTGCTCCTGAATCAAGATAACATCCCCTTGAGCTGAAAACCATTGCTTGACTTCTGGCCTCCAAGAAGTGATGTTGCAAGATGTGACTCGCATCTGCCTGTGCCCCTGTGGCTGCGATTTGCGCAAAACTTCAAAGCCCCGAGCAACAAGCAAGAGCAAAGTCAAATCAAAAGAACGTTGGAGGGCCAAGATCTCCTGGCACAGCCACCAACCTAAGCTGCCCTGCTCAACCTGATCAAGAAGGTGGCCAACCACCTCTGAAGTTGCTCCCAACAGATCTGGGTTCTGGACAGCCTCCCACACCTGGCCTTCGAGTGTGCGCCACTGGCTGTGTGGGCTTGCCAAAGGAGGCACCTCAGGTGGCATTTCACAAGGGGCAAGCTGAGAGAAGGGTACCCGAATGTGTTTGGGCTTTTTCGTTCTACGTCTGGTTTTATTACGTTTGCGGGTGACCCCTACCTCGGCATGGCTCCCCGACGCCTGTAAGCGAGGAAACTCCTCAACTTGAGATGCCGTTGCTGAGGTTGTGGCCACAAAAGCAGAGATTGGAGAAGCACCGGTCACAGGGACCTCATCAAACTCAGTTGTCGAGAAAGATGGGGGCCAGAACTGGGGCCCTGTGATGAGTTGGGTGTCCTGGGACTGCAGCGGGGTGCTGTGGCGCAATCCTTTGGTAACAGTCTGCCAGGCACTCAGATCCCCACAAGAATCCCATTCTTCCTGACCAGAAAAACCTGGTAACCAAAACTGACCCCATACAAGGTCGTTGTTGCAAAATTGTGAGTAAGCCTCAACATACCCTGAAACCTTCTCTAAGGACTTGGGCTGCTGAGGTTGGCACTCCCCCAATGAAAACAAATCACTGTACAAAGATATGGGTCGCTTAACCGATTCGCCGGAAAACCCGCATGGCTGAGAGCTGGACGCAGGGGCACAGGAAACGTCTTGATCAAGCTGAAGGGCAGGCTGAAATGCACAAGCAGGTTGCCCACTCTCCCCACTTAAAGGACCTTCCTCGAAAACAGACCTAACCTGGACCCCCAGCCCCACTCCCTAACCTTGCTGAGTGCTGCGGCCTCGGCTCCTGGACCTGGGCTTGGCTTGCTCATGCGGCTCAGTGCCCTTGTGTTCTGGCAGAGTTTGGCTCAGCGGGGCACGGGTCGGAGCCGTCAAACCAGGCTGGTTTGTGGCTTCAACTTCCATATTCTGCTGCCCATCATTATGCTTGCCGCGCTGGGCCTCCTCGTAAAGATCCTTCTGCTCCTGGGTCAGGACAATTCCAACTTTGGCAAGCGTATCCAGAAGCCCTTCCAAGGGATTATCCTTGCGCGCGGGGTCCTCCAGACCCGAAGCATCAGCACGGAGTGTGGCTTCCAACTCCGACTGCATAGCCGTGACTTCAGCTTGTTTGCTTTGCAATTCAGATTGGCAAACCTTCATCTTCTCAAGCAGCTCCTGGTAGGTTGCTTTGGCGCGGTCTATGCGAATCTGTAAGGCAGCAGTTTGCTGGATCATCAGTCGCAAGTCCGTAGTGCTCTGCTTAAAGCGACGAGTTGCAATCTCAATCTGCTGAGTCTGCGTGGGGGCCGGAGGATCCAGTGCTGCAAGGGCTTGCTGGATCGAAGGCGGCATTGACTCCAAGTGCTTCTTGCAAAGGGCCGCAAGGTCTGTTGGCTCCGACGCAACCGGCTCAGGGATGCCAGCTTGGCGCATCAGCTTCTTCTGATCATCAGACGCAGAGTCCCACAGGTTCTTAGAGGCTTCGGCCTGCTCGTCAAGCCCACCCTTTGCCCCGTTGCCTTTTCCAGACTGGAGGCCTGGAGGCGGACTCGGCTGCCGGCCTGCTTGGAAACCTGCCTCGCTCAGTTCCTTCTGGACCTCTGGGGGAAACTTCTGCCAAAGTGTCGTGACGGCTTTGGAGAGGTTGCCCTCTTGATTCCTAGGCCGTTGGGGGCTTTGGGTGGCACTCTCAGTGGTTGCGCTTCTGTCCCTGTTCTTCTTGGGACCCCGCGGGCGCAGTCTTTGAGTGACCGGAGCACCCTTGGTCTTCCAGGCGTTGCCACACAGGTTGCAAAAGGGGTGGTGCTGGACTCTGTCTACGAAAATCCAGCTCTGCTTACCCGCCCTAGAGCAGTGAGGACAGACGATGTAGGGCGTTGCTGCACCCTTGGCACCGTTTTTTCCCCAAGTCATGGCGAGCAAGCTCAACCTGTGACAACGGCTGAGCAAGTGTTCGGCTTGAAAGCACGTGCAGTATGGCGCTACCCCGCCCCAACCCTTGCTGGACAGCCAGCCTACGACCTTTAAGGTTGCGGTTTGGGTTCCAGTCAGGGCCTTTAGCAAAAGTAGGGACTCCAGGCTAAAAGGCCACGTCGGCACTGCAAGTCTGAGCCGAAAACTTGAGCCAGGATTGAAAATCAACTCCCCCTCATGAACCTGTCGTCGAGAAAAGGTACCGGTCCAGTGGCTGCTGTTGCGTATTGGGCTCGTAGATCTTCTCACGGTCCACGATAGTCTTATGGCTCTTCCAAAAACGGCTGCGGCTGTACAAAGAGGCGTCAGCACCTACCAAGCACTCAAAGCCCTAAGAGCTGTGTGAGCAAAAGCTTCGGGGTAGTGCTGGGTGTTCTTCAGAACGAACATCTTACTATGCTCGTGGTTTCCAGGGCACTTTAATTTATCCATGCAGTGAATGAGAACATGACTGTTCGAGCACAACCTCCAAACCTTCTTCACAGGAAGTGCGTCCATTCCAACCATACCGCAGGCACAACCATGCACAAGAGCGGTCTCATGCGGATTGATCTTAAGGAATGACTTCGTAGCGGACCATCCCCAGTAAGCACAACGTTGCGGCCACTCAATGACCCAAGTTGCCGAATCAGATGTGTTGACTAGCTTCAAGAAGCTCTTCCAGAGCTTTCGGTGGACTGTGAAAAGTCCTTTCATCCTTTCATCATAGTGATCTGCAGATCGGGCTTGGTGATAGCGCTGCCAAGGCGAACCACCGGTACAGGGCGTCGAGGCCCACACAACAACATGCATGTTCCGACGGTGTGCCGCACGAAGGGCGTGCTCAATGAGCTCGATGGTCTCCGGAAGAGTCCCATCCGTTTCTTCCGTCACTGGAATAGCATGGATGCCATAGTGGCTAGCAAGCTTAGTCAACCAGGCTTCTCCAGAGGTGCAGAACTCGACCATCACAATGTAATGCGGTGTCTGCAACCGACAACGACCAACCAACACACTCCAAGGATCATCGACGCTTGCAGAAAACAGACCTTTGAACGCGGCAAACACAAGGCAACGGACCGGGGGCGCATCACCTCGAAGATAGTCACTACGGGTGAGACGTTCCTCAAGACACAACTGTCCTATATGATACCAAGTTTGCGCGACACTCAAGTTCTTTGTTTGCAAGTCGGCGACGTTATCCGTTCCTGGGACGTGTGTAACCAGGATCTCGCCGTTCTCAACCTTATCCTGCAAGTAGCAAAGACGAAGGTCCACGTGACGCATCCTTCTCAGGAAGCCGGACATCATACTGACCTGGCGAGCGGAAGAGCTGTCCGTAGGCAGGTATAGGGGTTGCGCAACGCTTTCGAAAAGGTGGCCCAAAAGCTGCCCCAATCCTACAAGCTCGCGCGCCATCTCAACCATAGCGAAAAGCTCAGACTCCGCACTGGAGAGTGCTACGATAGGCTGGAGCCTCGAGTAAGTCTTGATACAATTCCCATTCAGGTAAATCACTCCTCCGCTGGTGCTCTTCCGTCCAGTAGAGCGCTCAGAGGCCCAATTAGCGTCGCTGAATCCAACGAGGGTTGCAGTCCCAGGTTGAGCTTTGGAGTCCTTCTGAAAGACCTGAACAAGATCGGGAACCTCCAAAAGCCAACGGAGCACTTTACGCATACAATCCTCATGCACAGCGCGCGGACAGGCTTGACCGCTAGACAGCATGGAGTGAAAATAACACAAATCCCCCCTGGTTTGCACAAGCCAGCCTAGTTTCCCTAGGGTGCTTCTAAAGCGGCTCGCGGCTTCAGGGGAGAGCTCTTTGGAGGGCTTCTCGGGGTCTTCCTTGTCAAGGATCGATCGGAGGTCTGGTGGTGCAGTGCAGGGCTTCATCTTCCTGCGGTTCTCCTGGCTCCACCCAAAAGCCTCGAAGATCGAATCGACGTATTCTTTCTTCACAGCCAACAAGATCTCATGGCCACGCTTGATTATCTCACGGCCTAGGAATCCGATCCGGCCGTCCTCATCCAAGCGTCCAGTCAACTTGACCTTAAGACGGCCCATGAGGAAGTCTAGAAGCTGTTGGTTTGCCTCTTTCGTTCTTGTGGCTAGCAAGATGTCGTCGACGTACACAAGACAAAGCACAAGGATGTCTCCCCCATACCCTTTGTACAACGTAGGTTCAATAAGAGAAGGAAACAATCCCAACTCAGCAAGAAGTCCAGCAAGATGCTTCTGCCACGAAAGGCCTGCCGATCTCAAGCCATATATGGCTTTCTCCAGGATGACGTAAACCTTAGAGCCATCAAGGTTCTGAAAGCATCCCGGCAACTCAAGCACGGTATCAAGAACCAACTTGGCATACAAAAAGGCAGTCGAAACGTCAAGTCCCCAAAGGACAAGCGTATCCTGGACAACACGACAGATGAAAGCCTTGAAGGCCTCCACAGAAGCAGTCTGGCTCGCAATGCCCAAGTCAAGCGCCGAAGGTTGATTGAAAGCAAAGTCTTGTGCAACAAGGCGCGCACGCACAATGTGCTGATCGTCAACATCAACCTTGTCAGTGAAGACAAAACGCGACTTAATGATCTTGGCACCTGTCTCCTGGCAGTGGGTCTTAATCTCATCATAGGTGCGGGCGTTGCCGACACACAAGTTGTGCATAGCAGACACCTCTTTCTGCATGCCAACCCACGTTTTCTCAGGATCCAAAGGCAAGCCACTGACATCATCAACCACAGAAGTGGGCTTGATGACCCACACCTCCCGATCACCGAAAGGCATGGCTACCCCCTCATCGGGGTTACTGTGCTGAGCGGGCGCCTTTCTCTTAAGCTGAGCAGCAAACAAGCCGACCTCACCGTAGTCAACAGGACTCAGGTGATGCTTCTGGTCCGGAATCACTGAGAACATGAACTGAGGCATGCTCGCACTGTCAAGGACCTCCGGGACCTGAGCAACATCCATGGGCACAGTGTAGTCGTCCATATCAACCTGATCCATCTCAACATCCCCACCAGGGAGATACTCCTGAGGGAGCTCAGAGTCTTGGGCTGCCTGTGAGGGTTCGGGCACCAGGTGCTGCAGATCCTCAGGAACAGGAGACCCAGGAAGACTGGGCTCGTAGTCCAAGCTCTCTTCTTCAAACTCCACAACTTCAGGGTTCGGGTTGATTTTTACTTGAGGCTTGTCAGGGGCGTGTTGCTGTTCAGGATTGTCAAGATCACCGAGCGTATCCCTGATGTAATCACGAAAGCGAACTTTGCAACGCCTAGAGTGGAAGCGCGATCTACCTAAGCATCCAGGACAACGTGCCGTTTTGTTGTTTTCAAGCCATTCAGGCACCGGTTGCGGCAACGGGATTGCTTTCCTCGGTAGGGCCACCCCTGGTAGGCTTTCATAATCAGGCTCATCAGGATTAGCCTCGGCGATAGTGGGTAACAAGTTCGACGAGAACGTCACTGGGTAGGCCCTCTTGAGAGCCCGGGCGACGCATCTTTTCATAGACCCATTTGAGAGTCTGATCATGCAGTGATGCCCTTGCCCACCAATCACGGGGCCGAGATAGGCACCAATGTCGTATCGACCATCAACTGGTGATGCAAGGTGTTCTGGGGGCTGAATGTACATGATGCAAGCGAAAGGAAACAACAAGTGAGGCGTGTGACTCTCACCCAAAGCTCGCTGCAAAGGACTCAACAGTTGACCCTGTGACGTTCCGAACCGGTTGCGTGAAGCAGCCGCGTGGCTGTGAAGCAATTCCATCGCTTCCTCATTAGCCAACAGTTTCAAACCACTCACACCCTTAGCATGAAGCTCGTTGGCCAAAGCTGTTTCTTTAAGCGTTCGGATCGCTCTCTCAGCTACCGGGGCGTGTCTGTTAGGCGAGGTTTTCGTAGAAACTGAACTCCCACCTGTAATCTCAACGACCTCGGCTGCCATAGCTGCTAAAAGCGGTTCCCCATCGTGTACAACATGAACCTCTTTAAGGCCGAATGATTTGAGGAATCTGACTAGCTTCCCCACGGTGACTTTTCGGTTATCTCCCACACAAGTCGCAGCTGTCCCTATACAATATGTCGGTACGTGCACCACAGCGATCAAACGGATGCCTCGGTACCAGTATTGATCCATCTGCACCTCAAGTGGGTCGACACTTTTGCGTGTTCGGGCGGGCGCTAGCCCTTTAGACCTTACACAGCTAGGACAGCCACCCCAGTAGGGGGTATGACCCTGACGTTGGTGGCGCAATCTAGCTTCGGCACCGATGTTTTCGGGGAGAGCTTCTTCAGGGTCTACCGGGGGCTTGGTGTTGTTCGGGGTGGTTCTCTCTAACCCTTCACGGTCATCACCATCATCATCAAAAAGCTGCTCTAGCTCTTCAACACCAATGGCACCACCCACATCACCTGAATCAATCAATGGGCGACCGACCGACATGCACGCTGAACTACCTACTGGCACGTAGGCTGCACGACCTACCTGCAAGCAAGCTAGACTACCTACCGGAACACAAGCTGGGCAACCTACCTGCACGCAAGCTAGACTACCTACCGGAACACACGCTGGGCAACCTACCGGCAGCACTTCTCTGACAGCGGCACTCTGCAAAAGAACTTCACGAGCTCTCTCTTTTGGCTGCTGCTCAAGAGCGGCTAAAGTTACAGGTCGCTGTCGCTGCTGATTTCCTCGACCTCTTCGAGGTCCACAAGCGGAGGAGGCAAAGGTGCCGGTTTCGCTGCCGTTGCCAAACTGGTCGGCGGCGCCACTGGTATTTCCTCTGGAGTGGGCATCTCGATGGTATAGTGAACGCCCACTACTGCACGTGGCTTGGGCGCATGCTTGGATGCCGGCATCATCTTCTTTGGTGTAGGCCTTAGTGTGGCGGCCGGCGGCATGAACAACGGCCTCGATGTTGGAACTGGCGCCCGGAGAGAAGGCGCTGCTGTTGGCGTTGGCATCGGCGCTGAACTCGGCGCCACTGGTACTGTACTCGGCCTCGGTGTTGTGGTCGGTCGGGCCGGATAGGGCCTGTAGCGGCAATCCATGGGGATCTGCGGGGGCACGTGCATCTGCATGGGCACCGGAATCTGCATAGGAACCTGCATCTGCATTGTTACTGGCACCGACCTTTGAGCTGGAACTCGAGGAGGCTCCGGCGTATTCTCCATCAACGGTGGCGCCGGCGGTGGCGCCGGTGGTCTCGGGGCCTTCCCCTGCTGCTTTGAGGCTGCTGCTTTTGCAAGGGACGCTCTGTGGGCGAAGGTCGCGGCATCCCCCGTGTCCATGAAGCCGAGGCGCACTCCTTCTATGGCCGAAAAAGGCATGTGCCTCGTCGGCACCACAGGATCCACCGTCACCACCGGAGGTGTTGCTGTTGCCACCGGCGTTCCCACAGGGGCCGGCGTTGCCACAGGAGCCGGCGTTGCCACAGGAGCCGGCGTTGCCACAGGACCCGGCGATGTCATAGGAGCCGGCGTTGCCAAAGGAGCCGGCGTTGTTGTAGTCGCGGGATTTGGGCGGCTTTGGAATCGCTGCCTTCGGACCCTTCGGCGGCTTTGGAACCGCTGCTTTCGGAACCTTTGGAGCGGCAGCCTTCGGAGCGGCCCTCGGTGGAGGTGGTGCTGTCCAGATGTTGGGCGGCGCTGGCGCGGCCTTTGGCGGACTCTTTGGCGGACTCTTTGGCGGACTCTTTGGCGGTGTGGTTGGCCCCTTTGGTGGTGTAATCGGAGACTTCGGTGGTGTGGCTGGCCCCTTTGGGGGCGTACTTGGCACCATAGCTGTCGAGCCTGGGGCCTTCGGTGGAGTCACAGGCTGCTGTGCCCCACGTACTTGGGACAACACTCCCTGCCTCCTTTCGCTGGCTCGCTGCCTGAACAGGGCTAGATCCGCAATTTTTCCCTGCATAACAACGCTCTGGGAGCTGGCTGCGGGCGCACCCGAGCCAGGAGCAATGTTGGAGGCTGTGGTGCTCGACGTTGGTCTCCACTTGCCCCAACACTCGTCCTCGTCCGTCTCCTCCTCCTGTGCTTCCACGATCATAGGGGCCGTGCTCGGCTCCGGCACGGGAGGCATAGGAGTCGTATCCGGCTCTGGCATGGGTGGCTGGAGAGGAGCCACCTTCCCACGCCATGCGTACACAGGAGTAGTCACGACCGGGCTGTCCGGAGAGTCTTGCCTGGCCAGTGCCCTGGCACCAGCCTTCGTAAGAGCGCCGCGGGGAGAAGCCTCCGATCCTGGCAGAATCAACGGACTCGGCGGCTCCACCGGGCTGTCTTCGAAAAGGCTCGCAAAACTCATCGGCGGACTCTCTTCCACCTCTGCTGTCGGCAAGTCCGGCTCTGTGAGGTGAGGAGACAATTCCGGGGAAGAGACCGGGGTCGGCAGCGCCACGTCGTTGGAGAGCTCCGTCTGCTCCGCCGGCAACCTTTGAACCCGGAAGGTCGAGTTCTCCATGTCCTGGTCCATCTCGTGGTCGGACCCAGCCATCGTCCCTTACAGGTTCTACTGGGCCTTCAGAGCAAGAGTGGGCTAGGTGAGACGAAACGACCGACCGACCAACACGCGCTCCTACGGCTTCAAGCCCTACTCCTACACCTACAGGGTGAGACGGGACAACAGAACTCACGCTTCCCTTCTCAACCGACTGCACGGAACCATCAGTAGAATCAGGCTCAACGTAGGTACAAGCTTTCAGCCACGACGTGTTGGCATACAATTCTGTCTCAAAGCGCAGACCACCCGGAGGATAGGCAACATGTAACTGAGGATCATAGTCATAATGAAAGATCCTAAAGCCTAAAGACTGCAAGATGCCTGAGCTAAGGATGCTTATCGAATTGGGGGCAATATACGCTTCCAGCTGCACTCGGATCTCTCTGTAGCTTGGGCTCCAGAGGGCCCCTCTTCGAAACAAGGGAACCAAAGCTCTAGCAACCCGTACCTAGTTATCTCCATAGTCTGGTCGTTGGCGACACTTACAAAGAGAGGCTCAACCTCAAGCTCTCGGATCAGCTTCGCAGTCACTCCAAGCATGTCTTGGGAAACAAGGTGAACACTCCCACCGCTATCAATCAAGAGATACGAGGGGTCGTCCCTAGTGACTGCGGGAAGTGCCAAAGTTGGAAAAGCAAGGCACTCTGAAGACCGAGCACGAAGCTGAGGCTGCGGCGCGGAAGCAAGGCTCAAAGCAATCACTGCTACGGCTACGCAAGCACACGTGAAACATGACTGCCGTGGGCTACTCAAGCATGCAACCAACCGACAAATCAAGCATCCTACCATGCAAAACATGAAAAACATGAAAATCAAGGCAGTCATGGTGAAAAACTGTCCCTTCTCAGGCATTGCTTCAGAAATCTGCCCTGCCGCGGGCAACAAGGACGACATAAGGAGGGCCGCTTTGCCAATCTTCCCGGCACCCTTTGGAGCAGTGGGAGCTGGCGCAGCAGTCGAGGGAGGTGCAGGAGGGGCCACCTTGGGAGCAGCACTCTCTGTTGCCGCCGCTGCTGTCGCAGCAGCCTTCTCATCGGCAATCCTCTTCCTGCACTCGTTGGCCCAATGGCCCTGCTTGTGGCAGTAATTGCAAGTGCCCGGCTTCTTCTTTCCAGGAGCCGGCGTTGCAGATCGTGGCCTTCCGCCCTTCTTGCCATCTTTGCCTTTGTCCTTTCCCTTTCCTCCTTTGTCTTTGCCCTTGCCTTTATCACCATGCTTGCCTTGGCCTTTTCCATGACCTTTTCCTTTGGGCTCGCCACCCTTGGGCTCACCCTTCTTAGAACGATCAGCACCAAAAACTGCAAAGCCCTTGGCGTTCGAGGC